>JZKD02S2179751.1:0-21354 GCA_000966675.3 Picea glauca
ATCAGACTATGTTAAATATCAAGCCACTAGGAGGAGAAGGGGTTTCATTCATTAGCATTGTATTTGTTCCATAGTTGAGCGGAGAACCTAGGAGTGGTATTTTTTTAGAGCATAACAGAGGAGGAGAGATCATGTATTATTCGTATAGGCCACAATGTCAAACGAAACTATACAAATATTATTTATTTTTGGGCCTTTCATTTTAATAAAAGAGGTTGCACAACTCATCAAAGAGACAACCAACCAAGTGAAGAAGGATGAAAAAGGAAACGTGCAACGGAAATATGTTGAAACCGAACACAGTTTGAATCTAGCACAAAATCAGTTTTTAGCCAATATGGTTACAGCATAATTAAGAAGAGAAGAGGGATGATGAGTTCTCAAGAGGAAGAAAGGAATTGATTGTAAGGAGGATTCTCTTTAGGATGATTCTCAGGATGATGGTTCTCTTCTTGGGTGACTCTTTTGTATGTTCTCTTTAGTATTGTACTGTATTTTAATGGGTGTGAGAGAGATAGGGAGATGCAATAACTATATTTGTACTCCATATATAGACTATAATTAGGAAGGGAATATCCTTGACTCATTGTCATCAACTGTAGTATTGTACTGAAATGTACCTACTAACCTCTTATACTAAGTTGGGTGGGTGTCTAATGTAAAGCTGCGAATGCTTATTGTCCAAAGAATTCTAATATAACAAAAAGATAATGGAGATCAAATTTTTAAAATGTTCCTAGTTCATATTACTTTCCGTATCTTTGAAATGTCATTATGCGCTATCTGTTATGAATTACATGTTGTTATCCCTTCTTAATGTTCTGTATAGTTTTGTTCTTCTGTATTAGTGTATGATGTGATAAAGACATGAATTGAGTATCTATCTTGTGTTAGAATGGTAACAATATTGATGGGTTATAGATTTGTATATCATTCTTCTTACCCTTGCACTTTGGGTGAGACTTCTTTCCTTTCGGAAAGATGAAAATACCAATGCACTAGATTACTTCGATACCCTTTTGTTGGTAACCTATAGAGGACCCTGGTCTGACAACTTTTCACGAACAAAATGGTTCCGTTGTTGGGACCCTGATTTTACAAGGGAACCTTTAGGGAGAATGATTCCACGGATCAACAATTTTGACATTTGACAATGATGGGAACGTAGTTATGATGTGTTCATACCGAAGGAAGCAAAGTTACGAAAGCTGAACTGAGACTTCGCTCAGGATATTGTCTTCTACTCGGAAAGATCAAGTGACCAGTATGATATTTTCCAGGTAGAATTCCCGGAAAGGTTGTTCCAGTTGGTAGATAGTCTACAAGAAGCACTAGAATTCAAAGAACGGGTAAAAGAAATTGGTTCTTAGGATACAGATAAGCTAGAAGAGCTTCACCAACTGGATCACAAGATCACTCGAGCAGTGGCTTTCTGGGTTGACATGTATTTTGAAGGCTATATCACCAAATTTACAGTGAAGAATCACCAGTCTTTTTCACGAGCCAAAAAAATATTCAAGAAAGGGGCATGAGGAAGATTGTTGAGGGAAATTCCCCTTTGGATCAAGGTATTTTGGTGGAGGAGGGGATGCTAGTTGTTCCCTTGCATGAGATGGCATCCTAAACCCATACGCTCGAGGTGGGGCGACTTGGGGGAAGGTTCATGACCTAAGAAGGGGAACAAGTTCTTTGACAGATGGGGAAAGAGAAAACATCAATAAGTGAGCATGCCCTGAGGAGAGCCACCATAGTTGAGAAATGGTGGTAGGGAAAGGTAAAGAGAGTAGCGAAGGAGTCCGAATTGTTGTAGAAAGAAATTAGATCTAGAGGAATGAATGAAAGGAAGACAAAGGAGTTGTGGAAGTTGCAAAGATAAGAAAGAATAGCCAATATAAGGTTGTAGGAAAGAGAAGCACAGAAAGAAATAATTCCCATGGAGAGTGAATGAGATAAGGAAGGTGTAGAAGCAAGAGAGGATGCGGGCCGTCTGGATCTTGCAAAAGACAAAGAATATTCGGTCCCGATCCCAGGAGGAGTCTACCATGAAGTGGAGCAGGTTGCTCGAGTACAAGAAAATGAGACCCCCCAGATCAAATAAACCTGCCCAAAAGTCAGTTGAACTAGCCCCAAGTCACCCATCCCCCAGGCGCCTTCAATACTCTTGGTAAGCTCGGTACTTCATACTCATGAAAATCCTATTTTTTTGAATTTAGTTAGTTCAGTAGGACCCACAACTGTAAAAAGTGGGAGGATAGTAGGCTCTCCTGGTAAATCACAACCACAACCATTAGGATTTATTTTGGTAGGAACAAGAACACCAAAAATGGATGGAAACACAGGAGGATTAATCACTCAATACTCATAATTATGGGGCAAAGGGGATGAGGATGTAGAACAACATTAGTTTCTATGTGAGGCTATCTAAAGGTCCAAAGGGACCTTGGATGTAGACAAGTTAGTATAATTCCAGACCACCTTGAGGGGACGTGCCCTCAAATGTTACATGAAGGCCATTGAGCCTAGGGTACAAGGATAGGCCTTTACCCTTAACCAGGTGCATCCGAAATTCATTGTTGAATTCAAGCTACCTCAGTCAAAACATCAAGCTCTCTCTAAGTTGCGTGAGATTCAATAGAGAGAGGGGGAGTTTGCATGGGAATACAGTTAGAATTTTAAGGACACTATTGGGATATAGGCACACCCAATTCATGAAGACCATCAAAGGGAATGGTACATCCAAGGGTTGCTACCCTTGAATCAAATCCCTTTGACACAACATAGAATAGACACACTAATAGAGGCTTTGGAACAATCAATGAAGATTGAAGCCATGGCGGAATACCTAAGAATCTGGGATAACCAGACCTCTGGTAGATCCACACCTGTTGAATCTCTGAGGAAAACTATCAATTCTCATGAAGAATATCCAAGAATTAACTCTACTCAAGCCAACACAACCTCAAGTTTGGTGTATAGGATGATACACAGAGGGACATCTAGAAAATGAGTGTCTGTGGATAAGGGTAATGGGCCAAACCCCTACAAGACCAATGAGAGGAGTTGCGTAGGTATCAACTGTCGATGATTGCAGCTTCATGAGACATTCTCTAGGTTGTTCTCCTCTAGACTGAGCTGAGACAATCTGTGAGAATTCCCATTTGAAGGGTGTGTCATACTCCTATGAAATGAGTTGAGATGACATGTGTGGTCTCTTGTCGTGCTCCTCTGGATTGATTTGAGATGAATTAATATGGTCTCCTATTAGATTCCCATGTACTTAGTTGAGTTGACTTGAGATGGCTCTCCATATAGTACTCCTATGGACTTAGTTGAGTTGATATGTTGAGAGTGACATCTCTATGGCTAAGCACATGTGGATGTGTCCCTAGTGGCAAAGAACTAGAGAATGTGTGGAACCCTTGCTATATTGTCTAAGAGTAATATTATTGTGTAACCCTAATTTGTATTGTAAAGGGTACAAGTTGAGCCACCATGTAAAGATAATTAATATTATGTAAAGATTAATTATATTTCTGAGTTGTACAAGTCGGCCCTATTGTGCCAATAGACACATCCATTTGATGTGCTAGGTCATGTATAAATAAGAGTTATATCCCCATTGTGGATAAACTCACTCACACTTGTTTCATTATCTCAACGCCTACTTGTAGGGCTGAAGTGTGCACTTCTCTTAGGTGCAAGTTTTCTTGGTCACAGAGCACCCTCTTGTGTGCACTAGGGTTTGTGGTGAAAGGATGATCTTCTATTGAGTCTATAGAAAAGGATTGCTAGGTTTTTCCCTTCATTAAGAAGGGTTTTCCCAGGATAACTTCTTGTGTTCTTGTGCATGGTTATTCTTCTTGTGATCTTGGTTACTGCAACTATTGTATATTGTATATTGATGCATTGTTTATGGTTCAAGTTCATGCTAAATTGAAATAAACTACATGTGCTTGAGATAAGCATTAAAATTCAACATCAACAACTCTGCCATTTCATGTAGCAGTTCAATACAACGCTTTCCCAAGTGCCCAACCCACTCAGACATTCGAATATTGTGAAATCTATTAGACTCAGGGGCATACAACAAGACTCTACCCCATTGTGCAAAATTACTCACCGACACCCAATACAATACATTGTGAATTTTGTGGGTCCACGACGCATGCTACAAACCAATGTAGGGAATTAGATGCACTTGCCAACAAACTGGACCAGACTACATTCAGGATAAAATAAACACCCCAAGAGTCTGGAAGAGGTTGGGGAGGTGGTGACACAAGAAAATTTAGAGGGAGTAATGGAGGACAAGGACCAGGTCGATGTTACAATTTTGATGAACAAGGACATATAGACACAGACTGTCCCCATCCGAGACAACCATGGTATTCACACTGCAGAAATAATTCCCATGCAACTGAAGAGTGCCGAGATATGTTCATAAGGTGGGAAGATCAGGCTCATCAAAGAGGAGTTAACTTCATAGGCTCTGAAATCAGGAGAGAAGTTGAAGAAATTTTACCTAAAGTCGACATCATAACTCGCAAAGGAGAAAAAATTGGGGTAGAGGTAGACAATCGGCCCAAGATCCAGAAAGAATCCCCCAAGGATGATAGGCATGATCCTTTGAAACAAAAGTTATTTTTTAAAGATGCAATAGAAATATTTAAAGATGAATCTTCTCCAAAATTAAGAGAAAAACCCCCTAAAGTCACCCTACAACCCAAGACCGCTCAAGATCCTACCTCACCTCATGCACCCCGAAACCCTGTAAATTTTAGAAGACGATGGAACCTGTCCCAAAATATAATCAACCTTTGGTTTCAATTAATATCTGAGATCCTAGGAGATGACCACATTTCTGAGAAGTTGTAGAACACCTTGTACCTAATCCTGAGGGATGAGGGATCCCTAGAGACTAAGATAACTACCAACCTCCTTGATAATAATACACAAAGAATACAAAGAATGAAGTTGCGAACCAGAAAATAATTTAGGTTGGAAGCCCAGTTAGATGACCTTGAAATTATAGATGTCATGCTAGACTTGGGTTCAGATGTCAAAATTTTACCCAAAAAGATTTTGGAGGATCTAGGGAAACCTCAGTTAGTTTATTCCCCCATAAAGTTGAGAATGGGAAATCAATACTGCATTTTTCCAGTAGGAAGGATGGAAGATGTCGAAGTAGATGTTGCAGGAGTTAAAACGATAGCTGATTTTGATGTCATTGAAATAATGGGAGACAAAGACCCCTACCCTGCCTTATTGGGAATTGATTGGTCTTATGATAATTATGCTATCATTGAATTAAAGAGGGACACTATGATGTTTGAAGCAGATGCAGTAAAATTAGTCCAACCCTTAGATCCATACATGGGACACATATATACTAAGCCAATGGATAATAACATGGAATAATAAGTTCTCAACCAATTATACACTGTAACAGTAGGGATGAGGCCATATTACATCCACCCCACTACATATGGATCTGTAAGTTGGAGGAGTATACAATTAGCTGAGGAGGAATCAAAGTTAACTTTTGATAGTTGGCAACATGGTTCATATGAAATATTTTCAAGATGTTGCACAACTATTAGAGCAAGGAGATGGATTGGAACCAAGATGAGGGGTCACCCAACATACGATGATACTTCAGAGTTGAATAGTTTTCTCACTGTTATAGATGGAAAATTTGCACCAAAGCAAAGGATCTCAGATTTGGACATAGATTTGAAGGAGACCCTAGCTAGGTGGTGGGCCAATCATAGATCTTCACTTTTATATTGGGAGGATGCAAAGAGAGCTATTGGATACATATTTATCTGAAGCAATCAAGTGACAACAAAGAAGAACATGGATTTTCATGATGTGCAACTATTCGATGGGAAGTATGATGCTAGAATGCATGTTGAGCAGTGCATCAAGCAATTTAAAGTTGCACAAGTACCAGCTCAGGTATTGGTTCACTTATTTTTCCACTCATTAGGTGTAATTCCAAAAACCTGGTACATTCATGAAGAGACCATGATACAAATGAACCAGTGGCAGACACTAGAAGACCAATTTTGTAGAGATTTTTCTTTTACTAGTAAGAATCCATAGCTCCACTTAGTCCTTCAAATAATTCAAAAGATGCTATTTACTGATGATTATGAATCTAGATCAATCCAAATGGTATGTTCTAATCATGCCCATTTTCTTCAGTCCATTTGAGACCACAACCCTGTTAGAATACCAATAGCTTGTTGCAAATTTGATAAGGACCTAGAAGAACCAAATGAAGTAGAATAACTTAGGAACCGCAATATTAAATAAACTATGGGAATTATGAAAATCCAAGATACTACACCTAGTCATACATGTAGCACTTATACCCATACTCTAAAGTTGCAGAAGGTAAACATAAGAAGCGAGGAGCATCCTAAGACAACTTCTATAGGAGAGTACTAGGATGAGAAAACCATGAATGAAATCCAGAGTCTATTTTAGGAATACAAAGACCTATTCGCCAATTTTTTTTCAGAAATGAAAGGAATAAAAGGAACCATGAGAGAGATGAAGATCGAGCTAAAACCTGACTTGAAACCCATGAAGAACAAACCATATTATATCAATCCCAAGGTGAAATAAAAGGTCAAAAGAGAAATAGACAAAATGCTTACGGTAGGACTAATCTTTCCGGTTGAAGAAGCAAAATGGGTTAGCCCCATATTCATACAGAGAAAAAAGGGTACCGAGGAAATTCATGTCTATGTTGACTATAGGAGTTTGAATGCAACATGTGTACACAATCCATTTTCAACACCGTTCAATGATGAGGTATTAGATCAAGTTGCAGGGAAAGAAGCATATTCATTTACAAATGGATTCTCTGGGTATCACTAGGTCATAATTTGAGAGGATGGAAAGAAGAAGACCATTTTTATAACTAAGTGGGGGTCATTCACAAATAACGTAATGCCTTTTTTCCTAAAGAATTCCCATGCAATCTTCTCCGGGATTGTTATTGCAACATTTTGTGATTTCATACATAGGTTCCTAGAAGTCCACATGGATGAATGGACAATATACAGTTTGCTGAAGGAGAATGTAGGGTTACTCTGGTTGATGTTTGATAGATTCCAAGAGTTACATATAGCTCTAAACCCGAGGAAGTGTATTTTCTTCATACCACACAACAATCTGCTAGGCCACATTGTTTTCTGGGAAGGAGTCCTAGTAGACCTAGTGAAAGTTGCGGTTATCCTAAACATGCCACCACCTACAAGTGCGAAATAGTTTCACAGGATGCTTGGGAATACAGGATACTACCATAGTTTCATCAGAAGATATGCCAGTATCACAATACCATTGGAGAAATTACTGAAGAAGTCCAAAGAATTTCAGTGGATGACTGAGTGTGACAAAGCATTTGATACACTCAAGGAAAATATGAGTACTGTACCAATCCTTATATACCCCAATTGGGAAATTGAATTCCCTGTACATGTGCATGCATCGAGTATTACGCTAGGAGCCATATTAGCGCAACCAAGGGAATGGAATATTGATCACCCTATATACTTTGTCAACAGAAAACTGTCTCAAGGTGAACACAACTACACAATAACTGAAAGGGAAGGTTTGGATATGATTTATGCATTGAAAAAACTTTGACACTATTTTCTAGGTTCTCATTTTAAGTTTTTCATTGACCATTCTGCGTTGAAATACCTTGTAAATAAGTCTGTTCTTGAGGGAAGTATTTGCAGGTGGCTCTTACTCTTTCAGGAGTTTTCATTTGAGGTAATTATCAAACCTGGAAGATGTAACATAGGACAAAATCACCTATCAAGACTAGAATAAAGGGAAAGTGGAGGAGTAGTGAACGACCAACTCCTTGATGCATACCTATTTTGGGTTCAAGCCATTCCAGAATACCTCAAAGATATTGTTGCTTTCCTCAATACAGGGACTTTCCCAAGAAATTATTCTTTAACCCAGAAGAGGTACCTGGTAGTCCGCACAAAAAATTACTAACTTATTGCATGCCAAATTTATAAGATGGGACTGGATAACATTCTCATACGGTGTGTTCTAAACCATGAAAGGAGAGATATCCTATGGGAATGTCACAGTGGATTTTCCAAAGGACACGTCAGAGGGAAATCTACAACATAGAAGGTTCTCCAAGCTGGATTATGGTGGGACATGTTATTCAAAGATGCTAAAGTCTATGCTAGGTCTTGCGATGTTTTTCAACAAGTACGAAAGCCGTCACATAGGGACAAATTACTGCTTCATCCGGTTAGGGAACTGCAAACCTTTGAGAAGTGGGATGTTGACTTTATTGGACCAATTAACTTGGACACAATACATTCAAAGGCCAGATATATCATTACCACAATAAACTATCTTACGCAGTGGGATAAAACAGAAGCAGTCCAGGATTGTTTAACAAATACAATGGATAGATTTATATTTGAATATATTATTGCTCGGTTTGGATTTCATAGGAGCTTGACTAGTGATCAAGGGAGCCACTTCATTAGCAACACAATTGCAACATTGACGACACAATTTTTTATTCAACAACATAAAATTAGTCCTTATCATCCACAAGATAATGGCATAATAGAGAAATTCAACAAGATTTTGGAGAGAGGGCTAACGAAGGTGTACTGCTCAAACAAGGAAGACTAGGATGATAGAGTTCCAACAATTTTCTGGGCTTATAGGACTACCACACAAAATTGTGCAAGTACACTCTATTTCAGTTGGTCTACAGGAAGGAAGTTGTGGTACCTATAGAGTTTATTACCCCCAGTCTCTATATAGCTCAAGCTATACATATGACATATGACACATCGATTGCGCAAAGGATTGAAAAACTGCAGGAACTTGAGGAAGAAAGATTCCTGGCTGATTTTCATCATACAATTGAAAAACATAGGCATAAGGCTTGGAATGATCGACACATTAAGACTAAGAGTTTTATGCAAGGAGACAAGCTACTCCTCTATGACAGTCACTATCAGAAACATCCAGGAAAGCTACACATGCATTGGTTAGGGCCATTCCTAGTGGTTGAGATCAAATAGTCTGGTGCAGTCAAGCTAGCGCAACTCGATGGTGTCCTTCGACCAGGGTGGGTGAATGGAACACGCTTGAAACCCTAATTTACACACACTTAACATGAACCATGGTTGCTCCAATCCAAGGGAGCATATACAATTTTTTGTTGAATTTTGTAGCAATGTTGAATTTTGTTTTATTTAATAACGTTGGAGTGTGCTGAGGAGTACCGCGACATATCCATGTAATTTTCGTTGTTACATGTTTTTTTTGTAACATACCCACACAACAACGCGTTATCCAACACATCTTCAATCTACTCAACCATACAAGTACAACCGTCGGGACAACCTTTGTAGTTGGGGAGAATCAAATCTAAACTTTATTAATGGCTAAGTCATGGTGATGTCATTTCCAATTGTAGATTTTATGGTAACTTGTTGTGGGTGGGAAATCCCTCCTACGGACTAGCACTAAGGGTTTTATCATGCATACAGAAATGACCTAAATATTCTTACTTTTTACCATCATCCCATGCCTAAATCCCCATTACTCACATGTAAATACAAGGCTCAAGAGATTAAGTTGACGTACCTTATTTTTTGTGTTTGATGTTTATCCCTTTTCGCGCTTGGTCGTTCTTTGACTATAACTCTCCTCCCAATGCTAACCTGCATTCACTAAAGACAAACAAAGAACTCCACATGCATTTGATCTATGAACTAACGGGTTAGAGATTTAATCAATCATACAATCAATATTCCAATAATGACAATCTCATATGGCAGGACGGGAAAAACAATTCTTTTATTAACTTCACAATGATACCTTACAATGATAAAGTCAGCTACTACTCCTTGATCCTAGTCATGGGCTCTTCTTCCACTGTCTTCCAATTGCTTTGATCTATACTTCTCTTTGCACAAGGATGGCTAAAGGTTGGGACAAAGGGAATGCTTAATCAGGTATAGTTTCTTTACTATGATTCTCCTCCTTTCAAATGTGACCCCTAACCCTTCTTTTATAGGCTAGAAGAAGCTAGGTATTTGGTTGAGTGATCGACCATGCATGGCCGAAAGGTTTAGTTAACTTACCCAAAGCCGTGTTGTCCATCAGCAACTTTCCTTTTCCGTGCTTTTGTAGGTACATGCGGGCTGTCTTGGGTCAGCTAGCGTGTATACGCATGAAGTAATGGAGTAGGGCACGTGGGTTTTTAAAAAGGGGTTTTTAAGAAGAGTTGTTCAACAGTGTTTTGGAAAAGAAGGAATCTGAGATAGCCTGATGCTAGGTAAGCATGTCTGGTGAAAATTAGGGTTATAACAGATGCCCCCTAATGTGTGAGGTCAGAAGAGCATCTGATGGCCGAAATACATTAACAATCTTCACCGATGTTCCGAACAAGTGAACCCAGGGACCAGAAATTGGGAGGTGTCGTCTGCAAAATAATAATTGTCTCACCGAGGCGGGCATACCCATGCTCGGGATAAAATAAAATCATGGCTACCAATAAAATACACTGTAGATCCATGTCATATAATTATATAAAGTGTAGCCGTGAGAAATACACAATGGAGCTACATCTCGAAATTAAAAAAGATATACGTGTAGAGTATCCATCTTCTAGAAGCTAATAAGGCCTGATGGCTGGAGATGAGGTCTTCAAAGCTCGAGAAACAACTTCAAAATCTTCAAACTCGGGTAGGAGTGTAATATGAGTGTACGACTTCACTACCCAGAGGTCTTTGATGGCTCGTCGGTCATGGACTAGAGAATCTTGATTATCAAACTGAAGGCTTCATTGATTTCTAACAAAGACTTGATTGGACTTTCGGGATGGCCGGGCATGAGGGCAAGAGACAAACTGCAGAGGGGCCGACTCAGGCTTGGTAAAAATTTCCCTTGGACAATAGCACGATAAATGATGAGACTCAGGAAACATGGCATTAACATAAGTTTACGAGGCAGGAGGCAACACAAACTCTCCATATGTTTGGAAGAATAACAAAACAGAGGAGGACACAACTCAATGTAGAGGGAACAACTTCCGAAGGTCATATTAAATCCCAGGGTTTGATGAACAAATGAATAGATGTTCTTTATCCAAGGGTGACTCATTGTGCTGCCAATACAAAGAAAATACTTTTCCCTCCCTCTTTTTGGGGTATATTTGATTTTTTTGTCTTTTTCAATAATTTTGGAAAAAGAATAAAAGAATGCTATGTTACAAAGGAGGAATCGAGTGTCGCAAACATACTAGTTCCAAACACATGGAACACAGAGATACTCAGGGCAAAGGGACATATGCAAGAAAAGGACACTCAGGAAAAATCCTCCAGTGGCCAAAGGTGTCAAGACGCAGAGGCAAAGTGCTACAGGTCTTGTGTATAAGGCATGCTTCAAATGGTTCAATTGAGAGAAACATGGAGCCGACATTAGACCAAAGACGTAGGTATGCAAACACACTTAACAAAACACACAATGGTAACGTCCTTCAATGTAAGTTTAATGAGCCTAGAGAAGGTAAGCTCGACGGTTTTTTATATTTAGAGATTCTGAAAAACGTAAAAGGAGACTCCACGGGGGTACCTTTTTTGAAGGTAGTCTAGTCGGTTCGAAAAAGGGGTAAAATAGCATCGACAAGATGTCTATTCAAAGCAATTTTAACGAGTGTGATAAAGACAAGATCACTCGGCCATTTTTTCATTTTTAAGGAGTCTGAAAAAATCTTAACTATGGACTCCGTCAGGAATGTTCTTCTAGACCATTTTAATGAGTGTGAAAGAATAAGGTCACTCGACGATCTTTTAAATTTTAGGGAGTCTGAAAAGAGATTATCTATGGACTCCATGGGGGTTCCTTTTTCATAAATTGAGTCCCTCAGGCCCGAAAAAGAGTTAAAATTATGCCCGAGAATACTCTTCCAGACATTCGAGGCCTCTAGAGTATACCTTTGTTCGTACAGTTGACCATTTAGACCGAAAAAGGGGTAAACTATCGCCGGATAGACGTGACTTCAAATTTCAGTTTAACGAGCGTGAAAGGCCACAAGATCGCTCAACAATCTTTTCATGTTGAGAGGGTCTGAAAAGGGCTTAAAAGAAGACCCGTTATGTTTTGGTAGCCCTGTGGGTGAGGTCAAAAGTCATGCAAATGAGGCTCAAACGTGTAATTAGGAAAAACTAAAAGGACTCCCGAGCCTACAATCATTAGTGACAACATGGACACCATAATGCAACCAAGATCTGCCTAGGGAATCCATGTTCCGATAAGCTCTACCACCAAATCACAACACTTCTAAAGAAGCAATGAGGGTTCCGTCTCACAACCTGATGGTATCGATCCTATGGAAAAGGGATAAAGACAACAAGATACAAAAGTAGGGGTGGAAACCTAACCTATATGCTCAAGTTGACCATCTGAGGTTTTTCCACAGACTGTCAAAAGTGACCCAAAACTCCAAACAATGTCCTGATACCTGATCGTAACCTTCCAAAGCAACTCCTGAATCACTCTAAATGGTTTTCAATTCAAAGAAAATGATAAGGGGGGCCAAAAAAGTGACAAAAAAGGGCCAAAAAGTCTATAAATAGAATCTGGCAGCTTATAATCACCATTGCTGATTTGGAAATTGACTCTGCCACAAAAAACCCCCTTTGATAAAAGTGGTGATTCTGGGAGCTACAGTGGACGAAATGACCATCCGTCTGGACCAAGTAAGTATAAAATACCTCCTTTTTCTCTTTAATTTGTTATTTATGCATTTAATTTGGTTTCTTGGGGGGCAACGACCTTTAAAAGGTCGACCGTAGGTCCACGCGGGCTATCCTATGACAACCCACGTGTACACTCGCTCTGTCTGATGTCAGAGCATGTGTACACACGATTGTCATCACAACAACCCGCGTGGTCCCTCCCATGAGTGCAAAAAGGTTTAAAAAGAAAGGCCTAACTCTCTGAAAAATTTCCCATGTGTAGGATGTATGTGCAATGGAGAGAACGAGAGCATGAAGATATTAGCACACTAGTTGGGGAAGACCCTAACGCTGTGGCGGTGTTATTGCAATGTGGCTTGCTCAAGTTTTTTTTGTGTCCTTTTATGAGAGCACAACCTAGGCTACTGAATGCCTTGGTTGAATACTGGCACCCTGATGCAAAAGATTTTATGTTAGAAGTCCATTCACTGGTGCCCACTACAGAGGATATATACTTTTAGATTGGCCTCTCCAGGAGAGGGGAACCAGTCAATTTTCAGAAATTTCCTTTGGGGACTCATAATATATTGAAATTGATAGGAATTTATTGTGAGGATGGTACAGACCAATCGAGCTCGCAGGTGCCAATAAGCAGGATCACTGATTTATCACTGCAGGAAATTATGTTTCTTATTGGGCGGATGACTGGTTCTACGACTCTACATTAGGCATCCTGTGCACAGATGAACTATGTAGTCCAGTGCTTAAATGCATAGATATTTGAATGGAGCACTACCCTGCTAGATTGTATGAAGCAGCTGACAGATTGCTGGTTGCAGACACAGAGGAACTTTGGGTTTGGGATGATTCTATGATCTTTCTTCTTTGAAAGAGTTCCTAGTTTTAGTCCTCGAGTGGTGGTACGAGGACACCAAGCCTCTCTTCCCGCAGTTTGTAGATGGGCAGTGTTGCTGCCACGACAAGGCGGTGGAAGGACCAATGATTCCTTTGATGATGACTTCTTTGCTTGGTTGTCATGACATATCCCAACCATAGAGGATTATCCCTATACTGGGATTGATTTCTTGAGAGATCCCAAGATCCTTGTACCTCCAGGCGAGGAGCGAGGCGAGATGGGTAAGTGTGCATCATTTTTATTTTTTTTGAAACATATATAATTTTTATGTTGTTTTTTGTATATATCATTTTTTTTATACCAGAGTATTTGATAGATATGTGTCTATTGTGTGCAGATGTGGGACCCTCATGACCTGTAGATTATGTGAGGAACATGCGTCGTCCTAGGCCAGGGGTCTCACCTTCCGCCGTAAGGGGACCAGTAGCAGCAGGAGAGCTTCCAACCGGTGAGGCTGAGAGGGTTTTGAGACGAGTTGAGAGAAATTTTACCTCGCTCACTCGCACCATCCCTATGGAAGAGATTGAGGATCTTCCACCATCCATGTAGCCTCATGTAGTGGGGGCACCACAGACGTGGGTCTGACTGTTTCGACATTTGGAAAACGCTGTTGATTATTACAACATGGCCCATAGGCCCTGACCTTAGTTAGTCTAGACTTTGGTAGCTCCACTTGTAGATAGTTTTTGAGGGCATAAGCCCCATGACTCATTACTGATCATATTTTTTGAGGCGCTTACATCCACCTATGTACTCTGATGATTATGATATTATATATGCATTTTTATGTCCTTTTGTGTCTTATGGATCATATTTTCCTTTAAAAATGTATTTACATGTTTATGTGTATGTATTTTTATATGTGTGCGAGATGCTAGTCTAAAATTTGATTAGCTAGAGTATCTATAACTTGGTTTAATCTCCTAGGAACATGAAAATATGTAATATAATCAAAGCTTCGTTCTAAGAGACGTACCCTAAGGAATCCTCGGTGTAAATTTGGATCATGAACACGATAGACTCTATTTAACTGAGACACAACCAACTGAGCATCTAACTAGACCTAGAGATGAGAGATACCAAATGACAGGGCGTCATGAAGCAATTCAATAACTGCACTGTACTCGGCGACATTGTTTGTGGTGTTGCCTAAGCATATACCTCCGAAAGATAATAACTGGCCTCGAGGTGTAAAAATTACCCAAGCTGTGGAGGCAAGCCTCTGAGTGTGCCGGCTAGCACCATCTGCGTACCCAATGAACACCTCTGATTCACTTGAAATCTGCCACAGTGA
Source organism: Picea glauca (assembly GCA_000966675.3). Taxonomy (NCBI): domain Eukaryota; kingdom Viridiplantae; phylum Streptophyta; class Pinopsida; order Pinales; family Pinaceae; genus Picea; species Picea glauca. The sequence goes on from JZKD02S2179751.1 coordinate 14,960, forward strand.
CAAAAGATAACATCAAAACGTCAAGTCCATAATACTAAAAGAAACCAGAAAGTAATAGTACAAAGACTATACATATGTTACAAAAAGTTACCCAAGGTGACCTACCTATGAGTAATACTTCTTGAGGTAGAGCCCATTTCTAGGCTCCACCAAAGCATTTCCCTCAAATTCAACCAGACGTTAAGCGCCCTTTTTAGAAACTCTTTTATGATGAAAGGTCCAAACCACATGGGTTTGAATTTTCCTGCCCCCAGGGAGTCCTTATCTTGGTCGTGGACTAGGACAGGGTCACCTTCAGAGAAAATCCGAGGAAAAACGGACCGATCATACTGACACTTGACTTTTTGTTTGTGAGCCTTGTTGGCCAGGGCCGCATCATGACGCTGCTCAATGAGCCTCTCAAGTTATAATAACCGTTCTTCAAGTGGAGAAGTGTCTGGCAATAACTGTACTGCCAATTTTAGGGATGGGATCTGACATTCTATATCAAGACTGATTCCATCCCGTAAACGAGTTGAAAAGGTGAGAAACCGGTTGCATTCTTAATAGATGTTCAGTAAGCCCATAATGCCGAGTATAACATCAAATGCCAATTTGACTTGGCTAAGTTGATCGTTTGCTGTAGGATGGTCTTAAGAGATTTATTTACAGCTTCCACCTGACCATTTGCTTGGGGATAGTAGGGTGATGAATGTTCTTTCCATAACCCAAGATTTGATGTTAATTCAATCATCATTTGGTTCTGAAAGTGACTTTTATGGTCAGTGACAATCTCTCTTGGGATGCCGAAACTTGCTATTATTTGGTTGAATAAAAAGAGAGGTCCAATCTCTCCATCGTATTTAAACGTTGGCATAGCCTCGACCCACTTCGTGAAGTAGTCTACGACTACAATGGTATAACGGTGCCCCCTTACTGAAGGAGGGCTGCATGTAGTGTAATCAATCCCCCACTTGGTGAAGAGACCAACTGTGATGATAGGAAACATGGGAGTGGGATGTGCGCTCATCTTCCGAGAGAAGATCTAACATGGGTGGCACTTCTTGACCAATTTGATACAATCTTTGATTAGTTTCGGCCAGAATTAACCTTCTCGTAAAATCTTTTGGGTTGCTTCTAACCCATACAAATGACCACCACATGCTCTGGTATGGCAATCGTTAAGCATGATAACTGCTTCTTCATGAGTGAGGCATCAGCGCAGGATGCAGTCTACACCTCTTCGATACAACGTATCGTCGAGTATGAGATAATTCTTGGCCTGATGGTGTATACAATGACGCTCATCATGAGAAGTAGAGGTGGGGCACTTCAAAGTCTAGAGATAAACCAGTATATGTTTGTACTAGGGATCCGAAGATGCGATCAAAAACATATCTCCTCTGATAGGTGACTCTTCAGGCACAACATCACCTAACTCAACCAGAAGTTCTGAAATAAGTTCTGTGAAAACCAGTGACTTCTTGGATTTTGCCGAAATGAAATCTAAGTCAAATTCCTGGAGGAAGACTATCCATCTACTGATATTTCTGCCTATTACCCGTCATCTCAACACGTATTGAAATGGATTCACAATGAAAATGACGGTGGTCTTGTGAAACAAAACATAATGACGGAACTGTTGAACAACATCGACTGCTGCCAACGTAAGTTTTTCAATATGAGAACAATTGAGTTCCGATCCGACTAGGCCTCGGCTCAGGTAATAGATCACATATTCTGAGAGAAAATCATCTTCCTAAACTAAGATCATGTCGATGGTTGACTCTGTTGCAACCAGGTATAATAAGAAATCTTTGTTATAGTTGGGTGGCCGAAGAAGAGGGGCAGTTGTGAGGGCATGTTTCAATGCTTCGAAGGAGTGTTGAGTAGCATCGTCCCAATGAAAAGGAACGTCTTTCTTTAGTAAGCACATAAATCCCTTTTTGATCTCGGCATAGTTGGCGATGAAACGCCTTAAAAAATTTGCCTTGCCCTGTAGACTTTAAAGTTGAAGGATTGTGTGTGGGGGAGGAAACTGAACTATTGCCTCAACCTTGAGAGGATCGACCATGATCCCTGTTGTTGACACTATGAAACTAACAAATGTCTCGAGGTTATGCAAAAGATTCACTTGTTTGGATTCAAGAGAATCCGAAAGTGGCGACATCGCTCAAAGATAAGTCGAAGGTGTGTGGGATGATTCATTCTCTTGCGAGATCGAGATGCTAAATCATATAACTAGGCCTTGACTATATGCTTGAGATCATGGAAAGCAAAAGACATGGCCCGTTGGAAGGCAGCTCCAACATTTTTGAGACCAAAAGGCATCTTATGATAGGAAAATGTACCCCATGGACAAATGAATGTTGTTTTGTGTTGGTCTTCAGGTTTGATTTGTATCTAATTATATCCCAAAAAACCATCCATGAAAGAAAAGGCCTCGCAACATGCACATTCATCAATTATCTGGTCAATGAATAGTGTGGGAAAATTATCTTTTGGATAGGCCTTGTTTAAATCACGGAAGTCCGTACATACGTGAATCGTGCCCTATTTCTTGTTGACCGGCATTGGATTTGACACCCATTGGGTCAGATGGATAGGGTAGATAAAACTGACTTTGAGAAATTTATCGACTTCAACCTTAATGACTACTGCTTTCTTGGGATTAACTGGACGAAGCTTCTACCGAACTGGCTTGGCATTAGGATAATTTTTGATTTCATGTTTGACTATTCTTGGATCAATGCCTGGCATTTCCTCATAAAACTAAGAAAAAACGTCGCAGAATTCTTTAAAAAGATCTGTGTAGACTTGAATCTCTTCAGGGGAACAGTCAGCTCTGATAAAAACATTCTCCATGATGCCAGGGGTTCTGGAGATATTAATCGGTATAGTTTTAGTTGTAGTTTCCATATTACCCTCGGCATAAACCTCATGTGTAGCTAAGGGATTAATAGGACAAGACCCATCTCCAATCATAGTTAAGGTGAATTCTCCTGCTTGAATTATTCTTAACTCTGGGAGGAAGTATGATCAATGATGGAGATCGTCCCAGGGTTTGGCTGGACTAGTCATTGCTTCAATTATTGCTTCGTCGGAGGGAAAGACTAAGTCTAATGCATTGGTATCAGCGAGAGAACCTTTAGCCCAAATAGGCTCTGGAATCAGATCTAACTCCAGTGCAGGAGTTGGATCGGTGTCGGCTGAAGCTTGCTGGACTAAAGAGTATGCTACTTTGACTGTAGATAAGGGCATGGACATGCCAGGGTGCCCTATACCTTCCATCATGGCTGATGGGGAAGGAAGTATCCACGGATCATTGAAGTAAGTCGTGCGAAATGATGAAACTTGGAAAATCTCAATCTTATGGTGGTCGGATATGAACTTGACATTGCCTTGAGGGGGTGGGTAATTTAAGGTACCCATCAAAGATGGGCACAAACCAACCCCTACGTTGTCTATGCCTGGTTGGGGATTATCAATCATTGGGACCGCGGATGCCCCCAGTGAAGGGTCAGGTCTGGAGAAAGACAATTGATCAATGGTCACAATCTGATCCTTGTGTGGAAACAACAAGACCCAGAAAACTGTAGCAACCACTGGTTGCATGGCAAAGTCCAACTCCTTCCTAACAAGAGATTGTAGTTGAGGGATGCGTCAACTACTTCTACCTCGACACACACAGTCTTCCCTTCTAACTACACATGGAAAGAGGGAATGATACCATGTGGTTGAAATGAACGATCGTCGAAAGCAGTGAGAAGAGTAGGTGACGGAGACAAAACGGGTTGGCCGATGGCCTTCCAACATGCCAATGAGATAACGCATGTTGAGGCGCCCTCATCAACCACCGTGCGAAAAATGTTCTGAGTAAAATTTTTCGTGGGGTTAGCCACTACTATCTGAAATTCTACGTGGTAAGGCAGACGAAGTTTTAAGTCGATTGTTTCCAGCCTGATTGTACCCAGATTACAAGTCTCGGTAGATCCTAATGCGGCTAACAAATCTTTCCTCTGGGAAGGGAAGATTTGGAGGACCTCCAAAGCGGACATTGCACAAGGGGTTTGGGACAAATCCTCCACCACAGAATAGTTCTGGGTGGCCCTTGCATTTGGGTTGTGAGAATCTTTCTTGAACGCACCTTTTGGGATGCATGTCATTGTTTCGCCCAAAGTCCTCTTGATATGGAGAGGAAGAGATGGGATTTCAGCTTCTTTTCCCTTCTCAGAAGTTCTTGGTTTACTATAGTCATGTGCTCTAGTTGATATAAAAGCATCACCCTTCATCATTTACACATTCTCGGATGAAGGATTGTTTGAAGATGGAGAGGGTCCTTGACTGCCCCCTTCCACACTTGTAGAGGTTTGGGTTAGGTTTTTCCCATGTTGAAATGGATTGGTTAATATGGCAGGTTGTTGTTGTGTCACAGACTTTTGTGCCTCTGCAAGCCGAGGAAATTGGTGGGTTGGGTGGTGTTCTGCGTATAGTTTCCACAGATACCTCGCCTTCCATTTCTTAGTGTTTCCCCCACTAGCATTATTAGTGGGTTTCTTATCCCCCTTGCCCTTCTTTCGTTGTTTTTTATTTCCATCAGGCTGTTGGGTGGCCTTTGGATTTGTTGATTGCAATGTGTGTACATATGACATTTGGGTAGGGGGAGTATCCAAAACAATAGTTTGGCTGGCCGTTGTGTATTGTATAGACAATTGCTACAATTGCTTCGTCAGTTGTTCAACGGGCTTTGTTTGTGCTGAACCAACAATACCATCGGCATGTGGTCCAACTCTTTGTCTGGTTTTATCAAGTATTGAGTGTGGCACATCTGGCAAGATCTCATATAATAAAATAGACCGAGAGTATATTAGCTCAACTTATTGATCTCTCATGATGACATCTTCTTCGGAAAACACTCCTGACATCACGACGTCTTTGGATAACTGTGGGACTAAAGACTTAAGGAACCACTCGAGCAGGAATACTGGTGGGACTGGAACCTTAATTAAACTCTTCCAGTGTCTCCATTCTTGAATGTGATCAGAGATATGGTCCACTTTTGTCTATTCCAAATTGGCCAGCAATTCTGTGCCAACGTCGTATCTCATAGGTAATTGGAAATGGTTTAGGAAATCCATTGCCAATTCGCCAAAGGAAGAGTATATTGAGCAGTCAAGATCAATGTACCATTTCACAACACTCCCAATGAGAGTATGTTGAAACAATCAAAACTGTATGGAGTCGTCTTTCAACGAGTTAGACGAGTACCAAAGATGGAAGGTGGTCACATGATCTCCTGGATCTTTGTTAGGCTTGACTTCAAACTTTGGTATGTCCGAAGGAAACTTCGCCGGCATAGGGGGCCAACGCGGATCGTGACAGATAGGGTCATTCAACATCCTTGTCAAGTCTGGCAAATGCAAGGTTGCCAGGAAAGGTAGTTTGGGTTGTTGGTGATAACCCTGGAAAAAGGGACCTGGAGTTTGACTGCCACCAGGTTTCCAGGAAAAGTTCCGCTGCTGGCTTGGGTTCTGGTAAAAACCATGGCCATGACCAGCATATGGATTTTGCGTGTGAGGAGACATCATTGGTTGATTCCAAAAATAAGATGTAGATGGTTGGGCGTGCATTACATTCGGAGGACTTTGGGAAGGGTTGCCCCAAGCCGATCCCATAGGCATATGCATAGTACCTTGTCCGGGGTTCCATTGGTTGTGAAAAGAATAGCCCCAGATCGACATTCCTGATGAGGGAACTGATCCCTGCTAAGAATTCCAAGGTCCTGATGCGGAAGATTTTCCTTGGTTTGTCCCCTGTGCAGGAATAATACCCTGCATAGGAATAGGTTGTCTGTAACCAGGGTTGCCCCCAGTTGGGAAAGCAACTAATGAGAAAGCGTTGTTACAAAATGCACCGAACAGAGAAAACGATGTCGAACCTACTGGCATATTATGAGAAGGTGGTCCTTGACTCCATGCTCCAAATAAAATATGGTGTGTGGATGGCCTGGCGGATTGCTGGTGGGTTCCATCGAGCGAAGGGGACGAAGGAGGTATATGACCTCCCCCATAAGGGAAAGCATTAAAAGGAGCTGAAGTGCCCCCCATGTGTCCTTGTAGAGGAGTGTTAGAGCTCCCTGCCCCCAGACCTAAAGTCTGTAAAGTAGAGTAGGAAAGTACAGGACTTGTACCTGAGCTAGGCATCCCATATGAGAACGGAGGGCCTGTTGCACTCAGTGTGAAAGGGGCAGTGGCCACCGCCATAGATGGTATTGGACCACTGCTCGAGGTAGAGGTGGTCGAGATTGTTAGGACCACATATTGTACCCTTTTTGCCCATACTTTTTGCTATTATTTTACCCTTCATCACCTGCATTTTGACTTATACTATCATTCCACTTGATCATTCCAAGGTAC
>JZKD02S2179762.1:5049-16921 GCA_000966675.3 Picea glauca
GATGATCTCCACCCCAAGAACTATATCAATGCAACCTTCAAATCAATTAATAAACTATCTTCCCACACAAAATAAGCCTCCATCTCTAGACAGAAGGACCATCATGACGACTAATGGGTGATGAACTGAGGAGGAAGAATGACGCACTGAAGGAAATGAGAAGTACAAGAGCCATATGAGTGAGGGCAAGCCAGACCAATATTAAGTGAAAAGGTGGAAAGGATGATAAATAGCACATGTAGGATAGGTAAGGGCTGGAAAAAAAAAGGACAAGGGAGGAAGAATATAGAAAGACGGCTATGTGTGAGGCACCAAAAGAACAACATGCTTAAACAAAGGGAGGTCCCATGCATCAAATGAAGGTGCCCTGTTGACATGGAGATGGTTAGGACTATTTATGTGGCCAACTAATAACAAGGCGAGAAGAAAAGGGTTCCAAACGGACCCCCCAAACTTAGCTATGAAGAGAAACATACAAAAACTCATGGGATAGGTTGGATATAAGCCACATCATTCACTCTAAGAGTGCCCATTAGATCATGGGTATCCCAATTAGTCTGGAAGTCTTCTTTGGAATTGTTATCTCCATTTTGTGGATAACTAAGGAGATGATGTCTCGAGGCTCTCAGGTTGCATATATGGAGTGTCAAGAGACTACATGACAAGCAATACCCTTTTGCATAGATGGAAAACTCACTCACCACCATAGATCGTCAGAGGTTTACAGATGGCATCCACCACACCGGATGGGTTCCGGAAGGTAGTGGGCCTTGCTCCATGAGGTACAAGTCAGTATTATGGTGAGAATAATTTCAATATTTAAGACATTTGATTATGTTGTATCTTATATTTCTCTATATTCCATGATATGTGCTTCGACATTATACATTTTTCCCTACTTCACCTTGGTGTTGACATTGTGCCCTAATAAGTGGTTTTCCCTGGGGATGGGTTTGCTATTGGGAAATCCCTTAATGAGTCATCGTACTGTTCTCAACCATACTTACCACTTTTCATTATTATTCTCCTCCATTTATTTTTCTCTTGGGATTTTAGGGTATATTGACCCAAGAAGGGGTTGTCCCTCATTCTATGGGAATAAGGGGCTAAAATACCCCTGTTTCCCCCAACTTGTAATTAATCATTAATCATGATCACCATGCTATGGCATGGGAACAATGTAAATGTATTGTTTAGATTGTGAATGACTGACTGTGGGGGTAAATCCTTGAAGTATTGGTCATGATGTCACTAGAGGAAATAATGAGGAAACTGTGGAGAGGGTTCATTAGTTCAAATGACCCAAATTCCCTTTGTTGAGATAATAACCCTCATCTGGATCCTAAGGAGAGGAATCAGTTAATGAAGGAAGGACTGGTGGTTGGATAATCAACCACCCCCATGACTAGAAGCATGGTCTAACTGAAGAATGTCAACCCGAAGTACCACAGGGTTTGGCAGACCAGGCTGACCCGAGTTTCCTTCTAACATAAGGAAACAGGATAGGTCGAGAACCATCATTGGGAAAAGATATACAAAAGATAGAAAAAGGAGAAGACGCGGAAAAGGAGGAGGAGGCACACATGTGTGGCTCTGTAGAGAGTAGGAGAGACACAAGACAAGAACACATGCACAGAGAGTAACGCGCTACCCGGACATGCAGAAGAAAAGAGGAAGGTTATGAGCTTGATGTTGGGGAAGCATCTGATAAACCTCGCAGGGATGTTGTGACAGAGAGAAGGTCTTTGATAAATGGCATAGTTTCTTAGTGATATCATGGCTCGACATGGGGGTGGCCAGAGTGCTAAGAATGAATGCCTCTGAGCCTATGGTTGGGTGGAAAGGAGAACACCCACATTTAGTTAGTTGGCTACAATCAGAAATAGATAAGTGTTCTCATACCTTGTATATTTGAGTTGTAATTGTAAATTAAAGTAGGATATTCTGTGAATGTTTCAGGGATGTGCATGTTTCTTGATGGTTAGACTATGTTTCCTTATGCCTGAGTGCATGGATTTTATGCATTGTGAGGTTTCTTGATATGAAGCCTGATATTAATACCAACTAGGTATGAATGATATTAAATGTGCAAGTGATGCATATGTATGATGTAAGAATATATGTATACTAAAGGCACAATATGTCTTCCTTGATGAATGATATGTAAGGCAAGAACTACACCTTCCAAGATTGAATGAATACCATGGATGCATGGCCGACTCTATTTTGAGGAGTCATGAAATATTGGATTTGAATGATAACTTGAGGGGAATGTGTTCCATTCCCTCAGGAAAGGCTAGTATAAATAGATGAAAGAGTAAATGGGCAAGGATTCTATGTTTTCATGAAAAAAGGCAACATGATTAAGCCTTTGAGGACTACATGAGAACAATTGTGAACAATCATAAGTTAAATGATTTATGATTATGCATATGGTTAAGTGCACCATGGATGTAAGTTAGCAAAACAACGAATATGTGTGGACAAATAATCTGGATGCATAAAAAAGATGCATGTTTATATTCCTTATGGAATATTTGGTAAACAACTGAAGCTAACTCAAGGTTGAGGCCATCATAGATAGAGAAGGATATGGAATAAGGAAGTTGCATGCTGAAGGAGTTCCCCGTGGAAAAATTGTGTGAATAATCTGTTAGGAGAATGGAGTCACCACCTTAATGACTGCTGAGAATTGAGCAGTGGGATACAAGCTTATTTATATAATAAATCATGGATTACATTCTAAAACAAAATATATGAGTGGAAAACTAACCAACGAATGTAGACCATCCTGATAACTGAATGGTAAGGTGCATCATGCATAGGGTCACAACTTATTATGAACAAAAGGTTTGCTATTAAAGCATGTTGATGTATCCTAAGAGTTAGGGTGAGCCTAACCAAGGCTTCTCAAGGAAAAGGGCAGGAAGATCCCAACATGGAGTAATTGTAAAAACAAAGAAAAGGAAAAAGGAGGAACACTTTTTCCACCCTAAGAACTCTAAATTTCTTACAAAGTTGTAGGTCTTAGATGAGAAGCTATGTAGAACAAGTATAGTTGGATAAAGTAAGTAAGTTTGAATGAATAGGCTTGGTTGAAGCCATATTAAACAAAGGCAGTTGGACCTTGGAAAATAACCCAATTGGACTGAAGGTCCCAGGATGTGTAGATGGAGTGGGAAAAAGGTAAGAGCCTTAACTCATTTCTTACCGTATATGATGTTTTTCTCTGGGGCGAGAAAGCTAGTATGTTTATGAAAGTAAATGTTTTGACACCATAATGATGAAGGTTGTATGACTGAGGAAACAATTGAGAATTGCTTGTGTTACACTCATGGAAGCCTTAAGGATAATGTGATGAGGTGCATAGAGATATTCCAATACATATCTGAAAACTGTTTTATTGATTTAAAAGCTATGATACTTGCATTTTTATTTTACATAACAACTAACATATTTATGATGTATGTCATGTGTAGAAAAAAATTGGAATTGTTGAGAAAGACAGTTGCCAATGATGGACAACCTCAAGCAAAGGATGACTATGATAAGGTGGTTGTCAAAAGATTGTTGAAGGGGATTTAAAAGTCTCCATAAAGCACCATTAATGAGGTAATATCAGAAATAGTGCTAGCATCCAGAACGTGTATAAAAATGTCCATACCTATGTGGCGTAAGGTACGAAGGAATTTGGTAAGAATCCCTTCTGAAATGATTCCATTATCCTAAAGATGTGCAAATAATTGTGAGTGGTTGTTATATGTTATTACTACCCAAGCGGGGTAAGATTCGGGGCAAAAGAATCTGAACAATAGAGAGAGGAAGTCTATGCCAGTAGAGGATGAGTTACAATCCTTGCAAGAAAATACATGAGTAAAGAGTACCATGGGTACAATGACCAATCGAGGGAGATTGGGGAATAAATGTGCTCATAGTTAGCACATTGCATGGAATTTCTTCGAGGAAATGAAGGTTTGCATAAAGGGTAGATAAGGGATTATCCATTGAGGAAGGAGGGCCTTCCAATATTTTACTTATAGTGTATAGGTGTTAAAGAAAAGAGAAAATTGGGTGGCCATTAGTGTTGGCACCCCCGTTACTAATGAAGGAAGAATGCTTGGGTGCATTCAAGAGAAACATTTAGTTTCATGTGCATCGATTTGGGATCGTGATCATCCTATAACAAGAAGCATAGTCCTGTTGTAAGAGTGAACAAGAAGGAATAATCCATATGGTGAAGAGGTTGGTTAAATTCCAACACACCATAGCATAGTGCTTGTCACCAAGTGTGGCAGCTTGAAAATCAATGCAAGGGTGAATTGGGTACGAACATGGCCATGAATATCGACACATTGATTAAAGTCATTTAATATTGGAATTGCATTTGGAAAATCTAGTATGTTGAAAGGATGCTTACATAAATAATAATACTTCCCTTTTTCCTTGTACCCTTGAATAGATGAAAATGACTTGGATTGTTAGTATGCATTGTTTGAAAATATAGTGTGCATGAAAACTAACAATTTGTTTAGCTGAGGAATGTTGAAGTTGCAGGAGGAAAAAGGGGTCTTGGATATGGCAGTGTTAAGCCCACAAGGAAGACCAATTGCCTGTTGAGATAAACTGCTATGGGAAGGAAAGTCCCATACTTGTGAATCTGGTTCCTGTGCGGAACATATCTGAAAATAAATGGGGAATGTGGAAATATGTGGGTAACATATTTGCAAGAAAATTCAGAACTGAAATTGAGGACAATTTCTCATAATTTTGTATCCTTGTGATAAAGGTGAGATGAAAAATATTTGTCTAGGGAGGACAGATGAAGGCTTTCAAGCCAAAAAGCGTGAAATATGCTACTGTTGAGACATGAGAACCCCGTGGTAACCCATGATCACCTAGAATAGGTTGTGTTGTGGCAACACAAACCGGAGGGACGCCTCGGCAGATCACGTCTGAGGGACGCCTCGATTGTAAGGCTCAATGAATTCTATGAAATTATTCTTGTGTGATAAATCCTTGGCAAGGCAAGATGGATCACCCGAGGAACTGTATAGCAGAGAAGGGGATGCCTGAGTCTGGGCTTGGAAGGTGAGTGACCGCAAGGAAGAGGAGACTTTGATAATTCTTATAAAATATTGATTGGAATCATGCACACAATGTGTATGTCCAGGAAAAATAGTGAGCCAAGAAAAAAAAACACAGTTATGCGGATACGAATCCATGAACTGTACAGATGCGTATTGTGCTAAGTTATGAATTTGTTTTGAATCTTATGCAACAGTAAAATGTTTACGCATGAATGTTGTGATTAATATGCTTGTTGTCCAAGATTATTGAAGACAGGTGACGAAGGCCATGAGTCTGAAAAGGACCTGACCAAGAAAGAGGTCAAGACTTCTGAAGCAACTAAATGAGAAAGGAATGACAAGTGTTACTGAGAAAGAACACCGAGGACGATGTTCCCTTTTAAGGGGGAGGGGATTGTAATACCCCTGTTTCCCCCAGCTTGTAATTAATCGTTAATCATGATCACCATGCTATGATATGGGAACAATGTAAATGTATTATTTAGATTGCCAATCACTGACTGTGGGGATAAAGTCTTGAAGTACTAGCCATGATGTCACTAGAGGAAAGAATGAGGAAACTGTGGAGATGGTTCGTTAGTTCAAATGACCCAAATTCCCTTTGCTGAGATAATAAGCCTCATTCGGATCCCAAGGAGAGGAATCTGTTAATGAAGGAAGGATTGGTGGTTTGATAATCAACCACCCCCATGAATGGAAGCTTGGTCTGACTAAAGAATGTCATCCCAAAGTACCACAGGGTCTAGAAGACCAGGCTGACCCAAGTTTCCTTCTGATAGAAGGAAGAATGATAGGTTGAGAACCATCCTGGGAAAAAGATATGCAGAAAATAGAGACAAGGAGAAGACACGTAAGATGAGAAGGAGGCACGTGAATGAGGCTCTGTAGAGAGAAAAAGAGACACCAAAAAATAACACATGCACATAGGGTAACACGCGACCCGAACATGCAGAAGAAAAGAGGAAGGATGTGAGCTTGATGTTGGGGAAGCATCTGATAAACCTTGCAGGGATGTTGTGAAAGAGAGAAGGTCTCTGAGAAATGGCATAGTTCCCTAGTGATATCATGGCTGGGCACGGGGGTGGCTAGAGTGCTAAGAAAGAATGCCTCTAAGCCTATGATTGGGTGGAAAGGTGAACAACCACAGTTAGTTAATTGGCTATAATCATAAATAGATAAGTATTCTCATACCCTGTATATTTGAGTTGTAACTGTAAAATAAAGTTGGATATCCTGTGAATGTTTCAGGGATGTGCATGTTGCTTGATGGTTAGACCGTGTTTCCTTATCTTTTGCTTGATTGTGTATTTAAGAAAGTAAGGAACTATATGGTTTGTATGCGTAAATGCTCGATCCCTATAGTGTCTCAAGTTTAAGCAAACAAACTATGAGTTCGTCGACCTTGGGCTTAGTTTCCCATATGTATGTCAACATTCCCAGTTGTTTTGAGTCTCCTAGGAGAAGGAGTCTGTTAAGCTCAGGAGAAAGAGCGCAAAGCGCGCGCCAACGCCTAAGTATTTTAGAATTGATGAAGCTTAGGAAGGATAGTGAGTTTTATGTCTCGAAACGAAAGATCCTTTCGTTTGGAAGACAATCAAACAAGATCCGTTCGGGAGGATCCAAGGTCTGTCACGACCGTTGGATTTGGAGAACAAGCACAGGTGTTAACCCCTTGACTCCTTCAGTCTTCGCGATTTCGACGAATTTTGGTATTCGCCGTAAGGGAGACGGATCCCCCGAAGTCCCGGAGCCCAAAGTTAATTTGGGTCGTAGATCTGAGGATGCCCAGGAACTATTCCAAATGTCAGATCTACGATAAAGTTAGTTTGGAATTGACCATTTCGGGAGTTCAAAGGATTTGGGGTGTAGTATCGTAGAGGGACGTTAAATGTGGATAGATCTTGATCATGAGATCAGAGGAACAATAGAAGGTTGTATTAGGGGTCGACATGGCTCGCTGACGTCACCTAGGGTGACGTGGACCCACAATTGAGGTGCCACAATTCACTTGGATACAAACATTTTTGCAAACCCCTGGGCCCTTAAAAACGTGACACATGTCACCCCCTGACGAGGGCATGTTTCACCCCTGGCTCTCACCGCGTGTCAGTCCTTGGTACGTGTTCGCCTGGCCACGTGAATGGTGAAGTACCAGGACTTCAAAAGTCCGGGACTCTGCGACTTTGGAGGATTTGGAATAGTGTGGTGCAGAAAGGCCCAAAGGTCTGATCCATGTGGCAAGCCCACGGGACTTCGGAAGAAAAGTAGTCTGGGATATTTGGGTCGTTAAACTATGCACACCCAAAAGCACAGAATGCTGAATTTTACCTTAGACATGTGTGATCCCAAGGATAAGGATCCACCATCAATTAATGATGGATTAATCTTCGCCATAGATCTAGGAACATGGGGAGATTCGAGATATTGAAGAATTTAGAGTGATATGAATGAGTCGGATCCACATAGGTGCCACGTGGCCCGTGACTATTAACCCCTGGAGAACTTTGGAAGGGCAGGTCTCCCAATCCTGAGCTCAGATTCGAGCATGGCGACAGCCGTTAGAAAGCTCGTGGCGAGCAAAATTTGATGGAGATAACGGAACTAAGATTTGAGATGTATCATGAAAACGAAATTATGGTGCCCCATCCCTAGAAAGGGTACTTAGGGGTCGGGCGTGTTACATGGGATAAAGGCCCAAAGGGGTTGGTGTTGGTTAAAAGACAAAATCCTCATATAAACCTTCCAGATGCTTTGCCCATAGATCACCCAAGAAAGCAATAAAACGCTTATCTTTGAATAAAGGGGACCCACAATATAATAAATAAATGCTTAAAAGGTTAGTTGAAGGATAGGAGGTATCATCACGAGTTGACCTATCACGTCCATGGATATCTAGTGGTATGACATTGTCATCATCTGGTCACCAAACCAGGGCAATGGCTCTCAATTGCATGGATGAGAGAAAGGGGGTCTCATCACGAGTCGACCTTCTCATTTTCATTTGGTGTTTGTGGGTGACATTGCCATCACCTGGCCACCACGCCAGGGCAGTGACCTTCAATCTCTCCTTATTCTATAAAGAAAGAAAGTTAAAAGGCAATTTATGGGCTTGGAAAAAGTACATTGTGGACGAAGGTACCACACACCCTCTACAAAAGGATCCATGAATGAGACACTACGACCCCTTGTATGTCATGAGCCCTATGCCCATTGAGTCTTGACCCCATCCACCTCATACACTTTACATGGATTAGAGAGGGACCTCTTGGAAGCTCTCGTTGACCTAGGGAAAGACCTACCCAATATGACACCTCGTCAACCCTCACATATTTAAGCTTGACAAGTTGCATAGTGTCTTTGAGTTGTTAATTGTTTGATATGGTGATCTTTGATGCACATGCTTGGATGGCTTATTTATTGATTGAATTAACTTATCATGATGTTATGACTTGAGATCCTTGGAGGGAGTGTTCATTTGTCTTTGCAGGACCTAGCTGGTGGAGAATTTTGGGAGAACAAGCCTAGCTTGCACTTCCATGGGGCTACAAGCCCACGGGTTGGATTCCAAGGGCCCGCATGGAAGACGAGAGAGATCAAACTTGTATGGCCTTGATGATTACTTGGACAACCTAACCCACCCCTTGCTTTCCAAACGATTTTCCTAGGAGGGGAAAAATGTCCCACTTTTGAGCTTGACGTCATGATCTTGGGGGCTAGAGCATGGTGGTGAGGTGCCACTCTTTGACACATGGTGTAGTGTCCCCAAGGTCGAGCCCCGTTACAGATCGTGTTTTATGCAAAGAATTGTAAATGTGTTCTATAGGTTGGTGAGCCAAGTGTTGTATAAGTTGTAGGCTTATGTGTTTTGTTAGGCCAGGGAGCCTAAGTGTTGAAGGCCAGGAGNGGGGGTGGAGCTCGGTCCCAGCTCGGGGGTGACCTACTGTTGAGCTGATGAATAGTGTGGTCTAAGGCTGGGAGGTTCGTGGAAGGCCTACACTTGGTTGGTGAATTCTATAGCTATTCAAAGATAAGTATTTGAATTATGTTTTTATCACATTTGGCATGACTGTGCTGTTTATGTATATGTTTTCCGCTGTGTAAATGAGTTACTGTTGAATGATATGGCTTGTTTAATTGTAGCAGTAACTTATATATTTTACTCTGAGAATTAAGTGTGTTTAATTGTGTTAAATGCATGTGGTTATAATTCCTGTACGAATTATGTAAACATTCATGTATAGAATGGTAAYTGAGAGGTTTGGAAACCTCGRTAGTGAAAAGGGTACACTACAAATTGGTATCAGAKMTAAGGTTTCGACACTGAGCCTAGATGGGCCAGTTGAGTGGTCTTTGGACCGAGGGTGAGAGGAKAAATTGTGTTTGGWRGACCAATTTCAGACTCTGATATGGCCCGGAGTGTATAGGAGTTTAAACTCGGGAGGATCGTGAGTCGTAAGATCCCTGTGGGATTACCCGTCAACCGTCCGAGTTGACAGAAGTTGCGTAGGACTTAAGTCCTCATGGGTAGAGGAGAAGTCCCGGAGAGGCGTCGGGATATTGGAGTCATCGGCGTTTTAGAAGTCAAGAGAATCGAGACCTTGTGATTCTCAAAATCCCGAGGAGGGATCATAGCCATAGGATCTCAAGGAGGACACGTGTCAGAATCCCGGAGAGAGTCAGAAATCAGAGAATCGGAGTTCTCGAGCACATAGAAATCTCCTCACACAGAATCGCGATCTGCGATTTTGCGACAAGATCTGGACCGTTCATATTAGGGAACACGTAGCTGAGATCTGCCATCGGGGAAAAGTCCCGACAAGGAGTAAGTCCATCGATGTTTGAAGTTCATCGGGAAATCGGGAACCCCGGTGACAAGTGATTTATACACTTTGAAACTCCGAACCTCGAAACCCCGATGAGCAGTTGATTACGGTCACGGGGTAGAGGTCTCATGGACCTGGGCTTAACTGCGAAGGGTTAAAGCAAAAGGCGCGTCGGCATATCGGTAATCGGGATATCGGGGATCCCATGAGCATATGCGCTTTAACATTGAAACCGTCGAAATCCCGACGGGATAAGGTGGAGGTCATATAGTATGGTCATGTGGACCAGATGTTGAGCCAGGAGAGCTAGGCAGTGTAAAAGCACATCGAGAATCAGAGGATTGGGGGTTGTGAATGCATGTGCATCGCGACATCACAAATCCCGAAACCCCGATAGGAGGATTGATCATGGTCATGGGCAATGGTCGTGTGGTGAGGGTATAGCTCGAAGGACTAGCACGAACGGAGTCCATCGAAAATCGAGAATTCGGGGATTCCGCTGTCAAGAATTTTGGCACATTTTGATTCGCGAAACCCCGAACCCCGATAAGGAGAAACCTCAGAACTTGAAGCCTCGAAATATCAGAAATTGAAGTTTCGGACACCCGAAAAACACAGAGCCAGACAGAGCTTAGAAAACTTGTGAAGTTGAAATGTCTTTCATTCTTGTTCGTATTAGTTATAAACATTGTGGATTATTCATGAAGTTTAATGGCCTGACAATTTTGAATTGGAATGCATAGTGCGTGTTCAGAATACAACAGAGGCCAAAACTCCAGTTAATCAATGCCGAGTATGGAGTGGGGAAGAGTGCAAATTACCCCTGAAATAGAAGACGAACGGGAAGGAAAGGATGTTAACCTAGGAGTCGAAGGATCAAACTCTAATGGGCATGGAAAGGAGATGGATAAGGAGGGACATATAATGAAAATCCTTGAAGGATTGCAAAGAGAGGCCAAGGAGCATCGAGCTGATAGCCGAAAGCTCATGAAAGTCAAGGATCGACAAGGGAAATTAAACTTAAAATTCTTGCAGAGTCTGGAAAGAATAGAAAAGAAATTGGAAAAGGGGAGTGACACAAGCAGATCAAGAAGTGTCAAAACCCCTGAGGAGAGAAGGAGAACGAGGAGTGGTAGCTGACATCACAGTCGCTCCCAAAGACATTCGGACAGGGAGACACACAGTAGTTCAAGCCCATCACCTACCAGAAAACATCAAAAATCTGGAAGGGAGGAATTGAAAGGAGAGATGAATAAAATTAAACCTCCAACCTTCTATGGAGAACATAAGAAGGAGGAAGATGTCGAGACCTGGTTGCTTGGCATGAAGAAATACTTCCAACTGCAGAATTATTCTGCCCGTGCAGAAGGAAGAATTGCAATGTACCAGCTGAAAGGAAAAGCGTCCATGTGGTGGGATCAGTTTGTGCAGGTGCAACACATCAAAGAGAAAAAGGTCACTTGGAAGGAATTCAAGAGGTATTTCGAGAAGAAATACCTGACTAAAAGATACTATGATAGAAAGATGAAGGAGTTCTTCGAATACAAGTTGGGCAGTATGACCATTGATGAGTACGAACGAAGTTTTCTGGAACTGCTGAAGTATGTTCCATTTATCAAAGACGAGGCTGTTAAAATTCAGAGGTATCTGAGTGGACTGCCACCTTCTATTGGTGACAAAATTCAATATGATGATCCTAAGACTATGGAAGAAACCATAAGAAGGGCGAAATGCCTATACGAACAACAGAGAGAAAAGCCTACCTTTCGGAAGGCTTGGGATGACCAGAAGAGGTTTAAGAAAGAACAGAGGCAAAAGGGAAGCAAGCCTTCCTTTTTCAGAAACAATCCTTGGGGACAGTCATCTCTTAAAGAGCCCAGGAAAGTTGAAGGGAGTGAACATATGCCAAGGCCTCCACCCATGGAGTGTTGGGGCTGTAAAGGGAATCATAGGTACAGAGAC
>JZKD02S2179762.1:30547-41665 GCA_000966675.3 Picea glauca
CTTCACTTCCATCTTCTTGCTCTTGCCATCTTGCCATTTCACTCATTGCTCTTGAGAGCTTGGAGCAAGTATTTCTCCAACACTCTCATATTTGGAATAAAAAAGCTTTGGAGGATATTGAAGATTTCTAAGAGTATTCTAGTTTTCTTCTTACATATGAGGTGATGTTGTTTTGTTCATGTTTTGTGTGTTGTTGGAATAGATCTATGGTAAAGTATTTTACTAGAGTAGGTTAGCAAAGAGTATTCTTGCTAGTTTATGATTATTGGATAGCCTAGGGTTTGAAGTATTTCACATTCTTAGTCTTTTCAATATTGCTATCTACTTCCATGCTTCACATATTGCTTTGAGTCTTGCAGGTTGCTTCAAAGGATTCATTGGGATAACATCAAGAGGAGCCTACCCTTGAAACCTTATCACACTCCTTACTTTCTTGTTCCATTTTATTTGCTGCATCATTTCCATTTGTATTTCAGTTTCTAACACTCATAGATAGGTCAAGAGTATCAACTTTTCATTTCAGATTTTATGTAAAAAAATTTCTGTGTAAAAACAGAATTTTTTTTGACATTTTGGGTGTGTTTTGCAGCATTTCCAACAAGCTTTTGCTTGCTGTTTTTTGCAGGTTCTTACCAGAAAGAGGGGGAAACGCTGCTCAAATCCATCCACAAGACTTCCCCAAGAACCATTTTTGGTTGGGTAACTATTGCTTAACCTTTCTTCTTGTAAATCCAAGTTTTCTTTCATTATTTCATTCATTCTTTTGTCCATAATCATAAACCAACATAGTCTAGTTTGTTTTATTTTCAAGTTATTCATATTCTTTATTCATTTAGTTGTTGGCCCCTCTTGTCCAATAGACAAGTTTGTGTGGCCTTTCATTTTAATAATTTGTTCTTAGATTAGACAACCCTCTTTGGCCAACAATGGTAGGCTTGCCTCCACCTTGACCATTGTAAGTGGTTTCATTCTTTTCAAGTTTTATTTCATTTTTAATAAGTTAATGTGCCTGCACCTTGGGAGAGTAATCCCCAAAATCGCTAGGCCTAAGGGAAACTTATCTTCTTTTGATGTTTACATTGCTTAATGGTTAAAATAATCTAGTTAGTCATCACATCTAAGTTTCCTTTCTTCAAGTTTTACTTCATATGCTTATGCTTATATTGCTAAATGGTTCAATGATTTAGGACATCTCTTAAGTGCTAAATCTTTTAGTTTTCATAAATCATTTTGCCTTTTTCATTTCTAAGCATATGTGATCTAGTTTCATGGTTTAAATCTCATTTGTTAACTTGTTAAATATTTACTTTTCAAGCACACATTTTTTACATGGGTTTAACACATAACATATGTTGATGAATGGTTAATCTTAATCTCTCCTTTTCACTTTCATAAGGCAAGCTGTTCTTGCCCTTTTTCATTTTGCAACTTAATGCCTAAATGATGATGTGATGCCATGGTGAATCTATTTGCTTAGTGTTCTTTTCCTTGCATGTTATATTTTGTGGTTTAAGCAAGTACACTCACAGCTTTACATCTTTCAAGTACCTTTTCTTCACCTTTAACTTGCAAATCTACATGTGGAATGGTTAATGGATAAATGGTACACCTCTTGTAACTTTTCCCACATGTTTTGATATGTTAGTGAGCATTTAATTTACCTCTTTCAAGCACACGTTTTCACACTTTTTCAATTCGGCCATGTGCTAAAAACTAAAATTTTAACTGCCTAAAAAACTCCTAAAATCAACCCAACACACCTAAAGACCCACCCGCGGGTCATAATAACACTTAGACAACTTTTAGGGGCTTTATTCATCCATCTCCACCATCTAAAACGGGTTTGAGGGACATCTAGTGGGAAGTGGCGGGGGACCGTCTCGTGATCCTCAAGGGGATCCTTTCTGGGAGAACTTTTACTGTCAGAGCTGACCTGAGAAGCTAGGGTGGGCCTCGTTGCCTTACTATCTTGAGCACCTGGCAGTCATTTGGCCAAGGGAGGAGGAAGTTCAAAGCACAAACATAGTTTAGGGGGAGGGAACTAAAATTTACTAAATCTTTAAGAAACTCCTTAATCATTTAGTTGCATAGATCATCCATGATGTGTTGGGGGAATTAGATGTATGCATAGGAACACATATTGGTGATAATTTCATTGTGTCATTTATCTTTATTGCAACTATATGGTTTATGTTTTCCATGTCTATGTAAGCATATTGAGTTGAACATTAAATATCTTTTGGCTCTTTTGTTTTATGGTGTGAATCAAGAAGGGGTTGAGTATCCCACTTGGGGAGGCATCACCTTCTTTGATTCTTGAGTGCTTTTTTGTGGTTGCCAGTGAAAGCGGTCCAATAGAGTAAATGCTATTGGGACATGCTTGGCTCATGTGTGTGTTCACTTACATTTCCTTGTATCTTTGTATTTACTTGTATCTAGTGTAATTATTGTATGATCTATATTCTTTTGTAAGTAGTTGTAACCTTTGAGTTGTGGGTAGTTTAAACTTATTTCGTTTGTAAAACACTTTGTAATAAACCACCCTCAAACTTAGTTGACCCCATTGCCCAACCTTAGGCACTAGTCTTAGTTGACTTAAGGAAAGGGCTGATTGACATTTAGATTAGACTTGCACTTTGCATATTGATAATTGCTGCCTTAGCATCTTAGGCTAGTTTTCCCTTTAGCCTTTAACAAATTAAAACTAACTCCTAGAACCTTAAACACTAAAATCAATCTAGTAACTAGGGACTACCCCCCTTGGCTTCCCTAGGAGTAAGCCTAGAAGGAAGAGGTTCCAGTCAAGGTGACAGTGTGGACTGAGAACCTAGGCATTGTGCCTCCAAGGACACACTAAGTGAGCAAGACTTAGCTCACGTTAGCAAGTGTGTATTAGGACGGCAACACACCCTAAAAAGATTAAATTAGGGTTTTATTTGACAAATTTGTGTAAAATTGTATTCTTCATGTAAACTGGCCATGTCAACCTTTTTTGACCTAATTTTGTGATTAAAGGTCATTTTGATTGTATAAATAAGGGATTTTTCCCTTGTATTTTTTCATGATTCTTTCACTCACACAAGTGAGGTCTGAAATTCGACTCCCTTAGGGTTTATTGGCTGAAATTAAGTGGTGCACAACTCTTTGAGGAGGCTTATTTTGGTGTTTTTTGGCATTTTCTTGGTGGAAAGTCTTCAACTAGGCTATATGCTAGATTATTCTTGGTGAATGTAAGTGAATTTATGCAGTTCTTCTTTACTTTGAATGGTTATAGTACAGTTACTTTGCATTTTACTAAGATTACGAAATTGCTAGCTTAAAACCCTAGGAGATCAAGCACATGTTATTGTCCTTGTCTCAATAGCTTTTCACCTACTAGATTTTGCTAGAAAACTTATCTTTTGAAGCATGTGCTAGAGCCCTACCATTGTAGCGCTCTAGCATCATTTGCTTCATCAAGCCTTTATTTACTTCAAGCTTGAGCTAAAGAAGAAGGAAAACCGCTAGGGCCTAAGGTTAGCTACTTCCTAGTAGCCGTTTTCCTTCTAGGGTTTGTTGATTGAGGCCTTGGGTTAACAACACCTTAACCATCATCCCTCTTGTCCTTAGTTCCCACATTATCATTTGATTCCTTCAAGATTGCTGCTGCAAAAAAGTGAATCTATTAGCCCTAAAGACACTGATCTAGACCTTATATTTGATTGATTGATGAAAACAACCCTTAAATCTTTTTCCTCAAGCTACCTACTAACCTTTCCTAACCCTAGATTAGACTAATCCACTAACATTCTTGCTGTTGTTACAAAATCAAGCTACAACCAATTATTACAGCAGTAAAAGGTTTTAAAAGCAATCACAAAAGCTGATTTTTACATTGCCTCATTAGCTTCTGACAAGTGCTAGTATATTGCTATTGTTAGATTACCATTTTGGGTCATTTTGAAGCTTATTTAAGGCATTGATTGTGAAGCCATCATCTTGTATACATTGTTGTTATAGATTTCTGTATGCTTCATCTCAAATCAACTTATTGCTTTCATTGACAAAGTCCAAGGTTTTATGAAGAACTAACATCAATTGTACTTGCAAAAAATAGTGTTCTCTTGTTGCTTTGTTCTGGGCAGGTACACTTAAGCATATCATTGCTTCATTTGTTAAAAATTTGGGACTTTCTGATCGGTGTGACTTGTGAGAGGGGATAACGTTTCTTGATATCTAAACCTTTTCCTTCTCAAACCCTAGGTCACTGAGGACATCTCCCCTGGGTTTCAACCCTAAATAGAAAGAGGTGTCTTATTAAGGTGACAGTGATAGGACAACCTTCTGTTACGCCAATTTGTCTTCCTTTAGCCTTTCCCTTTTGGACAAGTACAAATTGTGCGATAACATTTTGGCGTCGCTGCCGGGGAACACTGAGTCAATTCTCCTCGAAGACGACACTTTTCGGTAAGCCTTTCCTCAAAATCCTTTTACTTTGCAAATGTTACCTGGCGACTCCACCGAGGGTGATCCCCTCATCCCTTTGATAATCTAAAAAAATATTGTCTGGTGACCACAAATGACGACCCGTAGCAGACGTCAGTACACACTTTCTTCTCCTGTAGTTCCTATTGCTCCTATGGCTCCTCCTAAATGGTCTCCCAAAGAACTTTTTGGCCCTTTTGACTTAGCTAATACCCAAGGTGGATTACATGATCTCCCAAAAAAGGCTAATTCTTGGATACCTAGATTCTCGGGAGAAGTAGGATCTTATGGAAACTCACATTGGACTAAGTTTTTTGAGGGGTATGAATTTCACCAATCAGGAGAAGAACACCTTGACACTTTTATGAGGCTTTTTGTGAGCTCACTCACCGGAAGTGCCAGGACCTGGATTAATTGATTCCCAAGTGGAAGCTTCAAAAATCCTGAAGATTTGGAACGAGCTTTCATGAACAGATGGTGTAAATAAGAAAGTATGGCCTCCTTTTACTCTCAATACCTCGAAGTTTGCAAAGGAATTGAGGAAAACATTAGGGTATTCAATGATAGGTTCAACACTCTCATTAGCAAACTTCAACCCGACTTTCTCCCAAAGAGTGCTATTCTCCAACATTACATTAACTCCTTAGAAGGAACTTTACAATTTTCCCTCAAGGATCGATTATCTACAAGCCTAGAAGAAGCTCAAGATGCTGCTTGCTAGATTGAAGGGAATCTTAAGTTCAGTGATTCCATCCATCAGGTCAATTTTTTGAACAATGATGACATCTGGGAGCTGAATAAGGAAAGCATGGGAGGACTAGAGCATGACCTCCCTGAGATCCTAGAGGTAGGAAACAATACTTTCCCTAGGAAATGGAGCACAGGTTTTTCAAGCATGAAAGATGCCTTAAATTTTTCAAAACAACATGAACCCTCTAAGGATCTAGGTACCTCTGAAGAAATCAATCAGTTAGAAAGGTCACTATCACAAACCCAAAAGCCTCCAAAGGAACAAATTTGTTTGAACACTTTGAACTTTCAAAATTTTGCAATACAAGAAGATGATCCTAAGTCCTTATCATGCAAAGACTCCTATTTTGAACGTTATCACCCAAAGGCTACTCATGAGAAATCTAATTATGTAGATTCCATATTTACCTTGTTCACGCCATATCAAATCCAAGAAAATCAAGACATGAGGAAGCATAGGATTGAATACTTAGGCCAAACAAGTGAGGACTCAAGGGTGAAGCTTGAAGAGCCCCAGGTGTATGCGGGCAATCTACCCCAACATTTCCCAAAACCTAGCAATGATAGGACCAACCTGAGCACTAGTATGGCCTATATCTTACAAAAGGATTCGTGGAATGTTGGAAATCCCTTTGACAAAACAAATCCCAGATGAACAACTATTGTTCGAAGAAATTTCCACACTATTACAAACTGGTCATTTTGAGAAAAATGAGCAAACACCCTTTCTCACTTCCTTGCTAATAGATGACCTATATCTTCACAATTGCATGATTGATTCCGAGTCATCTGTCAATATGATGAGTTTGAAGGTTATGAACCAATTGGGGATGGAAGTTACAGGGCCTTATACCAACGTTCGTAGATTTGAGTCAAAGGGGATCAAGGTCTACGGTTTGATGGAAGGTCTTCAATTGCACCTTGCTGACTACCCTGATTTCCCCATCATAATGGACGTCGTTGTTGTCGATATACTTGACACTTGGGGAATGATATTATCTAGGGAATGGGATGCTACTTTAGGTAGGAGTCTACAGATGGACTTGTCCTGCGCAACTACTCCTGTTAGGGACCAAGATTGCATCACCTTGCATAACAAGCCAAAGATAATGGAACACATCGAAAGGTGCAATCATGGACTTAGTGACTACAACTCCGTAGATCTATGCTTATTTCAAAGTTGGCCCACTCTTCCCTTGATAGAAGAAGACAATATTAATGAGATAACATGGACCAAGGGAAAGGGTGACCAAAATATTCCTAGCAATCACAAGGACAACATTGCACTAGGTAATAACGAAGTGTTGCATTTGCACGAAACATACATAAGGGATAGTGCTTTGGTAGGACCCCACCCCATCGTCCTGGAGCAAGAAAGAGATACAAATTGGGGTGATTATCCCAACGATGCCTTTGACATCTCTGAAGACTGGGATGACTGTTCTTCTACACAAGAAGATGACTATTTGATAAGGTTTAGAAGGAAAGGAGTTGGCTTCGCCAAATGGGAAGGGGATGATATCGGAACTAGCGAAACACATGAACCAACCAAAGAAAGTCTTCCTGTATTTTCCCCTGATGATTTGCCTTTCGCTTCAGAGGAAGACTTTGATCAAATACAATGGCCAAAGAAGGAAGAGCATCAACAACTCCTAAACAAATACAAGGACAAAGAAGTTGGGACTGTCAAATTGTTAAAGAAAGCAGAGGATGACATATTGATCAAACTGTCCCAGCAAGAAGCCTTTCACAGTAGAATCCCACCCTCCTCCCTCAGAACAATATACTAGAGTTATACAAGAAACAACCAAATCTAAGACAAAGGATTACCAAGAGGGAGATACAGTCTGGATGTGGGACACAAAAAAGGGAGAGCCTACTAATACCAAAGGGAGTGCACAATTTTGGCTTGGACCCTTCGGAGTTGGAAGAAAGTCAGTCAATGATGCTTACTATTTATCCACATTGGAAGGGAGAAGGCACCCATTACCGGTTGGTGGACACCTCAAACCCCATCAGGCGGCAAATGCTTGACTTCACAGGTAAGTGTAGGTAAGTAGGTAGGAATTTTGCATTCATTGTATATACCATCTGCATTTCATGCTACAGTAGTTGTATTTCCATTTGTATATACACTTGCTTACTTTCATTTTATTGTACCATATATGAGCCAGGGGTGATATCACCACCCCAGATGATTACTAATAGATTTTGTTGAGATCTAGTAGGTCACAGGTCATACCAGAGATGTTGAGGTTCTCATGCACTCTACGGTGAGCACATGTCTCCGAGTTGGAGCCAGATGTTATCCCCTAACCTAGGGATAACTAAGGAGATTATGTCTCGAGGCCCACAGGTCTTAGACATGGAGTATTGAGAGCCATATTGACTTGAGCCTGGCCCTGGAGGGCCCATCCTTCTTCTTCAGTGCCTCCATCTTGTCATCAACAACAACATCCATCCCATTGGCTTGGTCCTGAAGCAACAGTGGGTCTTGCTCCATGAGGTAATGAGTCCGAGTATCATGGTATGTGTCACTCGGATTCTCAAAACATTTGAATATGTGCATTTAATTCTCTTTTGCTTCATGACGTGTGCTTGGACTTTATGCCTTTTGACTTGTCCATACCTGGGGGTGATGACAGAATGCCCTAGCAAGTTGGTTTCCTTAGGAGTGAGTTGCCACTTGGTGGGTTCTTGAAAGGTCATCGTCCATTCCCACCATACTTGTTACTTTTCATCCTCTTCCCTCTCATCTATCCCCTGCATTGGTTCGGGCATTGGGTTTTTCCAAGCTAGCAAAGGGTTGTACCTTGCCTTGTGGGAAGAAGGGGCTAAAGGCCCAGAGGGTAAAAGTAGTTGGAAAAAGATAAAAGCCAAAAAAACAAAACCTTCAGATGCTTTTCCCAGGGATCCCCGAGAAAGCAATAAAAGGATTCTCAATAAGAAAAAGGGGGGACCCATAAATAAATAAACTCAAGACCTAGTTGAATGATAGGGGGTCTCATCATGAGCCAACTTATTAGGTCCATGGGCATGTAGCGGTATGACACTACCATTCAGCTGGTCACCCCGCCAGGGTAGTGTCTCTTGGTGGCATAGACAAGAGAAAGGGGGTCTCATCAAGAGCCAACCCTCTCATCTCCGTGAATGCTTGTGGGTAACACTGTCACCACTGGTCACCACGAAAGGGCAGTGTCCCCTAGCCATTCTCTTGAAAGAAAAAGCAATAAGATAACAAAGTAAAAAAAGGCATTGGATGGGCTTGGAAACATTTGAATCCATGACAAGGTGCAACTCACCCTCTTTAGAGGCACCCACAGGTAAGCCCTACATTTCGCTGTCATCACTGTACCCATTGCCCAAACATCCCCATACCATCTCATGCACTTACATGACCTAGATTGGTCTTCACCTGAAAACATCCCACATCTAAGGAGAATTAGCCCAATAGGACGTCCTGAAACCCTCTCCAAACCTGGCTTGTAGAATAGCATAACGTCTTTGAGCACTTGTCTGGGAAAGGGGGGTTTTATGCATATGTTTAGATAACTTGATTATTAGATGTGATTGACATTGCTATGATCCCTATGACTTATGAGCCCATGGAGGATGTACTTGTTGTTGTTACAGGACCATGCTCGACGAACAGGTACACATGGGGAGATGATTAGCTCGGACCTCCATAGGGCTAAAATCCCACCAGAAGGATGTTGAGACCCCAGTCAGGGGTAGACATATACCAGAGGCTTGCATCGGAGAGTGAGGAGGATGTTCCACCAGAGACAGCTTGACAGGCCTGGACCCAGGGGGGTCTTGCCCTCCCACCATGATGTTAGTCCTTGAAGGCCCTTGACATCATCATTCAGAGCCTTGACGTCACCTAGTTGAGGCACCTAGCTTGAGGACGACATTGGTTGGCACATGTGGCACCCCAACGTTCCATTTGGAGGGCTAACGTTCCAACAAGGAGGCTAACGTCACCCTAGGAGGGGCACAACATCACCCTAAAAAGATTAAATTAGGGTTTTATTTGACAAATTTGTGTGAAGTTGGTTTTTTCATGTAAACTGGCCATGTCGGCCTTTTTTGACCTAATTTTGTGATTAAAGGTCATTTTGATTGTATAAATAAGGGATTTTTCCCTTGTATTTTTTCATGATTCTTTCACTCACACAAGTGAGGTTTGAAATTCGGCTCCCTTAGGGTTTATTGGCTAAAATTAAGTGGTGCGCAACTCTTGGAGGAGGCTTATTTTGGTGTTTTTTGGCATTTTCTTGGTGGAAAGTCTTCAACTAGGCTATATGCTAGATTATTATTGGTGAATGTAAGTGAATTTCTGCAATTCTTCTTTACTTTGAATGGTTATAGTACATTTACTTTGCATTTTACTAAGATTATGAAATTGCTAGCTTAAAACCCTAGGAGATCAAGCACATGTTATTGTCCTTGTCTCAATAGCTTTTCACCTACTAGATTTTGCTAGAAAACTTATCTTTTGAAGCATGTGCTAGAGCGCTACCATTGTAGCACTCTAGCATCATTTGCTTCATCAAGCCTTTATTTACTTCAAGCTTGAGCTAAAGAAGAAGGAAAACTGCTATGGCCTAGGGTTACCTACTCCCTGTTGCCGTCCTAATACACACTTGCAAACGTGAGCCAAGTCCGGCTCACTTAGTGTGTCCTTGGAGGCACAATGCCTAGGTTCACAACCCACGCTGTCACTTTGACCGGAACCTCTTCCGTCTAGGCTCACTCTTAGGGAAGCCAAGGGGGGTAGTCCCTAGTTTCTAGATTATTTTTAGAGTTAAGTTCTAGGAGTTTATTTGAATTATTTACAAGGTTTAGGGGTTTCTAATCTTAGGATGCACAAGCAACAAATGCAATATGCAAGGGTTAGTATGTAAAGCAAACCTTTTCCTAGGGCAACTAAGACTAGTGCCTAAAGATTGGGCAAGGGGTCAACTAAGTTAAAGGGTTGTTCGTTACAAATAGATTGCAATATTACTTACAAAAGAATAACTTGATCAAACAAATATTAGATACAAGATTTACAATTTAAAAAATGCTAAAATATAACAACAAACTAACCACTTATTTATTTGTGTTTGTGCAGGATATAAAAAGATTAAAGCATCATATAGAAAAAGATCAAAGCATCAAGATCATCATCATCAATACATCAAGAAAAATATTTATAAAGTTAAGCTCAAGTATCAAGGATGAAGTTCAACCACTCTTAATTATTAAACCCACAAGTATTTGGAAATTTAGATCCAGGGTTGAGGAGTTAAGCTTTCTTAAGGTTATCAAATTTTATTAAGTTTTCATCAAAGCCTTCTCCCCCTATTGCCAAATAACTGCCGGATGCTCAATAAGTGTTGCCACCCTAGCTTCGCAGGGCAGCCCTAAGACAAGAGTACTTCCCGGAGAGGACACATCCTGTGCGCCGTGAGACAGTCCCCTGCCTACACCCTCCGTTGTTTTCCTCAAGTCTCGTTTTAGATGGTGAATATGGTGGTCTAAGGTACCCTAAAGAGTCTATTAAGTTACTATATGAGAGTTTTATGACACTTTTTAATGGTGATTTAGTGACTTGGCCGAAACTCATTGTGGCCTTAACAGTGTGTTGATTTAGTTAAAAATTTAAGAGCATTAACACATGTATATGTCCACTAAAATGCACAATTAAGATAGCTTGAAAGAAAAACAAAAGGCAAGAACAACTTGCCAACCAATAGAAGATAGGCAATCACACTTTTATGTGTTTCAAAGCATTTAGACAATAACATTTAGTGTGAAAGAGAAAAAGATTTAGACGTGCCTACTTATCAACTCTAAAGAAAGAAGCTACTTCAAGCATATGGCATCAAAAGATCTATGCATTAAAGAGAAACACCATCT
>JZKD02S2179773.1:6305-17172 GCA_000966675.3 Picea glauca
AAATGTCTCCTTGGTATATATAGGAGACTAGGAGGTATAATTACAACTAATGGCCTAAAGCCGACATACATAAAATAACATTACTAATATAATATGCCCCAATTAAGGGGTAATGCGCCAATATTACGGCTTAACACAATAGTATCCAACTCTTAGAATCTTATGAGCGGTGGTGTTTCCTGCGAAATGTCCCCCAACGAGGCCATCATGGAGCTACTTCGGCACTTTTTCTGCATCTTCACATTCAATACATATTAATAGTACTCCTTCATAATTGATCTAGAAGAGTACCGACCTTATAAGGTGATATTGTGTATATTTTAACGTGAGGGCTCTCCTTTCCTTAGGGTGGAGGTTTTCGGGACAAGTCTCGTGATGTAGAAGATAAGTTAAATCCTTATACAAAGACTCTTGTCCTAGGGAAATGTATGATACTTCGCCACACCATAGTTCCATTTCATTCTCCCATCCAGAATCTTCATTTACTTGGTCCTAGGTTTTGGATGCAAGCTTGCATAATCCTTGTCCTTTTACTAGTTTGACAGGTTTTATATCTAAGTCAAATTCCTAAACTACCGCCATCCAGTTCCCTCTTATTTCCCCCATTTCTTGTTGGGTATACAAGGATTAGACAGCAGGGTGTCACATAATCACTTTAGTGTGATTCTTGAGGATGTAAGACCTGAAATGTTTTATTTCCTTATATACTACATAGGCCTATTTATCTACAACAGGATAGTTGAGCTCAACTCCTTGAATATTAGTGCTCATGAACGACATTGGGGCCTCATTGTTGTTGTCATCCTTCTGGGTCAAAACTACAGCTAACGATTGGTCGGAGGTGAAAGTATAAAGGGAGAAGTCTCTATTGAGATTGGGACTTTGCAACACCAGGGCCCAAGATATAGAAACTTTTATATTGCTGAAAACATATTTTCTCTCATCATCCCACTTAAGTTCAATATCCTTGTGAATCATATTTTGTAAGGGTTTGATGATTTCTACAAAATTAGGAGTGAACTTCCTCACAAAATTGATTTTCCCGAAAAAGGATTGCATAGCTTTCTTATTATGGGGCAAGGGAAGTTGAGCTATGGCCTTAATCCTTTTCGGGTCTATACGAATGCCTGCTTGAGATATAATGTGACCTAACATCTTACCTTCCTCAACACCGAAGATAGTCTTCTTAAGGTTTAAGTATATACTGTATTTCCTACACATTTCAAAAATTTGAGTTAAGTGTTGGATGTGCTCTTCTCTATTCTTCAAATACACTATCACATCATCTAGATACACTACCACACATTTATTGATTAGTCCCCAGAAAGCTATGTCTATGGCCCTTTGGAAGGTCGTTCCTGCATTAATTAACTTGAAAGGCATGTGTTTATATGCGAAAGTTCCCCATTTGGTTCGGAAGGTGGTTTTTAAATGGTCTTTGTCTGAAACCAAAACCTGGTTGTAACCTGAGAAACCATCTAGCAGAGAGAAAATCTCCAAGCTAGATACGGTCTGTAGGAGCTGTTCCATCGATGGGACTGGGCAATTGTCCTTTTCTAAAGCTCTGTTGAGGTTCCTAAAATCTACGCATAAGCAAATTTCACCCAAATTTTTCCTCACCGAGACAAGATTTTCTACCCAGACAGAATGCCTAACCTGGAAAATGATTTTGGCATATAAAAGTTTCTTTAACTCCTGATACATGAGAGGTTCCAGGGATGGATGATACTTTCAGAGCTTCTATTGGAAATGTTTTACTTCGGGTTTTAACAGGATAATGTGTTGAATGATGCGAGTATCATACATTTTCCAATCCAGATAGTACCATGCAAAGACATCTTGGTATTGTCTAAACAATTTGAGATAAGATTTCCTTTCTTCCTTAGATATAGTCTTGCCAAGATTCACATTCTTTGGGTTCTATGGGGTCCCAAGATTTATAGTTTCATGCAGGGGAGAATTGATATTGGTCTTTGCGTTTCTAGATCCCTTAAATCTCTCTTTCAGATCAAACAGATTTTCTAGATTAGCTATCCCTTTCGAGATTGTGTGAGCCTTTGATTTATCCATAGGTTTTTGTGTCTGAGGATCGGTCTCTATTGATTGATCTTGGAATTCTTCATCATCAATAGCGATATTTTTGAAATTGTCTTGGTTGGTCAAGAAGTTTATGATCTGTTCATTTCCTTCAAATAATTTCCAATTGGAAATGCTATTAGGTACCAACGGTTTGTAGAGTAGCTCCATAGTGATTAGGGAGGCTTCATAATCCTCTAGAGGCAATAGCCTAGAAGCAGTTGTGGCCAAGGAGTCAGCAAGAATATTCTTAGCTCTCAAGATCGTTGCAATATTAAAGGCTTCACAGTTCTCTATTAACCTATGTACCTCTTGATGATAGTTATTTATGTGAGGAGAATTGCAATGTACAGTATTTCTTACTTGTCTAACAATAATTTCAGAGTCTCCAGAAACTTTCAATTCTTTGACATTCAAATCTATGGCTTTCTTTAATCCTTGTGCTAGAGCTTCATATTCAGTAGTGTTGTTGGTACATTCGAACTCTATCCTACAAGACAAGAAATGATGTTTACCTTAGGATCGATGAGGATGCACCCTGCTCCTAACCCTTCTTGAGATTTAAATCCATCAAAACAGAGGGTCCAAATTTGTTAACGACAATTGCTCTTTTCCTTTCCCTTGTTAATTTCGTGCCTTCCCATCTTTTGTTCCCTAATCTCCAGGCGGGGTTTTGATAGAAGAGGGTGTCTCTTGTCAATATCAATGAATCCTCTTGAAAAACCATTTCAAAGTTTTGGGTAAGAGGAATGTCGGACAAGAGAGGAGAAAAGTTTCTGAAGTAGGAATCACCGGAATAATTTCCCAATATGGGGGAATCTGTCGATGAGGGTTCGTTCAGGGTTTCTAGATTAGTGATTGTATGTTTCAAATATATCTCCCTATCGATTCTGATCATGTTCTTGTATCCCTTCAGTTGTATCCAAAGGTGCGCCCAGTCTGTACTAAAATACTCATTTATCTTTTTAGACCAATCGCGACTCAGTAACATCCCATATGCCTCTGGGATATCTACTACAATGATGTCAATCACTTGCACAAATGTGGGATGTGTTTATATTCTGATCATCAAATCTTTGAGTTATCCTATGATCTTGACCTGGTTTTTATCTAGCTGAATGACATGTTTATCACTCTTGAGAGGAATGGCATTTAAGTTTTTGCAAACATACAAGGGAATAACGTTGGAAGACACTCCAGAATGTACCAAATAGTTATGAAGGTTTCTATTGAAGACTTAAAACATTAAGAGGAATGGTGGGACAAAAGGATGTTTCTTTCTATCTCCCAAACAGGTGTTCAGAGTTGTTTTTCCCACCAAATCTGTGGAAGACAGATTTCTTTCCGGACCATTACCTTCTGTCAGTTTTTCTACTGAGTTCAAAGCTTGCAACATAAAGTCATTTTGTTGAGGAATCCTACATATGTCCATAACTAATATATTAGCCTTTAGCTACTTCAAATCTTCGACCACGTTGTAATCTAGTTTGGGTGATTACTAGGTATGAATGCTTATAGGGTTCTTTTCGAGAGAGAAGTATTTTTTCAGGCAATCAGAAGTTAACGTACTTCTCGAGGCCAGGGTGGCGTCGATATATTTCGAGCTAGGTGGACCCTTACTAGGTGTCTGTACCACCAAAACTTCCATGAGTTGTTCTTGAGGCTCAAACAGGTCGTCAAAAGGGATGATCAGGTCAAGATCCCATATCAGTACAGTTTTATCTCTTGGTGGGTCAAACTCTTCCTAGTCAATGATATTCATAATCAAACTACTTGACTTTTTAGTCAGGGAGACTTTGTCTAGAAACTGATTGGACTTCAAATGCATGGCATGTACCCATTGAGGGTAGTCTCTTTCAGAGTTGTTTTCCTGATGATAAGTATAGAAAGAGTCAGATGCAACATTCCCTAGATCAATATTTAAGTTAGTTGGGGGAGGTTCAATAGCTTTGAAAGGCTGGTTTGGGCCTTTGGCCTAGGTTTCCTACTCCTTCATTTCTCTTCATGTCTATGATCGTGTTTGATAATTTATTGGCCATGTTTTGTAAATATTCTATATCTCCCTTACCTTTGTCAAGAGTTTTTTCAATTGGTTTCCCTGATAGTTTAGTCAAAAGGAGTCCTCCCCTGGGAGGGGGCTGGGCTTCTTTCTTTACTAGGGAAGCATGACCTTCTTTACATCCTTTCATCCAGAATTCTATTGTCTTGGCCTCATCAAAATTTTCTACCAAGGTTTTCTTAGAGAATATTTTTACAAACATAGAAATGGAAGACAAGAGCGCGTTAGCATAAACCTCGATTTGCAACTCCTTAGTTGGTCTTATTGCAGGCTGGAATTTGTTTAAGATGGTTGTCAATATTTGATTGAAATATTTGACCCTTTATTTTGAACTCATGGTGGTTTTGAACAACTCAGCCATCAAATCTCTTGTAGTAGTTTCGTCTGCAAATTTATTTAGAAAATATTTCTGGAACTTGGTCTAGCTGGTTATAGATCCTATTGGCAGATTAAAATACCACGTGGAAGCTGAATTTTCAAACATGTAGGGTAAAAGTCTACAGACTACATCTTGATGTTGAGCATTCATAAGTCTGATCGCGAGTATGAACTTCTTGATATGATCTCCAGGTAATCTAGAGTTTTCAAGATCGAGCTTAGGCAACGACTTCTTCAAATTTCGGGGAAGGTTGTGGACTAGTCCCAAGAGGGCCAAAGCGTTTCTGGCTAACCAGGGTTGATTTTTCAGAGGTGGGTCCCCCTTTCATCATTATGGTCATTTTTTCCTTCCATATTTTCAGGCTCTGATTTAAACTCCTCTTCTTCCGAGAAATCATCCGGTTCAGAGACGTCATCGACTAGCGTTTCGGGTATCAAATCAAGAGGTTCTTGGATTTCAGTAATCGTGAAATATATTAAGTATTCTATAGAGTGTATGGAAACTTCATCAGGAGTGCTAACCATTGGTCTTCTTTGTTGTTTTCTTCGAAGGAGTATGGGAGCTAAGGACAAGGCACCGATCTGTTGGGCATAGGCTCTTGTGATTCTCCTGAATTGATTTACTTCCTCATGGTGTAAGGTATTTCAGGGTGAAAAGGTTCTTCCTCGGGCTGGGGTGATTTACCCTCTTCAGGATTACTCTGCATGTGTGGATTGTCTTGTGAATGAATAGCCATGCATGTGGGCTGTTATGAATCTGTAGGTTTTTTGAAATGCTATATAAAATATATACTCAACCATTCATTCTTAGGCCCTCCTTCTAGCACCAATTTTATTGTTGGGTCTTAAATACCTCGATTCAATAGCAGGAACCAAACTCACCACCAAGGCCCAATTAGACTCTGCAGCATTTAAGATGGTCTGGTTCTCCAGATCTTGTGATCTGGACAAATTATCGATGGGATTTGTGTTTTCTTGTGAAGGCTCCTCCTTCAATTAAGACTATTCTCTTCTATATTTTCTCTTGGGTGAGACTGGTATGAGAGATGCAAGCCAGTATAAACCAACTTGACAATAAACAGGATTAAGTTTTAACTACTGGGGAAGAGGCTAAGCTTGGGATAACCCGCTGCTCAAACATGCAAACAATGATTCTATACCACAGGCCTAATACTAATACATCAACCATGTGAGCATCCAATTACTGTCTAAGAAACTAATTATCAGAAATAAAGAACATATGTGATAAGATAATGGAAAGAAAAATAATTCATCTACCATAACCATTCATCACATAATAACACAATGATTCATTTTCATCATTAAAGCTAAGAACATTGAAACATTGCACCAGATAAATTGACAAAAGAATTAATTTCTCTTACTCATTAATACATCGTTCACGAAACAAGATAGGAAGTAGTTCTTCTCCAAGCCCAATCACATGCATTTGATGAAAACAATTTATCTTTGGTCTAGAAGGACTTCTCAATTCATAGCAACTTCAAAATAATTCTTAACAACTAGAAAGAAAGAGTTCTTACAACAACCATCGACCCCTCACTAATTGATCGATGTCTTTATTTATAATATAAATTTTAACTGAAATTAACGGCTAAGTGCAGTTTAAGAAAAACAAATCACCATGTGGCGTCATCTTCTAACAATTTCTTTAATAATCAAACTAAGATATCTCTTGAAAATGGTGAGTTCTCTCCTATTCAGACCAACTGATAAACAGTTCTTCACAAGTTTGGGCCCATGGAAATCTGTGTTGTTCCATCAGAGCCTCATATATTCCCCTGATGTCCATTGCATGTGCCAGGTACTTTACTAGACTCAAGTCCAACTATTGTAGCATGG
Organism: Picea glauca; assembly: GCA_000966675.3. NCBI lineage: Eukaryota > Viridiplantae > Streptophyta > Pinopsida > Pinales > Pinaceae > Picea > Picea glauca. Next base: position 12,682 of record JZKD02S2179773.1, read on the forward strand.
TTCGAGCTTTGATTGGATGTTCTATGAATTGTTTCACTTGCCCTGGTCTTGCATTGGTCATATTTGCGAGTTCTTCGATCCATAGCGAATCTTGTTTGGCATGTGACTCCATTATGTTGCTCAGGTCGACAAAGTTGTCGAGGTTACTGAACTCGAGGAGTCCGATATATTTCATTACTTTATTAATTTTATCCCAGTGCTTCTTGCATCTGATCCACTGCTCTTGGATTTCTTAGTGTGGGTCCTGAGACATCTTAGCCCAGTACTCGGCTGACATATTCAAAAAATTAAGACTACTTTTTCCAACCATATGAATGCCATGTTCTTCCTTGTCTCGGCCCTGCTGGACTGCCTCAGTGTACTCGAGTCTTTCTACCGCTTGTTGGGTCCTTTTGTACCATCGCTCCATATCCTTGAATGTAGCGAGTGTCATAAGAGTGTCCTCCTGGAACTTAGCTATTTTTGCAGTTAATAGGTGTGGTTCTTTCTTGAATTCGCTGCAAACTTATTTGAACTCACCTTCCAGGTACACGATAGTCTGCGTGGTGCCTATATAGTATTCGACTAGGTGACACAAGTGCTTGAGCTCCTTTAGGGAAACAGATAATTCCTTTTCATCTCTCTTGTCTCTATCTATTGTGGCATCCAAGATTTCCTTCCCCATGCAAAGAAGTTCAGATGTCCAGGCATCTGCTGTGTTGATCAAATTCTCCTCTGTAGTAACCAAGATGGAGTGATCCAATGTGATCCTTCTTCTCTTTTCCGTTCTTTGAACGATGGACTTTCTATTTTGATCATAGGAGATGGCGTAGATATTTTCTACCTCATCTACCAGCTCTGGTATCTACCGATCACCCCACGTGAGCATGTTTCCTAGGCTGTCGATGGTGTATACTCGTTCAAGATTGGGTTCTTGAACGTCCTCGATGTGCCTCGTAGGCCCGGCCTCTACTTGTCTCTCATCAAGGATTTGAGTATTGGGAAGAATAAAGATGTTGGGTACATACTCATTACTTACTTGCTCGTTGGCTGCAGAACCACTGATTTCCTTTTGCGGGGATTATTTCTTCGGCTCCTCCGGTTCTGGCTTGTCCTTCAGACCTGCTTCAGTCTCCAATGCATTAGGTCCCTTTGTTTTGAGGCCACTTTCAGATTCTATTTCCTTTGGTGAGATCCCTTTTGTTTGAACTTCAAGCTTCAGGGAAGAAGTCTTCTTAGAACCGTTTTCCTTTCAGACACACATAGGGGTGTCGTGAGATGACTCTGAGCTCTCATCGTGACTATATATATTTATAATATTTATCAAAGGATTAGGAACACATGTTCCTACCGAAACCTTGCCTATCTATAGTTGAGTCATCCCACCTACCAATGGATTTTCCGGTGACGCAATGGATTCTGAGCCATATTACCCATTGATGTTACCAAGGTTTGTGAAATCGGGTTCGCCTGGCTCTGTAGGGCCTCCTTCTTAGGTATCAGTTGGAACGATGGGTGTTATGATGAGGTATGGGTTATCCCGCATCCACTTCATTAGTAGTTGGGACTGCTTCCACAGAAGTACCCCTGTCCCCTATTCACTTGAACCTCAGGGGAATCCCTGATTCATACTGGATATTCCTGATAAACTTCTGCTGCTCCGATGGCTTCTTGGGGGTCACCCACCACTTCGCTCGGTTCCGATGCTATCATCTTTTATTGGGCCCTGAGAATTTCTTGCTCCAAGGATGTCTCTTGTTCTTTCCAACTCATGGCCTTGAACCAGGTTGTTCCACGATCATCCATACTTGCTTCCACCTCATCCCAGTCTTGAGAATTTTTGGTGAAAATTTCATCTTCAAACTGGTCATGGGCATAGGGCCAATAGGATGATACCTGTGATGCATGTTTTAGGAACAGAACTTTGGGATCATTCTTGTGAAAATGTTATAACCCTAAATTTCACTATCCCTTCTTACCTGGCATCAGGCCTACTCATTGCCTTTCCTTGCCTAAACCATGCTGAACAAACTCTTCAAAAACCTCCTAAATCAAGTAACCCGCGCCCTAACCTAGCACTGGGTGTATTGGGACACTGGCAGGCTTTCTGCAGCACACGTGTGAACGTTGGCTGGCCCACTACAGCCCACGTTTACCTAACAAAGCAAAAAATCAGGAAAGTTTCCGCTGGGACGAAGAGATTTTTGTCAGTTAACTGGAACTCCCAGCCATGCATGGCCGAGAGTTCGCCTAAAACACTAGCTCCTTCTAGCCTATAAAAGGAGGGGTAGGGGTACTATTCAAAGGAGGAAAAATCATAGAAAAGAAACTCTGCCAAATTGCCAAGTCCGTTTTGTCCCAACCCTTTAGCCTTGCCTCAAGCTTTAGGAGAAATTCAAGCACAAGCAGTTGGAGGACAAAAGAAGAGGAGGAGCCCAGGATCACGATCGTGGAACGATGGCCGGTCTCTAAAATCATTGTAAGTTGATTCATATTGAGATTAATGAAAAAGATACTTTTCCCGTCCCGAATACATGAGTCTCATCTATGTTATTTGATTTATGTTTTATCTCTAACCCTCTAGTAGATTAGTAGAATGCATGCGTAGTTTTGTCTTGATTGCAGGAGGCTTTGTGGAAGGAGCAGCAGCAGCAAGGAGATAACAGCTCAATGGAGGATCTACTTCAACCGTCGATAAAAAGGTTAGTTTATTATTCCCATGTTTGCCTGAGAAAAAGGGTTATAGGTTTGGATAGGAGGTTAAAAGATATTCTTGAAGGGTCATGATCTGCGTACAAGTTTAAAGCCCTAGCTTGTTAGTCCATAGGGTAGAATACCCCACAACAGAATTGGCGACTCCACTGGGGAAAGTCTTACTCTTAGGGTTTCCGGATTTGGTTAAAAATCTTTTTGGTAGTTCAAAGAAGTTCAGTCTCAGTTTCTTTGTTTATTTTTGTTTTCTGTTAGGTCAATGCTAGCAGGGAACCTGGTTATCAATACCAGTCTTCCTTGACTAACGCTTGACATTTATTCACGGGACACACAGACGTACACGCGGCCTGTAGAAGGCCTGCACGCGTGTGCCCGCGCCCTAACTATCTACAGCCCGTGTGTGAATGCCTGCTGTCGTGGTTTCCGTAGCGTGTAGAGCCCAGGAAGCTTAAGAGGTAGTCCCCTCTTCCTTGTTAGAAGTTTATCTTCTCAGGGGGCTTTCTGGATCCTGTCTGGGTCTGGATTGGTATATTGTCTTGTGTTTCAGTCTGTGTTATTGTGTTGTTCTTCTTTATGTTGGTTTTTCCTTTTTGCAAATCTTGCTTTTCTGTTAAAGTGATAGCATCTAAGACTGTTAGAGACTCTGGTTGTCAATACCAGTAGCCTTTTTTAGGACTAGACTGTCTGTGTGTGATATTATCTCAGTTTTTATACAGACCCACGGCCTATTTAAGGCTAGCCCGCGGGTACCCGCGTGCTGTAGAAGCTCAGAACGCGTTTGCACGCGTGTTGTATTGGTGACAGTCGCGGGTTTGATTGGCAACTTTTCAGCTTGGGTGGGGCTATCATCCCCTCCTTTGGTGAGAAGAGCTCCTCTCAGGAGTCTAGATTCTGGGACTGCACAGTCAGCAGGTTAGGACATTTCCCCTTAGCTTGTGTTTGTTATTAGATTTTTTGATAGAAAAGACAAAAGAAAAAAGATCTTTGTTTTAAGGTTTTTAGGCAAGTGTTGGAATTGGTGCTTTCCTTGATTGTTTTTTCTCTTTGTGTGCTCTGATTCTGTTTGTGATCTGCGCTTTAAGCCAGAGTTTTCTTTTCATTCTCTTGGTTTTGATCTTGTCGTCATTTTTCCTTGTTGCGTTATTTTGAAATAAAAAAAAAAAAAATTCTCTCATTTTTTCTTCTTGATTCGAGGATTGAGTTGTTGCATCAGTATCTAGGAAGGAAGTCTTTTTGCATAAGTTTTTGCAGTGCATGTCTAGTATAAGTAGCTCGCAGATATGAGCGAAAGTCCTTCATATTTACTGCATGAAATCTTAGTAAATTTGAAAAAGAAAAGAAATCTTTGGTTGAAAAGTTGCTGGTTTTGCATTTTAGAAAAGCTTGTTTCCAAACATTTTTGTGCATTTTGCTTTGACTCTTTTTACACACCATCAGTTTCACTTTCGCACCGTGAGACTTTAAAAAATCCCATTAAAAGCAATGCTAAATAAAATCAAGTAGACTTTTCTGTTTGTAGGGTGCATTCACTAGCTTAAGAATAGGGCCTTGGAATAGGTTGGAGAGTAAATTCTCCAAGGCCACCCAAACCAAACATTGGAGTCTGTCATTTAGGGAGTGTAGAAGTCCAGTTATGGAAATTTATTCAGGACCCCCCTCTAACACAGGGGCTAAACACAAGGTCACGTAAGGAAAGGCAACGGAGATAACCCCTCCAAAGCTGGACCGAGCGTTGTGGAGAACACATATAGAGGATCTGTTAAGGGATTCCGTCGTTAGCATTTTCCACGGAGCTTTGTG
>JZKD02S2179773.1:29299-41617 GCA_000966675.3 Picea glauca
GCAATTTGGCAGAGTTTCTTTGCTATGATTTTTCCTCCTTTGAATAGTACCCCTACCCCTCCTTTTATAGGCTAGAAGGAGCTAGGGTTTTAGGCGAACTCTCGTCCATGCATGGTTGGGAGTTCCAGTTAACTGACAAAAAGATCTTCATCCCGACGGAAACTTTCCTGATTTTTTTCTTTGTTAGGTAAATGCGGGCTGTAGTGGGCCAGCCAGCGTTCACAAGCGTGTTGCAGAAGGCCTGCCAGCGTCCCAACATGCCTAGTGCTAGGTTAGGGCGCGAGTTACTTGATTTAGGCAGTTTTTGAAGAGTTTGTTCAGCATGGTTTAGGCAAGGAAAGGAAATGAGTAGGCCTAATGCCAGGTAAGCAGGGATAGTGCAATTTAGGGTTATAACACCCATAAGGTATGAAGGCTCACTTCTTGTCCTTTACTAAAGTGGCATTATAACCTTGTAGAATGGTCTGATAGAAAATTTACCCTAACACTAGTCGGTAAGGGAAATATATAGGTAAAAAATGGGGTGCCCTTGTGGCGCTGAAAAGCCCGATGTAGGTTTTGCACTCATCTAGATACCAGTGACCTACTTTCGATATAACCTTTTTTGCTTCATCTAACAGCCTTGGGCACTCTTTCTTATAAAGAAAAAAGTAAATTCATGAAATAAACTAGTCACATATGAGAGAATAGGATTTCTTGTACCTGTTTTCCCATAGAATGTTGAAGTATACATGGACTAGGAACTCAGAGGAGTGCCAGTTTAGGTTCATTTGAGAGAAAATGTTCTTGGCCCAAATGACATCCAACAGATATGAGGCCATGTAGATGGAGAGGGTTTCTGCCTCTTTCAACATCTGGTCTTGTCGTATGCAAGTGCTCAGTTGTTTGGAGATGATGGAACCCTAATTGAAGCTCATGCCTGAAATGGCTATCATACAAACTGGGTGCAACATTTCTCCCCATGAATTCTGTAGAGAAGAGCCATAAGGTATATGTACGGTTCCCTTAGATTGGTCGTCGGATACCAGCCGAAAGTCCGGTTCATGAAATTTTTGTCTTGCCTCCACCATGATGCCATGATTTTGCTGGTGTCATGTGCTGCATAGAAACTTACAATGAAATTGGTGCTCAGCTTCTTCTCCGGCTCCCTGAGATTGTTGTAACTATGGACCTCTAATGGCAAGAAAACCCTGACACACTCGTCGTTATCATCATTAATCAAACTTTTTTTGCATCAGTGTGGTAAATGATCCACTTTATGAGATCAATGCATAGAAACACTGGAGTCCAGATTGCCACCATGTGTAGATGCACCCTACATATATTTGGAAGGACATCATCATTGAGTCTTCTTGTATCAGGATCATTGTGCGGGGTATACTCGAGGGGTTCTTCCTTCTTGATTTTCTTAAACAATTCTTCCCAGTGAGGGAATGTTGTTTTGGTCCCAATGTTCGCCTCTATGTCTCCAAAGGTCGAGGGCTGGACAAAGACCTTATTGGTGGTCGTCTTAATGACAAGCACTGGTTTTGGAGAGAAATATAATTGCCTTGCAACTATTGGGCAGGAGCCCTCTCCCATTTCTGGTTCTTGCATCTTTGGCACTCTTGGGGATTTCCTAGTAGTGGGTTTCTTCAGAGGCATTGTTCCTGTAATTTAAATGGTCTTGTAAACATGCGTACAAAGTAGTGTTGGGTTGAAACATATGAAATGAAGTTGGAAAAAACACCATAAGCCCAAACATACCTGTAATGATCGCTATGATTGTTGTTTAATACTTATTGACCCTTGGGAGCCTTCTTCGGATTATTAGCCTTTCTCTTCTGTGTGTTTTGAGCTCCTTGCCGCGTAGAATAGGATCATACAAAATGAATTAAGAGAATATACGAGAGAGATCATATCATTCATATCAATCAGTTAATACGAGTAATGAATGCAATTCAAAACAAACTTCTGCCAGATTTATGCAAAAAAATTCTAATTGGCTGACGACAGAGGCACGAAGGGAGATGCATTGTATCGATAGGCTTAAACAGTCCCTGTTGATTTGTGCAAGGAAAATAAAATAATGCATGATCCACAAATTAACTAAAAATTTAAATGCGTCGTACCTAACCTATCTAAAGGCTAAAACGTTTCATCACATCGCGTCTCTCTGGTGTACAGATCGGGGATTGAATATTATCCTTGCATATATTTCCATTGATATACTTCCAATGAACACTTCTGATGTCGATTGTGTTGGGGGTCGGTGATCGTTGAAAGTTTAAGTGTGTAGCTTCTTGGTAGGTTACCATCTTTGTAATTTTCCGATGCCGAGAACGTTTTAGGTGTCGTCGATCGATGATATTATTCCTTCACTCGTGCGATGCTTACTCTTTCATTTTTCTGTCAAAGCCAAACAGATCAGTCTTTAGTGAGATATTTAGTGGAGTTTATTTGCGGGGACGTGAAAACCTCCTTTTTCCGACGTCGATGAATATCGACGCTTGACTATTTTGAACTTCTCAAGTGATTTTTGTCACTTTTAATATTTCCTGATGCCGAATTTCCTAAGCGTGTTGGGGAAAACTTTAGACTGTCGATTTCTTAAGTAGTTGTTAAGTCCATTTTAAAGTTAAGATTATTCTTTATACATTCAAGAAGACTTTAAACAATTCAAACAAACATAAAAGATAAGCACAGGTAGCAGTGTCATACTGAAGTGGAAATAGATAGTGCAAAAAATCAAGTGGTACCCAAAAAGTAGAAATGGACATAGAATTTTTAGGGTGTGTTGAGTTCTCAACACTTCCATTAACCCTTATGATGTAGAATTCATTTTCCCTTTACCATATTTTGTAAGATGGTGCGTCGAACAATATTCCTAGGAAGAAAAGGTCATTTTAAATAAGTTAGGGTCAAAAGTCTTATACGAAGTAGATAGTCCATCAATTCAACACACCCTCTGTATACCAGAGTCTTCCCCCATAGTGTCAGATCCCTTCGAGGAAGAGAAAATGATTACAATCTATAGAGAATGTCCCTCATAAGTAAAAACCATGTTTCTTCAAACCATTGTTAAACCTGAACACCATTCTAAGAGTCTATCTTTTCCTATCAATATAAGCATCATGATTATTGAAGTCCAGTGGGCTTGTTCCCTGCTTAGTCAAATTTTAGGATTGGATAATGATAAGTTTGTAGTAGATGTCATGTTGGGTTTCATGTTGACCTTTTTTATGTTAGAGTCTAGTCAGTTGGTTTGCATAAGTTTTGAAAATTTTATTGCTAACAATATGCACCAACAGCTGGTAAATTTCAATTCACTAAAACACTTCAGGTACTACACACATTTGCTGAGAATGTTCCTAGAATCGAATAAGACCAAATTTCCTGAGGTTGCATTCATATCAACCAAATGAAAAAGGATCACCATGCTTGTTTTCATAAACAAGATCATGTCCAAGGTTTATAGTCTCATCTTCGACACAGACCTACCAAGGGTTTTGGAAGAAATGAAGATCTCTTTGCAACCAAATCTAGAAAGCAGGGTGGGAGATTGGATGTTGTTCATACAATCTACTGTGATTTGGGTATATGGTTATCAAGAAGGACCTTACCTTTTACCAATATTTTTAACTCCTAGAGTCTTTGCTTTAGAGTTCATCAGACAAAGGATCATTTTAGAGATAAAGCATTTTCTGAAAATGCACAACGAATCTAACTTCAAATTTCCTTTCATGATAGGACCCTTTGTGGTAAAGAACATGTCTTGTTTACTTCAGGTCCAAGCCAAACTCAGTGAATTTGGGTTTATAAATTTACAAGGGAGGAAATATGACCCACATCATATCATATCAAACATAAGATCGATGAACAGACAAGGCTCCTACTCACATGAGCATGTTGAAGGATTTTATGGACTGGCTAATATGGAAACCTATGTAGATATGGAGGTCGCTTTGCAACATGATTAGAGAAAAAAAATAGAGTCTTCCCCTCAACAGATCCAGATACATAAAAATTCTCCAAGGTTGATTGTTAATGCTCCAAAGGTGAGTGTTTATAACAAGAGGAGAAGCTCAAAGGTGTTGGGTGCCAATATTCAGCAAAATATTCTCAAGAAAATGAAAGTCACACCATCTGCACAAATATTATACCTAGAAGGAGAAAAACCTAAAGAGAAAATGAGCATGGAGATGGTTGAAAGTGCAACCAATAATGAAGAGGATAGTATAGGAAACATGCCACAAAGTGAAAGCAGCTCAAGGGTGTTCAGCAGAAAGAAACATGTATATAGCAAGACACCTGGGGCAGTTTATCATTCCAAAGAAGACTTAATGAACTAGTATCATGTTAAGGGAAGTATGGCCAATAGTGAAATAAGAGACTTATTTCCCGAAGTGGAGAAGATCTCCCAGAATAAGGCTTCCCTGCTCTCAGTCGGGGATGTGGAAAGAATGATGTTTAATATAGTAATAGCAGATGATGATAAAGTGTCTGAAATCAAGATCCATTATGAAAATATTGGTTCCCCAAACAAAGTAAAATTTCACAGGAATGTCAGTGAAATGTTATATTAGAACACCTAAGTTTGAGTCTGAGATTTTCAAGATTGACAATACATGCATTCAAATTCGATAGACAATTGAAACAGGAAAAAGAAGCTAGCAAAGTCTGGCAAACATAGGTCAAAAGATTGTAATTTGAAGGCCCTCAAGGGGTAAAGGCTTCCTTATATGAGAAAGAGAATATGATCCAGAGTCTAAATAAGAAGATGAATATGCCCTCCACTGAACACCCACATACAACACAACTATCTTCTCTAGAATGAGAAAAGGAGGCATTCAGACAAGAAGCACTGAATTACAAAGATAAAGTGTTGCAACTAGAAAAAGAGAAATAAAATTGATTACAGAGGTAGGTAGCAACATTAGATATGGTTGTTATTATACCTTCCAATGCAGAATATGCATCAAGCACTAATGCATTGGTTCAAGATATGTCCCAAGTAAGTTTACAGACAAGGGAAATCAAAAGTCTCAAAGAGGTCATAGAAAAGATGAAACAAGAGATGAAAATAAAATATGAGAAGATGGCTCAACTCCAAAGAGAGAATCAAGACTTGCAAGAGAGAGTAAATAAGTTGAAAATGAGGTTAAAAGGAAAAACACTATTACAAGGAGCTAAACATGTGATCTGGGATGCTATTGCTGCAGAGGCTGCTAAGTTTAGGGTTAATCTGAATTTTATAAATGGAAAATACAGTGTGGCTACCACAACCCGAAGTAGGTGTATTGTTGTTAATGAAACATTAGCCAAGAAACCCTCATAATGGGCCCAAAATGCCATTGATTTGCTGAATTTTGTGCCCACTATTGATCTTTAGACCATCAATGTAAATGATAGAACTGCGTTGATGATATGGGCCATGAGGATCATCACTAAGAAAAAATTGCTTAAATCGGTTCAAAACAAATCTATGCAAATGGAGTACAGTTTACAGGAGTTCAGGGATTCATTTGAACAGTTGTTTATCAAGGGCCTCCCACCATTTTGGGATGGTGAAGGTAATTTATACAATCAAGAAGACTATAATTCTCTTCTCTTTCAGTGTAGGATTGATTATTCCAAATTTGAAGCTATGGAGGAAATTCTGAAAGGCCCAAGTTTGGTAGAGTATTTGGCCACGGACTTTGAGATTTTGACTTAGTTTAAAACAATGGAGATTGGGTTGTCGACTATGTCCTACGCTACATGCATTGACCTGGAGATTTGGATAAAGGAAATGATGGATTACGATATTCCTTCTGACTCACAATGTGATCCATATGGATATCGGTGGACACCCACCTTTTCCAACAGGCTCAAATCAGTTTTCTGACATTTTTGGCAATTTACTATTTTTAGTAGTTTTTACTTCCGGGGCCATTTTGAGGGCCTAAATGAAGGTTTTTCGGTATCTATCTCCTCAATGATATATGAAGGCATAATTGAGCCCCAAAAATGAATCTCCTTGGTGATACCTTTCCAACGGGATATCACACACCTAAAACAAAGATCGTATGCAAAAGTTACGACGCCGGGAAGTTGATGTACTAGCTTATCCAAACAGGGCCCACATGACTTTTGGCATTTCATCTCCTAGGGTTAGGTTTTTGGATGTATAGGGTTTTTGGCATTCTTTCTTATTGTAAAAATTCCTTCAGAGCCTCATTGTAACTTTCTTCTTGCGAATGCGCGCTGTCGTCACATCTCTTCTCAGAGATAAGCCACCACCATTCCAGCAAGCTTGTTTCCACTGCATTTTACAGTTTCAGCTTATTTCGTTATTGAATAGAAAACCAGTTTTACTGTATCTCTATTATTTTGTGTTAAGCACCTGTTAATAATCTATATTCATTTTGTTCTGCTCATAAAATCTGAATCACAATGGAAGGAAATTGTGCAACTAGGCAAGACAAAATGTAGTTTTCTCGAAACCAGTAAGTAACCTCCAAGTGTCACAAAACCCGCAAGTTTGACAAAAGATCAGGGCAAGATAGATGTCGTAAAGGAAGCTGAGAAGTAAAAGAATTTTGTCCCTAGTTTTGAAACATATTTTTGTTTAATCATTGTAAATTTGTTCATATACCGAGACTGTCAGTTGAAATAATTATAATCAGTTTTAGAAGCTGAAACGTTTTCAGTTTCAACCGTTATAATCAAACTGTATAAATACTGTGACATTTGAATGAATTAATGTTGGTAGAAGTGTAAGGGAACATTTTTGGTTGTTTCAAACTCTATTGTAACTTTCTGAAGCTGAATTGAACATACATGAAGAAGCTTTCGAAGTCTCTATGAAAAGATTCTAATGGTGGTGATAAGAGTTTTTTCTTCTCTCATCGTATCTATTTCCTGTGATTCTTTATTTCCATTTGCACTTTATTCTATTTAAACTGGATAGTTAAAGGCCTAGAATTCATCTTGTGATGCTCTTGGCTTAAGCAATTTAAACTGTGTGATTTTCTTCTTAACAAATTCAGATGTAGTTATTTGTTTTCTCTATCTTTGTACACTCTACTTAAAATCAAATATAACTCAGATTCATCACCTCATTTAGCCTTTATTCTCTAGAGATTTATACTAGATGATCATTATTTTCATTCACTTTCATAATTTTGACTCCATAGCCCTGAGTGTTCCTCCCCTTCATTGCAAACAACTTTATTAAAAAACCCCAAAACAAACCAAATCTATCCACCAATTTCCAAAGAAATATCAAGTGACACGAAAGAGCCCTCTCTAAGTTGCGTAGGCTAGTGCTTTAGCTCTAAAGTAGGTTGAAATAGTTACCTCTATCATTTGTCTATCAACCAGACAAAATTATAGAGTGCTAACATCAGGTATACCTTCTCCTATCATAGGAGAGCTAGGATCAGGTGGTGGTGATGGGTTTTCCTTATCAACCCCGCTAGTCTCCCCTTCTCCTTCCTCTAGATTACAAGAGTTACCTTCGTCTAAAGGGATGAGAGGTGGAAGATATGTATTTTGAAAACTTTTTACAGTCCCTTTAGTTCCGCTATGAACCTCAACATGGGTTGTAGTTGGTGAATTTGTTGCCTAGGGGATTCGGGTAGAACCTCTCCTGGGTCCAACCGAATCTTGTGATTCATCTTTTCGAATGATTTCATCTATGAAAGTGCTTCTTCCAGGGGCCACTGGGCCATGGGATTTTGTAGTTTTTGGTGGGGGTTTTGTTTTTTCAGGTTCCTTCTTCTTAGTCATGCACACTTCACACAAAATTCTAAGTACCTAAGTGACCTCTATACATCAGCTGGAGGTAGATGTTGGCACAAGCATTTTGCTTGTTTCCTGTGTAGGTTATTACCTTCCGTCTTCAATACATAATCCTCAAGAGACACAACCTATTCTATCTTTGACACTCTCCCCAACAACGACACCAAAATGTTGGGCTCTAAAGATGTCCTAAAAACAGCCTTAGTTAACATTAATTTATCAACCTGAGGATTCATCTTTTTATCTCAAGAATGTTAGCAAAGTCTATGCAGATAGTTGTAGAGGCTAATATCAACAATCAAGTTCCTCACACATTCGTTAAAACTATGAAACTAATATCTTAATAGATTTGAAATCTGATCTACAACATGATGTAAATTTAAAGGCATTAATTGAATTGTTGAATTGATCTAATTAAGAGACAATAATTGAATTCATGAAAAGCTTCATAAACTGATCTATTCGAAATCATTTAACCTGTTGAAAAGAATTAGCGAATTATATCTATAAAAAGGAATAATGATTGTACTTAACCAAAAGTAACAAAAATTGTAATCTAACTGAAAGGAACAACAAATGTAATCTAACCAAAAGGAACTACAATTACTAATTTAAGTGAAAGGAAAAACAAATGATAATTTAAGAGAAAGGAACAACAAATGATAATTTAAGCGAAAGGAACAACGTGTATAATAATGAGAGGAACTATCAAGAAGTAAATTACAACAATGGAAACTGGAACAAAAATCAATAACATTGAATTGAAATGCCTATCTTCTGTAAGAAAACAACATAAAATCATTAACACACTCATGCATTTATCTTAACTATTGCAAAAGAGATTTAATTCAAAGAAGAGAAGTAAAACTGATATAATTACAGATTTAGACAGTAACTCCTTCAGACTGGGCCCTTGGTCCTCAGAAGCACTACTGCTAGAAACTCAATATGAAAAAATGATGAAAACGCTCAAAGCTTCTATTAATTCCATAACTGTTACAATATCTACAAAAACTGCTTGCACAAAGCAATTCTGAGTTCTAAATGTTTATAAATAATTCTTTTCCTTTATCTCATTCATTACCCTCTACATATTACAATGATATAGGTAAATTAAGCATTCCTGAGGATCGAGAGATCCTCAGGATTTCTTTTACTATTTATAAGGTTTACAAAATATGGAATCAATCTTCCTCCAAACTACTTTGTGCCTCATGTCTTCAATATTCAACAATCTTTGTATCTTCAAAATCTCCTTAACTATCTTGGGTTTGACAATATTTATCCATTCCTGCGCTAAAATCAAACAATTCCAACCGAATATTAGAACTTATCTAACATTACTCAATAATATTTCTAGAAGACATTTTAATCATTTTCTATCCTAATTATTCCTAATTAATAGAAAAAGTCAATCAAGATTTCATCACGAACCATAGAAATAAGGAGGATATTTGTACATTTTTCACAACTCAACATGCTATTGAGATAAATAGATAGGGAAGGGTAAGGAAAAGACTTAGGAGGATCCACAGAACCTTTAGGACTCCAAGAGACATGAATAGATCTTAATCTTATGTGTGCAATAATTGAACCTACTTACGTTACGAATAAGAATTTAAACATAGAACCATCAAGTAGAACTTATAAACCATAAAGAAGTATTGTAATGCATAAGTAAACACATAGAGACATATCATATTTTGAAAATTTAGGTAATTCTTCATATTATATTCAGAATATTTCTTTAGTTACAGACTCATAAATACATAGTAGTGCTCTGTACAGACTCTTGGCTCTAGACTCATGACACGGAGCTCCAATTCTCAAACTGATATGTCGATTACATTATAGACTCAGGACTTGACTTGACTCGACTGACAAAAACCTCACCAAGAGGGAAAGAACGAAATGAACTTAATCATAGTCCAACCAAACCAATAACTACCCAACCCTTTTTACAATCATGTTCATCCCTATATATAATCTAGGTTGTGTCTTTCGTCTTGGATTGCACGCTTTCTTGTTCTATTGCAACCATTTTTTCTTAGCTGGTGTTGCGTTGTCTTTCACAACTGATTTTTGTTGCTCTTCCCAACTCTGATGTCCATCTTCTTCTGAAGCTTCTGCAACATGTTCTCAATAAAAACTTACATTATTCATTATCCCAAGAATGAAAGGCCCAATAGGCTCTGACCACAACCCTTGACTCACCCTCTAGTAAAGTTCTTGGTTCTTTCACAGATTCCAAGAGCATTTGTCGTTTTCCTTTGTCCTTTTTTTCTTCTTCCTTCTTCTTTTCTATTTGTGCTTTCTCTTCTTTTGCCTCTTCAAATGAAGGGCCCAACTCTAGGACCAACTATAAGGCTCGTTCCTTCACTCCTTGAAATTTTCCAACTTTGTCCTACCAATTCCTGGTGAGGAGTGATGCCTTTGCAACAAATTGTTGGGTCGTCTCTTTACTACACCCCTTTATCTTGGACACTATCAATGAGTTCCACTCGTAATCTGTTGTTGCATCAACTTGATGCATTTTCATGTACATTTTTTGAATGATCGGTCATAAGTCGCACAACTCTTTCTTTCTTATGGAATGTGCCTCAAAGAGGGCGCTTAATTCATTGTCCTCCTATTGGATTTGGTTGAACTTCTGTTGTTGCTCCATAATATCCATCATGGTCGTAACTTCTTCATTCAACACCTAGATCTTGGTGCGCACATCCTCCAAGACCTGGTTGTGTCGAGAGATGATGCCCATACAATCGCTGAATTCCTTGAAAATCTTTGTGCATTCTGTTGTGTGCTTGTGTAGTGCTGCTCGGGCATTATTGCCTTGCAGTACTATCTTCTGCATGTATTCTTGCAGCTTCTAAGGATTTTTCTCTTCTTCTTACTGAGTCTATCGTAATTGTGCTTCTAGATGCTCATCGTGAGTGGCGAGTTATGTCCATGCTCCTTGGAGCAACTCAATCTCATGCTCCAGCTCACCTGCATCACTGGCTTCAAGAAGTTGGGGTGCAACCTGGAGAATCTTCAGCCAGGCTTCATCAAGCCTTTCTTGCACTCTCTCCAGTCCATGCTCAATCTATGCCTTGGTCTATTCTTCTTGCTGTCTTGATGATTATGCAAGGAACGCTTCCTCCTTGGTGACCTCAGTAGACCTCTCGACCTATTGGAGCCTTTGCTCCAATTGATCATTTGATGCTCTGATCAGTCCAAATAAGTGCGTCGCTAGCCACTATACCAAGTCAGTGGATGAAGGGGTTGTGTCTCTAGGTTCTCGTGTCTGCAGTGGAAATCAACTGGCCATTGAATGCTCCAAGAAAGTCTCTACCTCCTCCTCTGTTGATGGTTCTAGCGCAATCCTCAACCTTAGCGCTGAGGGCAAGAGAGTCAAAACCTCTATTCTGGCTGTGCATAGTTGCATCAATTCTACGCATTTCTGAGGGTTCTAGAGAACCCGCTCCATTTGTTCATGAATGGATGTCGCGCTCTGTCTAGGTGTTGATTATGGTTCCTTCTAAGCCTCTGGTATCTATTGCTCTTTTGTTGCGTCTGCTTCTTGCATTGTGATTTCTTGGGCACCCTCACCCTTTTTCGGTGAGGGGGTTTTCTGGTTACTTTGGTCTTGCATATCCTCCACAGTTTGGGTGTCTTTTTCTTGTGTCGAAGGCTCAGTCTGTTGTTCTTGGATGTTTGGGTTCAAACCAGTCAGCTTCATGCTCTGCTCTATTACTTTGGGGTCTGGTCTCAGTTTAGGAAACTCTTGGGTTATTTCTGGGATTTCTCACTCCACTTGCTCTAGTTGATCAAGCTGCATCGACTCTTGGTTTGTGGTCTGGGGTGGATTGGTGGTTTTTGGGGTTGGCAACTGGGGTTGTGGTGATGAAAGGGGATGCTCATTGATGAATGTGGATGGAAATGTTTCAGGCTCAGGTTCATCCTGAATGTGGATGATGGGGCTTTCTTTGACCGTTGAGTGGGTGTGGGGGACTGTTGGCAAGGGGGAATACCCAGGGTTCAATGCTACAACAATGCACCAAAAAAACCCTAACTACCCGACCTTTCAGCAACACCTGGAAGGTAGATGAAGTCTCACCCAAGGTAGACGCAGGGGTGGTTGCAGGACTCAGATGTCTGCAACCTTAGTTGGGACACAGATATGTGATTATAACACTCAACAAAGCACTCAGTAGTTAACATTCATCAATATTCAATCTCAGTTACAACACATTTAAACCCTAATTATAGAGAATCACAATATTCATTCATATCTAGCATCTAACAGCACTTAACATGATGGAAAATATTAGATCTATAATATTCAAGCACCAAGCACATGTATATAAGTCATATATAACATCCATCCATTAATCAATAAGCATCAATAGATCATTCATATATATTAAATCACTAAGAATATTAACATATAAACACATCAACACATCGCACAAAGAAGTGAAACACAACATTTACGTGGTTCACCCCCGCCCTGGGGATACATCCACCAACTCTTATCTTCTTTATTAGATTCTTCAATCAGTTACATGCACA
>JZKD02S2179773.1:56598-79516 GCA_000966675.3 Picea glauca
GAAACTCTGCCAAATTGCCAAGCCAGTTTTGTCCCAACCCTTTAGCCTTGCCTCAAGATTTAGGAGAAATTCATGCAGCAGCAGTTGGAGGACAAAAAGAAGAGGAAGAGCCCAGAATCAGGATCGAGGAACAGTGGCCGATCTCAGAAATCATTGTAAGTTGATTCATATTGAGATTAATGAAAAATATACTTTTCTCGTCCCGAATACATAAGTCTCGTCTATGTTATTTGATTTATGTTTTATCTCTAACCCCCTAGTAGATCAGTAGCATGCATGCATAGTTTTGTCTTGATTGCAGGAAGCTTTGTGGAAGGAGCAGCAACAGCAAGGAGATAGCAACTCAACGGAGGATCTACTTCAACCGTCAATAAAAATGTTAGTTAATTCTTCCCATGTTTGCATGAGAAAAGGGGTTGAGATTTTGGGTAGAAGGTTAAAAGTTAAGTCTTAAGGGTCATGATTTGCGTACAATTTTAGAGCCCTAGCTTGTTAGTCCGTAGGGTAGATTACCCCACAACAGTACCTGTGGAGTTTCTTTGTGGTTTTCCTGTAGGCCCATAGTACTGTTGGGACTCTATCATCCCAATATTATCGATTCACGCAATAGACCTTTGTCAACTCTCTTTCCATAATATTTTTGAATGATTCTACTATTCCATTGGCTTGTGGGTGGTATGGGCTTCTTTTGTGATGTTGGATCAAGAACTTTGTTGTAATATTTTCTATAGTGCTACTAATGAAATGAAATCCCTGATCATTGGTTAGGCTCCTAGGACATCCAAAATGAGTGATAATATTCTCAAAGATGAACCTAGCAGTAGTATCGGTCGATCAGTCCCAAACAACTCCTGCTTCAACCCAATGCGTAAGGTATTCAGTTGCGGTGATGATGCACCTAGCTTTTGAATTCTTGGTTGTGGGGTTGATTGGTCCAATGAATTTAACTACCCATTTCTAAAATGCTTGTAGAGCTCAAACGAGTTGCAGTGGTAATTCATCTCGTCATGATGACTTACCCACTTGTTGACAAACATCACATGATCTAGCATATACCTTTGCATTCTTGAAGAGTGTTTCCCACCAAAGTCCATCTTGTAGAAATTTCTATGCAGTAGTATTTCCTCCTACATGACCTCCTGCAAATCCACTATGGAATTCCCAGAGTATATCATGTCTTTCATGATCTAGGACACATATTCTGAGGATACTATCTAGTCCCAGTTTATACAACTATTCGACGATCAACTGGTAATTTTCTTCTCTAACAACCATGTGGCATTTTTGGGTTGCAGAATATGTTTCTAGGAAGGCCCATGTACTTAAAAAGACTGTTATGTCCTCCAGGTACTCTGGTATGCCCTCAACCCAGAACAAGTATGCATATGGGAGTTGATCATCTACTTTTTTGCCACTTTCCCCTGACTCTAATCTAGACAGGTAATCAAGTCCTACGTTGCATCTTCCCAGCTTAATGATAACTTCAAAGGAAAATTCCTGAAACAACAACAACCATCTACAAATTCTCCCTTCCAACACAGATTTTTTAACCAGATATTTCAATGCAGAATGATTTGTAAAGAACTTGAAATGAGAACCTAACAAATAATGTCTAAAGTTTTGCAAAGCATAAATCATGGCTAATCCCTCCCTTTATGTCACTGTGTAGTTGCGCTCTGCTTGTGAAAACTTTTGACTCAAAATATATAGGATGATCCATAGCTCCATCTCCAGGTTGCATTAAGATAGCTCCTAAGAAAATTCCTAAAGCATATACATGGACATGAAATTCATTCTCCCAGTTAGGGAATATTAGAATCGATGTTGTGTTGAGATTTTCCTTGAGTGTCTCAAATGCTTTATCACATTATGGAGTCCATTGGTATGTTTCATCCTTTTTCAGTAGGTTTTCTAGAGGTGCAGTAATGTTGGAATATCTTTGGATGAACCTGTGATAGTAACTTGTGTGTCCCATCATGGAGCGCAACTGTTTAGCACTCACAGGTGGTGGCATATTTGCAATGACCACAACTTTGGCTAGGTCTACCAATACTCCTTCTTGGCAGACTATGTGGCCCAACAAATTCCCATGTGGCACACAGAAGATACACTTTCTTAGATTCAATGAGATCTACAGCTCTCTGCATCTGTCAAACATTAACCATATAATTGCTACATGTTCCTTGAGAAGGATATATATCATCCAATCATCCATATATAATTCTATAAACTTTTGAATTAACTCTCTAAAAGATCCTATTACAATCCTGGAAAAAACTACAAGGGATTTCTTAAGCCAAATGGAATCACGTTGTATGCGAAATATTCCCATTATGTTATGAATGTGGTCTTATTTTTGTCTTCTTCGATGATCCTAAATTGGTGGTACCCTGAAAATCCATCTGTGAATGAGTATGCTTCCTTCCCTACAACCTGTTCTAGAACCTCATCAGTAAAAGGTGTTGGGAAAGGGTCATGCACACAGGTAGAATTAAGGCTTCTATAGTCTACACACACTCTAATATCCTATGTGCCTTTCTTGATTTGAATAACTATTGGGATGACCCATTATGCTTCTTCTACTGAAAAAATGATTCATGCTTCCAACATCTTATCTATCTCCTTCTTAACCTTCTGTTTTACTCTAGGGTTAAGATGGTATGGTCTATGTCTCACAGGCTTGGATCTTGGTTTCAATTCAATTTTCATTTCTCCCATAACTCCTTTGATCCCCTTTAACTCTAAAAAAGTATTCGGGAACAAATCCTCATATTCCCGTAGCAAACTCTGTATTTATTAACTGGTTTTATCATCCCAGTAGTCTCCCACCATCTCTATCTTGGGTTTCTATGTGGTCCCTATATTGATTTTGCGTAATTTTAATGGGTGAATGTAGGACTTATCAGTCTAGCTAGGTATGGTGTTCTGGATTTCTTTTATCCCCTTTGTCTCTTTGATGGCTAGGTTTCTCAATTCCTTTAAGTCATCTAGGCTTTCTGAATCCCTACTAATCTAATAGTATTCTATAGGTTTCTCAGTAAAGGGAAAGTGAAGGTTAGTCTAAAGTTCTTGGTTATGTTTGGAACATACCACTAAGTTTGATTCTTGATTACCATTATCTATAAAAATAAATTATTTAATATTTTGTAGGACTACTTCAAGCTTAGGGAACTTACTTGTAAATGAGAAGTCCTTGCAAAAATGAGCTTCCAGTGTTTGCTAGTCGTTGGTCTGTCTTTTGGTTTCCTCATGTATGAACCAAGATTTCAGGATTTGACCTAGAGAGTGGGGAAATACCTGAACCCAAAAGTGATAGGGTATTCCTGCATCTTTCCATTGTGTCACACATTGTTCAATATGCACTCTAGGATCTGATTCTTCGTTGAATAATTACACAACTTGGAGATCCATCTGCATATCTGATTCCAGCTGCTCCTTGTTCTCGAACCTATACTTGATATATTTATTCACATCGTCCCAAGTTTTGAGTAGGGACTTATGATTATCCCACCATATGGCAAGGGTGTCCTGAAAAGATACATCTAGTATCGAGATTCTTTGATCTTATACTACCTTTTCTTCCATGCTGAGAAGAAAATTGTCTAGTTCTAAGGTGCCATTTTATACTGGGTGTTCTCTAACTTTAGTCCCAACCCATCTTGTTACTCTGAAAGTTGTGCATCTTCTTGAGAATATTTCGTATGAACCTTGTTTCCAACTATCAAAAGCCAATTTTGAATCTTTGTCTGATGACTGTATGCTTCTCCAAATTACTGATCCATCAATAGTACGATTTATATAATTGTCTCTTGTTCCTATTGTTACGGTGTACAACTGGTCTAAGTATTCTCCCTCCATATTATTTTCTGTTGGCTTTGTATACCTGGGTGCTACATATGGATCCAAATTTTGAACTACCTTGATTCTATCAGCCTCAAAGGTCATGGTGTCTTTCTTCAAGTCAATTACTACATAGTTTTCATAGGCCCAATCAATGCCAAGTAGTGAAGGGTAAGGGTCCTTATCTCCCATCATCTCAATGAATTCAAAGTTAGCCACTGTCTTTACTCCTGCAACATCTATTTTCATGTTATCCAGTATTCCTATGGGAAATATAAAATATTGGTTTTCCATTCTTAACTGAATTGGGGAATATGTCAGCCTAGGTTTTCCTAAGGATTCCCAGGTATTCGTAGGTAGAATGTTCACATCAGATCCTAGATACAGCATGACGTCCTTAATCTCAAATTCATCTAACTGGGATACTAGTCTAAATTCTTTTCCATCTCGTACGTTTCTTATCTGCACTCTATGTGTACTCTTCTCTGGAAGATTAGCCCTTATTCTTGATTCTAGGGTTTTTTCATTCCCTAAAACTAGGTATAGCGCATTGCGCAACTTTTCTGCTATTTGATCATTCCCTAGAATGTCAAATAATAATTGAAACCAAAGGTCAACTACATTTTGAGGTTTCTCAAGTTGTCTTGGTATGACTACAGGGTTTCTGGGTGTAGGGGATGAAGCATGGACTTGTGCAATCTTAGAATAAACAATAGGTTGTGGGGATTTCTCTCGCATCTCAGGGACAGGAATAATATGAAATACTTCTATAGAAGCTTTAAAAAACAACTTCTGTTTTAGAGGGTCGTACCTGTCTTCTTTAGGTTTTTCTTTCTATATCTGAGGTAGAGTATCAACATCAGCTCCTATTTTTAGTCCTCCTTGAGTAATGATATTAGGGTTGGGCAATTGTCCCTTAATAACTCTCTCGATTTCTAAATTGATGAGGTTAGTTCCTCATTGTCGTACCCTATCTTCCCATTTTGCAATTAATTCTGAGTAGTCTTCAGTTGCATGCTCGTTGGTTCTGTATTGAGAGAACCATATCCACCTTGGATGAGGATAATATTTAGCCATGTGACCTTACTCATCACATTTATAACACCTTCTTATCCCTCTTCCCCTAGTTCTTCCTCCTCTAAAGTCTCCTCCGACTCCACCTCCTCGACCTCTTCCTTGTTCCTAAGGGTTTTCATTCACCTTGAATGTTGTTCGGTCTAACCTGTCTGCAAGTGCATCCAATGCTCAACATTCATTGGTAGTATGCATGGTAGATGTGAAGAAATCACAGTGTATTGTATTTGGTACTATCGAATATTTCTGCATAATGGGGCATTGTCTGGGCCCATGCCCATGGATTCGACAGATTTCAAAATACTCAGTTGTTGGTGCTTCCTGGCCTCCTAGAAAAGCATGATACGAGGTGGGGTTATGGAACAGTAAGTTCGTAGACACTTGCGCAACTCCTCCCATGGGTCCTGGTGGGGGTACCATCAGATTATGAGGAGGTCCCATTCCTCTTATTCATGGAAATTCGTTCACCAGATGTTCTTCTGTATAACATCTGGTGCACCAGACCTGTGGTCATCCTGGTTTGAGTATTGTCATCTCTTGAATATTTTTTGTGAGCGTCGATATTTTCCCTTGTAGTTGTGCCAGATTCACATCTGTTGGGGGTCTGGTCACTCTCAGGCTCCCAGGGTATCCCACCATGGATTCACTCTTCATCAACTATTCCAAGGGGTTTGTTAAAGTGGCTATCCGTTGTTGCATTAGCGAAATATTAGTCAGAGGCAACAATCCCTAAATGTACCATTCCCTTTGATGTTCCTCATGGATTGGATGTGTCAACCTCCCTATAGAATATTTAAACTTCTGGATGTATTCCCAGGCTGATTCTTCTTCCCGTTCCTGGATCTCACGCAACTCAGATAGAGCTTGTTGTTTTGACTGAGGTAGTTTGAACTCTACTATAAACCTTCTTCATACCTGGACAAGAGTGAACACTTGACCTTGCATTCCTGGCACTCCTGGCTCAATGATATTCATGTACCACTTGAGAGTGTGACCTCTCAAGGTAGTCTAGAACTTGACCAACTTATTTGCATCTGAAGTCCCTCTAGATCTCCAGATTGCTTCACACAAAAAATAGTGTTGCTCAACATCTTCATCTCCCTTACCCCAAAATTATGGGTATCGGGCAATCGAACCTCCCTCATGATCAACCATTGTTGATCTTGTTGTTCTTATCAATATAAACACTAACAATCCTGCTTGCGATCCACCAGGGTATCCCAATATCCTCCCTGTACTCGCACTTCCTGGTTGTGACTGACTAACTAATTGTACTGGAAAAGAACTAGCATGAGAAGGTAGTATCAAAATTACCACTTGTATAGAAGACACTTGTGGTATGGGTTATTCATTGTTGGAGACACTGGATTTGGGGCGGTTTTCTTTGATCTGGGGGGTCTTATTTTCTTCCACTGGAACAATCTCTTCAATCAGATTCTCGATCGCTCTTGTTATCAGGGTTGAATATTCTCTTTCTTCTTCAATATTCATGTCATCTTCTTCCTCTCTTACGTCTACACCTTCTCCTTCTTGTCCAACCTCCTAGGGAATTCTTTCTCTCTGCGCTTCTCTCTCACTTAATCTTTGACTAGCTAATCTTTCCTGTCTTCTCATCTTCTGCAACTCTTCCATCTATATTTCCTCTACTTATCCTGATATGACTTCTTTCCTCAACTTCTCGGACTGTCTTGCTACTTTCTTGATCTTGTCATGCCACCACTTCTTGACTATGGCAGCTCTCCTCAAGGCTCGCTCGTCTCTGGAGTCTGTTTCTTGTTGTTTCCCCCCCATTTTTCAAATAAACTTTCCCCTCTCTCAAGACATGAATCTAACCCAACCTCTCCCTACCCCAAGCGAGGGTGTTTATGCTACCATCTCAGTCGGGGACATAGTCAACATTCCCTCTTCCATCAAGAAAACCTTAATCCATAGGGGGATTTCTCTCAAAATTATTACCCTTATGTATTTCTTGAAAATCGCCTCTACGTGTGAAAAATGTTGGTGGTTCTCAGCTGCAAAATCGATGATATATCCTTATAATGTGGTACTGACCCAAAAATCAATCGCCCGTGTGACTGGACAATCCAATCGATGAAGTGTTTCTAGATTTTAGGTGTCCCAAGCACAAATCCTCTTGAATCATTCTTGGAACTCTAGATCTTATTGGAGCCTCTTTATCCAGTGGAAAATTTCTTCCAAAAACTTAACCCAAAAAATCTCATACTAGTCGCTCAATCTTTCTGAGTAAAAGACTGCTTCACGAGTATCTTCCACTGATTTTTCCCTCAGTTCTGCTTCTTTCCATATGAAGGTGTCACATTTTCTTTCCCACTATTGTTCAATACTAGATCTATAGATCCTCAGAAGAATCCTCCCTACAGGTTCCCTTTTAACATAGGTCCCGACAATGGAACTATTTTCTTGGCGCAAGTTTGATCAGAACAGGGTCCTTCTCAGGTTACCAACAAAAGGTACCGAGTAGTATAGAGAGCTAGCATTTTCATCTCTTTCAAAGAGAATAAGTCTCACCAAAGTGTTGGTGAGACAAATAGGTAGGGAAGGGTAAGGAAAATACTTAGGAGGATCCACAGAACCTTCAAGACTCATACTGATCTTGCGCAAGAGACATGAACAGATCTTAATCTTATGTGTGCAAGAATTGAACCTAATTACGTTACGAACAAGAATTTAAACACAAAACCATCAAGTAGAACTTATAAACCATAAACAAGTACTGTAATGCATAAGTAAACACACAAAGACATATCATATTTTGAAAATTCAGGTCCTTTTTCATATTATCTTTAGAATATTTCTTTAATTATAGACTCAGAAATACACAATAGTGCTCTATACATACTCTTGGCTCTGGACTTATAACGCAGAGCTCCAATTCTTAGACTAATATGTTGATTACATTATACACTCAGGACTTGACTTGACTCAATTGAAAACAACCTCGCTAAGAGGTAAATATCGGACTGAACTTAATCACAGTCCAGTCGAACCAATAGCTAACCAATCCTTTTTACAATCATGTTCATCCCTATATATAAGCTAGGTTTTTTCTTCCATCTTGGCTTGCATGCTTTCTTGTTCTATTGCAACTGTTGTTCTTAGCTGACATTTTTTTGTCTTTTAGAACTGATTTCTATTTCTCTTCCTTGCTCTATTGTCTAGCTTCTTCTGAAGCTTGTGCAACTTGTTCTCAGTCAAAACTTGTGTGATTCCTTATCCCAAAAATGAAGGGCTCAAAAAACACAGATTCTCATATGCCAACACATGCAAGGAACTCTTTTTCAAATGGTCAGATTATGAGAAGGCTCATCCACTTTAGTGAAACCATTCGATGACTCTTAAAAGATAAAGAGATGGAAGCACCATGTGGCAATGTTTTGTTTTACTTAGCTTTCACTTTTGATAGTTATTTTTAGTTAATGATTTGTTATAAATAAGAGGATTGAAATTTTAGAAATGGTTGGTGGTTTTGTCAAAGACCCTCATTTTGGAATTGTAAAGAACTATTTCTGAACTACCTTAATTGAGAAGTCTTGTTTAGGACCAGAGAAAAAATTATGGTTTTCATCAAAGGCGTGTGTGATTGGATTTGAGGAGGAGCTACTTCTGACCTTATTTCATGAATGGATGTTGTAATGAGTAAGAGTTTCTGAATCTATTGATAAGTTAGTTGATTCAATATTTTTTTGTAGTTCTTAATCTTAATGATGGAAAGAAAATCATTGTGTCAATGTGTGATTAATGATCAGAGCTAAGGAAACTATTTTTCTTGCCATGGTTTTATTACATGTATGTTTTCTTTTGATAATTGTATCTCAGTCAATAATTGAAATACCAACAAGTTGATGTATTAGTACTAGGCTTGTCATAGGTGTGAAAATATTTGTCTGCATGTTTGAGTACAAGGGTTATCCCAAGTTCAACCTTCTTCAGTAGTTAAGATTTCCCCTCTTACCAGTTGGTTTATACCTGCACACATCTTCTAGCAGACCCACCTAATAAAACAAAATACAAAAGAGAATGTTGGCCCTCGACCAAGTTTTGGAGAACCTTGCTCGTGTTTGACCATTTTTGGGACTTCAACAGGCTGGTCGAAGATGAAGCGCCAAGCGAAGTAGAGATCGCGAGATCTCACCCCCTTTTCATGGACCTTTTTGGGTTTAGGGTTTATGTAACAGGTATGGGGTGTTGTCCCATGGGTTTACCCATGTTTAGGCCCCATTTCTAATGTATAAATAAATATCTAGGCGATGTAAGAAAGCATAAGTGGAGAGACCTATTATAATCGGCTTAGTGCGGAGCTAGAGGCTTTATGCATACTATGTGTTAAAACTTGCAGAGATAAGTGAAAGTGATTGTAAGAATCTTATGTGCATATTGTGTAAGAAGGCTTTGTGCTATGACCTAACTCAGGGAAGGAGGATTTGGCAAGGTGCGCGTAGATATCTTGTCCTATGTAGAATTGTCTTTGTGGCTCTGTGCATTGAAAGAAGATAATAAAGAAGAAGAAGAGTTGGTGGACATAGCCCCACACTGGGGGTGAACCTCGTATATCATGTGTTTTGATTTCTTTGTGTCATTAATGTGATTTATGCTTAGTGTTGAATATTTATGTATGTTATATGCATATAATATAGTAGCTTATTGCATAATAAATTGGATGAATGCTAGATCTGCTTATGTTATGTGCTAAATGGTCAGATATGCTTAGATCTTGTTGAATATTACATTGTTCTGTAATTAGGGTTTTACCTGTGATCTGAATAAAGGGTTAAGGACTAATGAATGTTAACTGCTAAGTGATCTTTTAAACCATTGTGATCATAGATCTATGTCCCGGCTAGGTTGCAGACACTTGAGTCCTGCAAACCCTACTTCTACCTTGGGTGAGACTTCATCTGCTTCGCAGGTGTTATCGAAAGGGCCGATAGTTAGGGTTTTTTTGGTGCATTGTTGAAGTGTTGAACCCTGGGTCTACCCCTGTGCCAACAAATGGTTTTGTTGTCGGGACCTGAAATTGTGATTGTTGGGAACTAAGGAAAAGAGAAAGCTCTATGCATAGATTTGTTGGTGTAGTGCATAGCACTCTACTTGACTTGTGAAGCACAGTGCTAAGAAGGGAATCAGACATAAAGAAAAGAAGTAAGATATTAAGGCTTTGTGCTCTGATAAAGGTAAGATAAGTGGAAATTTTCATTTCGAGAGAATGGATCTAGGTATTTTTGATAAAAAAAAAAATAGTCTGAAAACTAGGGCACATCTAGAAGAAAGAAGATATGATATGAATAAATCTAATAAACATAGTTAAAGATATGGTATCCCTATGCATAGAAAGAATTTTTGGACGAACAAGTGGATGCAGGATCCTAGAAAAAAGTTTCTGCGGGTTTATCACTATGATCCCAATGCGCAGTACAGGAAGGGTTGGGGATCATTTAAGAGAAAGAGAGGATTGACATTATGTTATAATTGCAGAATACCAGGACACATTGCTAAGGAATTCCCTGGTAGAAGTCCTATTTTCCTTTGTTGTAAATCTATTGGACATGAAGTTTTAGATTGCCCTAGAATGATTGCTAAAGTTGAGAAGATGAACATGAGACAAAAAGACCATGAGGAAGGTCAAGAGATTAAGAATATGCTAAAGAACCAGAAATAATGAGAGACTATATTATTGCAGATGAAAGAAACACTAAATGATCACAGAGACATCAGTTTATCAGAGATTTTAAAAGAGAAAGAGTGCATAGAAACAAGAATGGGAGACTTTGACATAGACTGTGTATTGGATATAGAAATATAAGTGAACATTATGAAAAAAAGTACTTCGGAAATATTAGGAAAGCCTGCTATGATTCCTTCATTGGGAGGAATAGGATTTTTTAAAGGAAAGTTGATAACCCTATGTGGAAGACTTTCCCATGTACCTATGGTTTCTCATTGAATATCAATAGAAGAATAATTTGAGGTCATTAAGTTTGTTGAGAACAACGTTCCCTTTGCACTTTTGTTAGGAAAGACTTGGATCGAGAAATATCAGATCCGAAGGAGAGAAGAAGAGGAAAATATAGAACAGAAAAAGAAACAATTAAGTGATTTCATGGATAAGATAATAACATGCTTAGTAAAAGAATAAGAGGACAAGTCAAAGCAACCAAGGACCAGAGACTTAGCTGTCGAAGTTCAAATAACACAAAAAGGCTTAAAGAACCTATCCATGCAGGAGAGTAGAGAACCTACTCTAGAAACAGTAAGAGAAGAAATATTATCCTCGAACCTTGGGAAAGATCCTCAATAGTGCGAATTTACTATGCTAAGAAAGGATAATAACAAGAATGGAAAGAGGAATCAAGATACACAGATCATAGGAAATAAAAATAGAAAACTCAGTAAGAAGAAAGCAAAGCTAGAGAAATTGTAGGAGGTTCTAGAGAGGACTTCGTAGAAGGAAGGCTTGCAGAACTTGAACCTCGCCGAAATAACAGAACAAAACTAACTAGCACTTCGCCACGATGAAAAAATATGACCATTGGAGGCATCCTGACCATTAGAATGATGCTCCAGAGCGGATAGAAACATAGTTATTGTTGGAACATTCACCATTGGACCATTGGGACCATGCCATAATGGATGGAATTGTATTGATCGAGGAATTCCTAGCCATTGGAAGAGTCTGTTACAACGTTGTCTATTTATCCTGTCGAGTGTTGCACCGAAGACACTTTCACGAATTGTGATTATCCAATCCCACAAATAAATAATTGCTTTCATGCAATGATTATAGTAACCTCACCATTTGTTCTAATACCTTGATTTTTTATTCACCGGCCCGAGATATGTGATATCTAGTGTGTATGTCGGGTGACCTTAGCGCAGTAGAAAAATCCATTGAATAAATCCTCATAGATCTCATGGATGAGAAGGTCCTGTCTGCAAGAGTACAGGCCTCATCAACGAGAGGAGTACAAGCATCCCCATTGACTGCACTTCGATCTGGGCCCTCTCGAACTGTGAAAAAGAAGAGAAGAAAGCATCGTGACCACTTGGAAAACGTGAATATCAACCCATCAACCCTGCTCGACTATATCCCACCTCTAGCTAGCACGGTTAGTTGTGATAGCGTCCCGAGGGACTTCGACTATACATTGATTATTGTGTACCTCCTGAAGGGGAGACATGCAATTAGACTGCAATTAGGACAGATGATGACGCTGAATATTGGTGAATTCAACTTAGGAGACCGCAAGAACTATGGCATGCTCGCACCACACAAGTACTTGACCAGGAAAATGGGGACAAAGTCGAAGATAATCCCCCAGCCGTGGACTATGGACATCGTGAGGTCAACCATTCTTAATGTGATGAAGATCCCACACTTTGGTAGACATTAGGAGGTTAACGTGTGTGTTAAACTCCTCCTGTCATTTTTCCATGGTGGTTACCTATGGTTGGATCGATGCATCATAGTAGATCCGACGTTGATCCATCGGATCACTAGATTAAGCATGAAAGGACCATATCCCTAGGATTTTTACCTAGGGAAGGTTGTAGATCGTGCCCTGGCATAGCGCATAAAAGAAACCTATGACAATGTGGAGAAAGGGAAGAGGGGCTACAAGTTATCCTCCATCCAAAATGGTGCAGTGCGCCTAGCTTTCCAGTTGATCACTGGTAAGCTTATCAGGAAGAACATGCCAATGCAGGTCATGGGGTTTGTCATCGACCTCGCAAGAAAATGCATCGAAGGAATGAAAATGAATTGGGAAAGCTACCTCGTCAACCAATTAGAATAAGAATGTCATGAAGCTCGAGATCAGGGCTACGAGTTCCATTTTAGTTGGTTGTTGATTTGCATTGCCTTCATTTCTTGGGAGATGCATCCTCTGAACCACTAGCTACGAAGTTCACTACTCTATGGTATTTGAGAGACATGATGAAGAAATGGAATTCAAATGCGGTGTTCCACACCTATTATCTATAGCTGAAGAGAGCCATTGAATCCTTCCCTCACATGACGCTGAACACTCTGCATAGTTTCAGGCCACTTTCAAAGTTTCGCACAGACAGGCACTTCACCTATATCACTGCGCATGAAGACGAACACAAAGAACATCTCCAGTCCTATTACAAACTCACATAGGAGGACATAGAAGAAATAAACAAGGAATGAACTAAAAATTTCTTTCTATCGGTTGAACAGACAGAACTCTCTGACCCTGACCTCATCAAAAGTCATGTAGTCAGTCGTGAAGAATATGATGCACCCAACAGAAGCATGAAGAAAAAGAAGGAAGAGGTACAAGAATTGAGCAACACATCAAAGGAAACTATACCATATTCACATGAAGGAGGAGGAGGTGACGAAGTAGAAAAAGAAGAGGACGAAGGGGGAGAAAACAAATTGGATCATGGAAAAGTAACACTGCTTAAGGATCCCATCACAGAGGCTAATACATCCAATAAAAGAAAGAGTTAGCCACAAAAACCTCCATCGCGAAAGAATTCAAAAGACAATAAAACTCCATTTCCAAATGTGCTCACGGTGGATGATATTGACCTCATCATAATCGTTGTATCAGATACCTCAGAGGACATTTTGCAGCGAAGAGAAGCCAAATAGGAGACAATGTTTGACAGGATCGAGGTGGATTTCAAAGGGGTACAACAAGATCTTTATTTGAGCCATGCAGTGTCTATTGCATTGTTTTCAGTAGGGGACATAGAAGTAGGAGATGAGCTTACCCAACTATGCATATTATCAGAATTGACCGAGGCTCACCTTTCTCGAGTCCATGAGGAAAAGGAGCAGGCAAAAGAGGCATTAAAGAAAGAAAAATAAGGAGCCCTAGAGAAATGTCAGATTTCATAGCAAGAGAATGATGACCTCCAGGAAAAGTTTGCAGAGGATAAAGCGCAGATCCAGAAGGAAAAAGAACATTTGCTCAGAGAGCATATGGGATTCAAGGAGGCAGTCACCAGAGAACTTCGCTTGGTGTTGGGCCTGTTGGCAGGCAATTCAATTTTTTCTATTTCCCTATAAGTTGCCTACACCTATGTCTTCTGAACTTCAAATTGTCATCGCATTTTGCAATTAAATGATATTTTCATTTCTTGCGACACTTGCAAATTTGTCTCCATTTAGTTTTCATGACTGTAAGCGTGAAAACTCCTCTATCGTTATTTGAATTATCATGATCTTTTATTGATATTTTGAGTGGCACTTACCTTTGGTTTCTCATTAAGTGGCTGAAAGGATTTTCGAACTATGCCTATTTGGACGTTCTTACTTTGATTGCGCAACTTGATTTTATTAAACTGGTAAGGCATTGAGAATACGGATTTATATTTTTGAGACTTGCCTAGTCATTGAATTACATAGGGGTCATGGTTTATTTTTGTTTTTATATATATAATTTGATCCTTGTGTTAAAATTTATATAGCTCTTGGCTTGTCAATTTTATGAAATCGATTGTCACAATGTTTTAAAACCTTTGATCAAAATGTCTAATTATGCAATGGCGCATTGGTTAAACATTTGGGTTTAATTTTACATTGAATATTCATGGTTTGAAATATGGTAAATGGTGCATTGGTATATCGTTCATCATTTGATTTTTGGGTTGGCTGAATAGTATGTTATGATTGTTTCAACAGAGGGTTAATTTTCCGGTTGTAATTTGCCATTACTATTTTTCCTGGCGGTAAGTGATTCCACCACCCTCACATGCGTACATTAATGCTTCCCCTTTGATCGTTCATATTGGTTAGACCGAATGACTCTGCTCCTGTATGCTGGTGTTTTCGACCCAAACCCTTACCATGTGCTCGTACCATGGCTCCAGTCGTGAGGGCTGAACCCAATGGTAGCCAAGCTCTATTGATGTTCGAAAGCGCCCACAGTGACCTTAAGGAAATGGGATGGCTCCCATTCATACAAAATTTTTATGGTTTTAACCTCTGCATTGCTCGACAATTCGCTTTAACCTTTGATGGCTGTCGAGCCAAGGTCAGGGATGTTCAATTGCAAATTGACAAGCAATTTGTAAGTTTAGCTACGGGTTTGCCTGCCACTAGACAACGATGGTCCAAGAATTGAAAAGTGGAAGAGGTCCCTTGGACATTGCTCTTCCAGTCACATAAGGTTAGCTCCTGTGATAAAGGTTTTCCCGTGAACATGCTCAAGCAACGTTGGCACAATTTGCTGATGATAATCAAACAATTTATCACCTGCAAGGGTTGGTACGGGTTTGTTTTCTTATATCACCTTCGTTTGCTTATGGTTTTCATGGGATATGAGATTAATATGCCTTATTACTTGCATAGAAGCCTGTTTAAAATGTCTAAGAGATACAAAAGGAACCAGGCTGATAGCATCCTTTTTCACTATGGGCTGGTTAAAATTATTGTCATCTGTCATTTGGGGTTACACGGAGACTGTTGGAACGATTTCCTTGCATGCAATGAATTTGAGGATTCGAACCCTTCATAGGTTGAAAAACCTGTGGTGAGCGAGGACAAGACTATACCCCTAGTACCCTATAGTATTCTGTTACCTAAACCCTTACCTGACTCACCCATCGACCTACCCCACTCTGTGACCAAGGATGTCGAAATTGTTAATCCTGTGGGCAAGAAACCCAAAGCCAAACCCACTGCAAATGCCAAAGGAAAAAAGAACGCCCGTTTAATATCTCAAATGGCAAGGAACAAGCTGAAACTTTCTGTCAACCCTAACCCCATCATGGTGAGTGAAGACTCTGACTCAGAAGTGGAATGTTATATGGCTAGTGAATATCCCTATTTGGAAGGTATGTGTGCCAAACCCTCATATGACTTTGTGACAAACCTACCACCTTTCTTGCAAAATGACCCTAATTACCCAAGCATTAAGCTACCTTATGAAACCCCCGGTCATTCATCTAAACCCTCTCCTGCTTTGTCGAAGCCTACAGTGCCACCCTGTGATCAATGCGGCTCATGGTTAGAGAGATATTATCTTGATGTGCTAGTGCTACAGTCAAAGATTAAATCTTTGGAGGACTAGGTTACAATGCTTACCCGTCAAAAGGCTGAGCTACAGACCATTGATAAGAGACAAAGAACGACAGGCTCTATTTTGTTTAAAAATGTGGAATCGGCCACGGCTGTGGTGAATTCTAAGCTGGTGTAATTGGATAGCCTTGTCACATAGGTATGTGTAATATCAATCATTATTGTAAATGGTATGAGTTTATATAACGATTCAAATTTGGTATGAATAGTTCTGTTCAACATTGATTGATTTCGTTACATTGTATACTCATCCTTGCTTTGACTGAACGGAATTTCGTTTCCCAGTTTAGTTTCGATTAGATTTTAATCGATTTGATTGATTTTGTATGGATTTGAGTTGTTTGATTTAGCCAAATTGAATGCTCTGCTGTCGATTGAAGTCGTTTGATAGACACAAGTTGTTTCTCATATTTTGATTCTGAAAACAATCGCATTTCGTTTTGATTTTGTTATGATGTATATGCTATGATTGGTAACAATTGTGATATGGTTAACTGTTATGGTTTTATGTCCATATGGTTTTCGACCAATTCGAATACAGTTCGGATTATTTTTAAAAAATGATTCTATACAAATTCACCCAAATCGTGAATGGATTCAATTCATAAACGATTATGTGAAACCCAGCCGGTTAATTCGTTTTGGCTTGCTATTAGAATGACCCTGTTATCGATTGGATTGGTAATGAATATTCAGTTACAAGTTGAGTTGTAAAACAAGATTGGATTCACTATTATCCTATATTCAACTCAGTCACGATTTGTTTCGATTGTTGTCCAGTTTATGATTATCATTTCTGTTGACTTGATATTGGTTGTGATCACTATTAATTAATCTTGTCTGTTGACTGTGTAATGCTCATCGATCGAAATCTATGGCGAATTCTGGTTGATGCTGTTATATCTACCCATGATCGTAACAGTCTTGCCATCTTTGTATTTAATTAAAACAACATGAATCTTATGCTCCATTATTATAGCTATAACAAATGGATTCTGGTTGTGTTGGATTAGATTGTATCGCACATTATATGACTCATTATGGATTTCATTTGATATGAAACAGTCTTGTTACTGTTTGACCCAATTTTTTTGGTAAAATGAAACAGAGTATTCTCACCCCTGTTTCAATTAAATCATTTTTTATTTTTTTTTATATTGAATGATAAAATTATTTGAATCATTAGTGATTCATTTTTAATGTTTATTGAAAGAAGATTGGATTTGATTATTAAAAAAAAAAAAGGATTTGATTTGATTTCTATCTGATCCCGTATGCTATTTTAGACTAGCTACAGAATCAGATGATTCTGTATCTAAGTCTGTAGAATCAAATTTTTATTTTTTTGCAAATGAAATACCTTTCTAACTTGATATTTTTGGTCTATTGCAGATGGATTCGAAATTACAGTGGATTTGATGAGAAGTTAGGGGATATTTCAAATATTTCACTTGCATTTTAGTTTCCTAGTTTAGTTGATTTTTGGGATATCTCCCAGATTATGTAAAACAGTTTGATATTATCCATAGTGAGGTTTTACCCTGTGGAGAGACTTATATATACTTATGATTTTTGTAATAATGACATCCTCATTCGTGGGAGAACAAGGATATGGAGTTTTAATATAGACTGAAGCAGAATTTGGTGTTTTGTTACAGCTTTAGCTTCTCATTATATCAACAATTTGTTTCATGTTGTGTATATCAATTTGTATCTGGTTAATGACTACTTTAGCTATATTAATCATGTCCAAATGATATAATTTAATCATTGTCATCTATATCTGGTTTCTTCTAAGTATTTAAAGAACATAGCAATTGCTTAATTCAATTTGTGAACGACAGATTTCTCTTCTTCATAAGTCGAATTATAAAGTATAAGTTTTTGCATAACAGGTTTCCCTTATTGCAGAGWTTTATAAATCATAAAATTGTTATGATTTTTTATGTCTTGTTTKTCCTGTAAACAATTCAAAGAGMARCGYAGCCTATYRTTTACGAGAAGCTTATGGACTAACYRRTGCRAKTTTACTYYYTYCRACYAGCTTCAAAGTCATCATACAMRGGACAAATTAGGAGCVCTTCCAGGTCAATYTGTCATTTATYTGTTAGTATATTTGTTAGTAATGTTAGTTAGATATATATGTTTAACATATTAGATTGTTTAATTTCAGTAAATATATTAGATCGTTTAATTTCAGTAAGTTTTATTTCTTTTTCATAAAATATAAAAATAAAAATATATATATCTCTAGCTGTCTTAGCACAGAAAGCATATAAGTTTTGCAGGTTTTATTTAAATCTGCCAATTGTATATATTGTATATTTGTGAATAAGTTGTACTATAACTGGTAGTTAGACAGTTAATTGTTAGAGTTAGAGTAATAGTAATTAGTAGAATAGTTAGTGTAATTTGTATTTAGTTTTAGTTTATATTGTAGTTCATTTTTTTTAATTAGATTAGTGTATTAGTTTGCTTTTATTTATTAGTTAGTTTAGTTTCTTGTATTTAGTTTTAGTTTGTTTTATTAGTTTTAGTTAGTTTTAGTTAGTTTAGTTTGTTTTATTTGTTTTAGATAGATTAGTTAGTTTAGATTAGTTTTCTCTTTGGTTTTCTTAGGACTTTAGAGTGCCCAACGGAGCCGTTAAACCCGTCAGAGTGGTTCATTCCAAACATCTTGGTTTATTTAGACAACCCTGGACCGGTTCCACTCTCTCAATTGACGGACAGACCATTTCTCCCATCAACAAATGGCGCTAGAAGGAGGGACTGAACTTAATTAATGTCACGAGGCAGTCGCAAGACTCCTCCCCCCCCTAATCACTCACCTATAGTGACTAGAAGCCATTCACAAGATAATATTCCCCCCTCAAACAATAACTACTTCAACTGAAGATTTGCAGATCACAGTTGAGCCAGCAACCCCTAATCCTACAGGTGGTGACTTGGAAGAGATTGTCCGCCGATCTATTATCAAAACACATAGTTCCTTAGCCAGTTTGAGGCAACCAAACCATCCGTGGGGTCAACCTTTAGACTTCTCTGATATCAGAGAACAATTAGGTGACACTAACCTCACTGTGAATCCTATAGATCCAAACATAAATCCTGCTACAGGAGGATCTGGGATACCTCCTTCACCACCTCCCTCATCTCCTTCCTCTTCTGGAAGAGATTCCTCTTCAGACGAAGGAAACTCCCCTTCTTAGCCTTCCACACCCACTACCCCAATGGCAAATCAGAACAACCCTGCTAAACCCTGGTTGGACCAGGATGTTGTAGCTATACTTGGAGCCCAACACCCTTTACCTAAGCACTCGGAGAAGTGGCTTCCCAATTTTGATCCCGATTCAAAACAGATAGCTGAAGATCATATCAAAAAATTTATGTTAGCCATCAGAGTCTGTAATGTTGAACATGAAGATGTTGTCTGTAGGTTGTTCCCTTATACTTTCAAGGGTAATGCATCCACTTGGTACTTCACCCAACAACCCCATACCATAGTGTCTTGGGAAAATTTTGCATCATGCTTTTTGGAAAAATTCGGAGATGGTAAACCTCCGGAAGTCTTAGTCATGGATATTTCGAGCTTAAAGATGAACCCGAAAGAAAAAGTTAAAGATTTTAATCAAAGATTCTTAATGCTTAAAAATCGAATCCCTGCAGATTCTATGCCTGCTGAGACTCTTGTAATAGCTTACTACACTAAAGCTCTACATCAAAATATAGCTATTTGGGTTAAACGATCTAAAAAGGCCACGTTGTTAGAAGCCTTTGAAGAGGCTACTCATATTGAAAAAGATATACTTAGTCTTAAGGACTCTTCTAGCAACGAAACTGAGACTATTTCTTCTTGCAAAAAGAAGATTAAAATTCTCCCCAGACCTGCACAAAACAAAACAAAACCTAAAAACTCTGATTTGGAAAATTTAACCAAAGTTGTACAAAAATTGTCTAATCAAGTTATAGATTTAAAAAGTTCGATTGAAGAAGCTTCTTCGAGTAAAATACCCTACAAACCTCCTTTCCGAAAGCCTTTTCCTACCAACCAGCCTAATTCAAACCCCAAAGGCTTGAACCTAGAAAGTTTGCAATGTGCTCTTCAAACAATTCTAGAAGCCCAAGATAACTTGATGCCTCCTGAAATCCCTCGGGAGGAAGTCGAGCAGGAAACAGTTCAATAAGAAGAGTCTTCTCCAAACATCTTTGGACACTTCTCTGATAGCATCTTTCAAGCTAACTTCAAGACTGTTCACCCTTACAAAACTAGGAGTAAGACAACAAACAAACCTCCTTCCAAGAACA
This sequence comes from Picea glauca, assembly GCA_000966675.3. Taxonomy (NCBI): domain Eukaryota; kingdom Viridiplantae; phylum Streptophyta; class Pinopsida; order Pinales; family Pinaceae; genus Picea; species Picea glauca. Next base: position 76,889 of record JZKD02S2179773.1, read on the forward strand.
CTACAACTCCACCTCCAAAGCCATCTAAATCAGCAGAAATTAAACAGAGTAATGTCGGCCCTAAATTAGATTATGATGTTGTTGAAGATCTTAAAAAATTAAGGGCTAACATTTCTATTTATGAGTTGTTGAAGTTTCCATTTTTGTTACAGAAGATGTTGCAAAATATTTTAGAAAATGGCAAGAATGGTAACTCAAATGGTAACAAGGTTGTGCAAAGCAAAGTGTCGCAGAAGACTTCCACTAAAAACAATCCTGATCCTCAAGACAAAGGAAGCTTTCCTGTAACTCCTATAAATAATGTAAATAATGTAAATAATGTAGATAAAGTAGCATTAGAGAAGGCGAGTAAGAAACCACAAGTTACTACTCTAAGTACTCGCAAGAATGTACCCCCTCTTCTTTTAACTTTCGAAATCTTCAACAGAAATGTGCATAATTGTATGGTTGACTCAGGAGCATCATCAAATGTGATTCCTTGGTCTGTCTGCCAAAATATTAACGCTGAAGTAGAACCATCTTCTTTGAAAATCATACAACTTGATCGAATAGATGTTAAAGTTATAGCGAACTAAAAAATGTATTGATTAGATTATCGTCTAACCCAAAGGTTCATCAGGTTATTGATATAATTGTGGTGGATATTCCATAAGTGTATGGTCTATTTTTGAGCAGGGATTGGTCGGAGTAGCTACATGGTTACTTCGCCACGGACTGGTCTCATTTATGGCTTCCAGAAAATGGTAAGCCCAACAAAATCAGAGTGAATCATGAGCATTACCTTGAGTTCATGGTCACAGATTTGAATGACCCCAATGAACCATACACACCTCCTGCTAATTCACCTGAAGTCCAAGGGATGGACACCTTCTTCGGAAATTTCATGGCTGAAGTTTCGCCTATCAACAATCCTGAACAACAATCCGAGATCATAGCATATGTGCAACCAACAACTTCTATGCAACAGTCCCATGAGCCCGATGGAAATAAAATTTGGTCTCTATATTTCGACGGTTCCAAGTCTAAAGAAGGAGCTGGTGCAAGCTGCATCATTATCGATCTGGCAGGTAACAAGACATTAATGTCTTGTAGACTAGAATTTGAATGTACAAACAATATCACAGAATATGAGGCTTTACTGCAAGGTCTCAGTAAAGCCTTAGACATGAACATTTGAAATCTGGTTGTATTTGGCGACTCTGAAATAATGGTCAGACAGGTAAGAGACTCTATACACTGTCTTTCCCCGCATCTCAAAAGTTACCAGTATGAGGTATGGAGTTTAATGAACAAATTTTCTGGTTTTAATATAAATTCCATTCCTAGATTAAACAATGTTGAAGTAGATCTACTAGCTAATGTTGCCTCTAAACTTCTTCCTGCAGAAGGCTTATCCCCAAATGTATCCTCCGTGGAGCTATTTTTTCGACCATCTGTTCCTGACAATATTACAAACTGGAGAGTATTTGACGATGATCAGCAGATCATTAACTTTCTGCACATGGAAGAAACCTTTCAAGGGGCAGTGATAGATGAACGAACGCATGACGACAATTTGCACGAATTTACGGTAATACCTAATCCGAAATCTCCTGAAGCTCTATCAGACATGGTAAATTTCATACCCAAATTTGTTGTTAGACTAGAAAAGTTTTATGATTTTGAAGATAAATTTAAAAAGACGGTCAATTGCAAAACTAATAGTTCCTCGTTGTCTTATGAAAAAGTAAATTTAGGGACTAGTGAAAATCCTCGATGTATCAATCTAGGCTTGGGATGTTCTAAGAAAGAAAAAGCTTCTTTTGTTAGATTATTTAAATAATTTAAGAATGTCTTTTCATGGACCTACGATGATCTTAAAACGTTTGATCCTAATATTATATAGCATGTCATCCCAATGAAGCCCCAAACCTTACCCTTCCAACAGAAACTGAGGAAAATGCATCCTAAACTAGAACTGACCGTTCAAAAAGAATTGAATAAGATCCTAAGTGCTAAAATAATTTTTTCTGTTAGACACACTCAATGGGTATACAGCCTTGTCCCAGTGCAGAAGAAAAACGGGGAAATTCGACTTTGTGTCAATTTTCGAAACCTCAACAAAGCGTCTGACAAAGATAATTATCCTGTCCCTCCCATGGAACAGATCCTTCAATAGGTATCTAGTTCCAAGAGGCTATCCTTACTGGATGGTTTCTCTGGATACAACCAAGTCTTGATGTCTCCGCCAAACCAACTAAAAACTACCTTTCGTACCCCGTGGGGCACTTATGCTTATCGCAAAATGCCTTTTGGATTGATTAATGCTGGTGCTACCTTTCAGAGAGCAATGGACATTGCTTTTAGAGGATTAATCAATCACTCCATAGTAGTTTACTTAGATGATGTGACCATGTATTCTAAAAAAAAAGACGATCATCTAGCTCACTTACGAGCCGTTCTGCTACGATGTCGTAAATATGGCATCTCCTTGAACCCCAAGAAGTCCATCTTTGCAGTAGAACATGGTAAATTACTAGGATTCATTGTGTCGAGTGATGGGATGATTATTGACCCCGAGAGGACTCAAGTCATCACTAAACTTCCCCCACCTACCTCCAAAAAATCCATGCAGTCTTTCCTAGGCCA
>JZKD02S2179773.1:81107-93940 GCA_000966675.3 Picea glauca
CAAAATATTTCAGAAAATGGCAAGAATGGTAACTCAAATGGTAACAAGGTTGTGCAAAGCAAAGTGCCGCAGAAGACTTCCACTAAAAACAATCTTGATCCTCAAGACAAAGGAAGCCTTCCTGTAACTCCTGTAAATAATGTAAATAATGTAGATAAAGTAGCATTAGAGAAGGTGAGTAAGAAACCACAAGTTACTACTCTAAGTACTCGCAAGAATGTACCCCCTTTTTTTTTAACTTTCGAAATCTTCAACAGAAATGTGCATAATTGTATGGTTGACTCAGGAGCATCATCAAATGTGATGCCTTGGTCTGTCTGCCAAAAGATTAACGCTGAAGTAGAACCATCATCTTTGAAAGTCATACAACTTGATCGAACAGATGTTAAAGTTATAGGCGAACTAAAAAATGTATTGATTAGATTATCGTCTAACCCAAAGGTTCATCGGGTTATTGATATAATTGTGGTGGATATTCCAGAAGTGTATGGTTTGTTTTTTAGCAGGGACTGGTCGGAGCAGCTACATGGTTACTTCACCACGGACTGGTCTCATTTATGGCTTCCAGAAAACGGTAAGCCCAACAAGATCAGAGTGAATCGTGAGCATTACCTTAAGTTCATGGTCACAGATTTGAACAACCCCAATGAACCATACACACCTCCTGTTGATTCACCTAAAGTCCAAGGGATGGACACCTTCTTCGGAAATTTCATGGCTGAAGTTTCACCTATCAACAATCTTGAACAATAATCCGAGATCATAGCATATGTGCAACCAACAGCTTCTATGCAACATTCCCATGAGCCCGATGGAAATAAAATTTGGTCTCTATATTTCGACGGTTCCAAGTCTAAAGAAGGAGCTGGTGCAAGCTGCATCATTATCGATACGGCAGGTAACAAGACATTAATGGCTTGTAGACTAGAATTTGAATGTACGAACAATATCACAGAATATGAGGCTTTACTGCAAGGTCTCAGAAAATCCTTGGACATGAACATTTGAAATCTGGTTGTATTTGGTGACTCTGAAATAATGATCAGACAGGTAAGAGACTCTATACACTGTCTTTCCCCGCATCTCAAAAGTTACCAGTATGAGGTATGGAGTTTAATGAACAAAGTTTCTACTTTTAATATAAATTCCATTCCTAGATTAAACAATGTTGAAGCAGATCTAGTAGATAATGTTGCCTCTAAACTTCTTCCTGCAGAAGGCTTATCCCCAAACACATTCTTCGTGGAGCTATTGTTTCAACCATCTGTTCCTGACAATATTACAAAATGGAGAGTATTTGATGATGATCAGCATATCATTAACTTTCTACACATGGAAGAAACCTTTCAAGGTGCAGTGATAGATGAACGAACACATGACGACAATTTGCACGACTTTACGATAATACCTAATCCAAAATCTCCTGAAGCTCTATCGACCATGGTAAATTTCATACCCAAATCTATTGTTAGACTAGAAAAGTTTTATGATTTTGAAGATAAATTTAAAAAGACAACCTCGGACCGGTTCCACTCTCTCAATTGACAGATGGACCATTTCGCCCGTCAACAGAGCCTCGCACAGATAGAAGAAGACACAATGGAGAAGCTCACTGAAGTTATTCAACAGCTTCAATCAAGAGTGGCATAATTGTAACTACAATCCATTCCAAGCACTCCGCAAGAAGTGAAAGATCAGAGGGAAGAAACTGCTCAAAGCGTAGTAGAGAGAATCAAGGCATTGGCCTTAGAAAGAAATAAATTAAGCATTCAAAGTGCACAGACCTACAAGCACCTTGCAGAGGACCCAGAACTAAGGACATTGGAGTCACATCTCCAAGAGTAAAAGAAACAAGAAGTGATATTACAAGCACAACTGAAGCCATTGTCAATAGTTGAGAGGATGAAAAGGTCCCAAGAACAGCACACCATTTAGCAACAGGTCCATTCCATCCAGAGTAAAGTCATGGAAGTGACTCAGAGGCCACAACTAGTGCAGGATGAAGCTTGCACACTTTTTGAGGAGATTTAGGGACAAGGTGCACAACTAGAACAAGTAGTCACCGCGGTGAAACAATGATTGGAAGGAACAATGATCAAGAAAATTATTTAGAAGTTCATTGATCAAGAGGCTCTGGAAAAACAGCAGGTCAAAGTATCTCGAGGCCTTCGAAGCAGAGTTTCCCAGATCATAGTGACTTGGGACGTTCACAAGTGAGTGTTGGGGGCCTGTTGGCCCTCGACCAAGTTTTGGAGAACCTTGGTCTTGTTTGACCATTTTTGAGACTTCAACAGGCTGGTCGAAGATGAAGCGCCTGGAGAAACGGAGATCGTAGGATATCACCTCCTTTTTATGGCCCTTTTTGGGTTTAGGGTTTATGTAATGGGTACGGGGTGTCGGCCCATGGGTTTACCCATGTTTAGGCCCCATTTGTAATGTATAAATAGATATCTAGGCTATGTAAGAAAGCATGAGTGGAGAGACCTAGTGGAATTGTCTTAGTGTGGAGCTAGAGGATTTGTGCATAATATGTGTTAAGACATGCAGAGCTAAGTGAAAGTGATTGTAAGAATCTTGTGTGTAGACTGTGTAAGAAGGATTTGTGTTGTGACCTAACTTGAGGAAGGAGAATCTGACGAGGTGCACACAGATCTCCTTTCCTATGCGAAGTTGGATTTGTGGCTCTGTGCATTGAAAGAAGATAATAAAGAAGAAGAAGAGTTGGTGGACGTAGCCCCACACTGGGGGTGAACCACGTATATCCTATGTTGTGATTGCTTTGTGTCATTAATGTGATTTATTCTTAGTGTTGAATATTTATGTATGTTAGATACATCTGATATAGTAGCTTAGTGCTTAATAACTTGTATTAATGCTACATATACTGATGTTATGCGCTAAATGGTCAGATATGCTTAGATCTTGCTGAATACTGCGTTGTTATGTAATTAGGGTTTTAACTACGATGTGAATAAAGGGTTAAGTACTAATGAATGTTAACTACTAAGTGCTTTGTTAAATCATTGTGATCACAGATCTGTGTCCTAGCTAGGTTGCAGACACTTGAGTATTGCAACCCCCCTACCTCTACCTCAGGTGAGACTTCATCTTCTTCATAGGTGTTGTCGAAAGAGACGATAGTTCAAGTTTTGCTAGTGCGTTGTTGAAGCATTGAACCTCGGGTCTACCCATGTGCCAAGAGAGAACAATTAAACTAAAGGAGGAAATTTCATAATAATATATCATGTAGATCACCACATAAATCCCATCGATTATTTGGCTGGATCGACAAATATGGAGAACCATTCCACTATCAAACAATGCATAGTCTAATTGGGCCTGGGTGGTGGGTTTGGTTCATGTTTTTGAGTTAAATGGATTTAGAACCCCTCAATAGAATTGGCACTACAAGGAGGGCTGATGAGTGAATGGATAACAATATTTCATATATAATATTTCACACAGCTTGTCGATTCAAAACAACCCACATGCATGGCTAGTCATTCTCAAGACAACCCACATACACTGAGTACTCCTGAAACAAGTAAATCACCCCGGCAAGAGGAAGAATATTTATTCCCTAAAATACCGTATGCTCTTCCCCACAAGGATTTGAACCAATTCAGAAGAATCACAAGAGATTACACCCGACAAATTGGAGTACTACCCTTAGCCTCGTTACTTCCTTGCAGAAAACAAGTAAACAAACTAGTGGTCGACACCCCTGACCAGGTTTTTGTTCACACATTAGAAGACCTTATAGATTTCTCCCTCACTGAGATTGAACATCCCCTCAATCTAATCCCTGAAACACCAGCTGGTAACTGCGTTGAGCCTAACAATTTTGAATCTGATGAGGAAGGGTTTAACTCAGAATGCTCAGATTTGGAGTCATACGACATGGAGGATAACAATGATCATAATGAAGAAAGGGGAAACCCCACTTAGAATAATCAACCTTGGTTGTCCAGATATTCTCTTGCAATCACCGTATGAGTACATAACCTTCCTCGACATCTAGAAACGTTACTCCCTAAATTTGACCCTGAAACTTCAAGATTGACTAAAGACCATATCAAGAAGTTCATACTAGCTATTCAACTAATGAATGTCAAACATGAAGACATAGTATGTATTATTTTTCCTTATGCCTTTGAAAACTCATCCTCTACATGGTATTTTAACTTGTTGTTAGGGTCCATAACTAGTTGGACAAAGTTTCAAAAGGATTAATTGGACAAATTCATAGAAGAAACCACTACAGGAGCTTTGATGGATAAGTTGTTCACCACCACCATGAGTTCAAAAGATAAGGTTAAAGAATTCAATAAACGATTCACCACTATCCTAAACAAATTTCATCTCGAAGATAAACCCACTCAGGAGTTGCAAATCGAGGTATACACTAATGATCTCCCTGCTTCCATTTCCATGTTTGTAAAAAGGGCTTCCAAAACAACCCTAGTTGAGAATTTCAAGGAAGCCAAAACAATTTAGTTCCAAATGAAGGGATGTAAAGAAGGTCAGGGCTCATTAGTTAAGAAGGAAGCTCAAAATCCACCCAGGAGAGGACTCTTGTTGACCAGACCCCCAGGGAAACAAACAGAACAAGGGCCCGACAAGGGAAGTGGAGACATAGAAGACCTACAATAGATGATAAATAAGTTGTCAAATGAAATCATAGGCATGAAAATAAGTACAGGGGAAGGAAACCAAGGCCAAAGGCCCTATAAAACCTTCTTTAAAATAAATCCATTGTTCAAAGCAATTGAACCTCCCCCAACCAACTTAAACATCGATATGGGAAATGTAGCATCCAACTCTTTTTGTACCTATCACCAAGAGAAACATTCTGAAATATATTTTCCACAATGGGTGCATGCCATTAATTTGATGGCCAACTGGTTCCTAGATGAAGTTTCCCGTACCAAACAATCAAGTGGCTTAGCTATGAATATTGTTAATCAGGAAGAACTTGGCCCGTTGGAAGGAACAACCATGTTGCTTTGGGACCCTGACCTGTCGATGCCTTCTGATGATCTATTTGAGGTTCAAGTACCACTCGTAGAGGTTTTGGTTATGAAAACATGAAGTAAGGATTAACCAGTCTCAAGCGACCTGATCATTGCCCACACTTTGAAAGGAAAACAAACATTCGATCACCCAAAAGAATCGTTTGAATCCTATAAACAACAATACACGAGAATCTCCCAAGCTAGACTACAACATAGTAGAATATTTAAAAAAATTAAAGGAAAATATATCGGTCGTGGTGTGTATAATTCCCCAACAAGGACTTTTTGTTACAATCCTTGAAGTTAGTAGAAACTCCTATAACAAGCACTGACCAAGGAGAAAATACATCCCTCATGGATCTAAGAAATAAACCAACTGTAAACACTTGCTCTAAAGATAAAAAGGGAAATCCTTTTGTCCCACCATTCCTTTTGACATTTGAAGTCTCCAACATAAACCTCCATAATTTCTCGGTTGACTCAGGAGCATCCTCTAATGTTATGCCATTGTCAATCTGCAAAACATTAAACTCAATCCTTCTCAAAAGTGATAAACATGTGATACAATTGGATAGAACCTGGGTGAAAGTTATGGGAGAACTCAAGGATGTCATGATCAGAATGGAAACACACCCAAAATTTGTTCAAGTGATTGGCATCATTGTAGTAGATATATCGGAAGCTTATGGAATGCTACTTAGTCGACATTGGTCTGAGAATTTGAACGGATACTTTAGCATAGACTAGCCTCATCTTTGGTTTCCATTAAAGGGACACACGAACATGATGAGGATAGATAGGGACAAGTATCTCAAACATATTGTTACTAATATAGAAGCCCTTAACGAACCTTCTTCGATAGATTTCCCCATACTAGGAAACTATTCTTGTGACTCTAATTTTGGTAATTTCTCCCCTCTCTCATATGATGTTCCTCTTACTCAAAACTCTGAAATGACTTTTCAAGAAAATGTACTGATGACAGCGGAAGAAACCCTCTTCTATCAAGAACCTCTGTTGAAAACCACATAGAAAATAGGTGGAGAGGAGAAAATTGGTAGACAAGGAGAATCTTATGGTTTTCGCTCACAAGTTTGGACCTTGTACTTTGATGGATCTAAGTCGCAAGAAGGATCAGGAGCTGGGTGTATCCTTATTGATCCGAAGGGGAAACAAAATTTCATGTCCTACAGACTAGAATTTGAATGCACTAATAACATCGTCAAGTATGAAGCTTTAGTGCAAGGGCTAAACAAATTCATAGACTTGAACATTAAAGAAATAAAGGTTTTTGGAGACTCTAAAATCATCGTTAGGCAAGTAAGGAATATTGTACATTGCAACTCTCCCCACCTAAGGAATTATCAACAAGAAGTGCACAGACTAATAGAACATTTTGAATCCTTCAACATTACATCAATCCCCAAAACAAAGAACACTCTTTTTGATTCTCTAGCCATTGTTGTCTTGAGGCTATCCTCTTTAGAAGACTATGAAGCCTCCTAGTTCACTATGGAACTACTCTACAAACCATTAGTTCCCAAAAATATTTCTAATTGGAAGGTCTTTGAAGGAGATGAACATATCATAAACTTCTTAAATAATCAAGAGAATTTTGAATACTTGGCTAGTGAAGATGAAGTACTCAAAGAGAATCTAGTAGAATCTAATCCCCATAAGAAAAGAAATGAAATAGATCAGACGACCGACAAACCAAGGTTTCACACAATACCGAAAGGGGTAGCCAATTTGGAAAACCTCTTTGACTTAAGGGAAATATTCAAAGGGTCAACAAACATAAAGACAAGTAGCTCCTATCCCATGTATGAGACTGTAAGCCTAGGAACCCTGGAAAACCATAAAAATATAAATCTATGCAAGACAATGTCTAAAGAAGAAAGGAAATCCTATCTCAAACTTTTGAGAGAATATCAAGATGTTTTTGCATGGTCCTACCAAGATCTGAAGACTTATGATACTTGAATCATTCAACACACAATCCCGTTAAAACTCATAGTAAAACCCTTCCAACAGAAGCTCAAAAAGTACCACCCGTCTTTGGAACCCCTCATGTGTCAAGAGTTAAAGAAATTACTAGATGCTAAAATTATCTTTCACATTAGAAACTCTGCTTGGGTAGCATATTTGGTTCTGGCCAGGAAAAAGTCTGGGGAGATCTACCTATGTGTGGATTTCAGAAACCTCAATAGATCATCCGAAAAGGACAATTACCTAGTCCCACTGATGGAGCAGCTCTTGCAGACTATGTCTGGTTCTAAGGTTTTTTCTTTGTTGGGCAGTTTTTCAGGTTATAACCAAGTTCTAGTTTCAGAGAAAGATTGATTGAAAACTACCTTTCGAACCAAGTGGAGAAACTTTTATTATAAGCACATGCCCTTTGGGTTAATCAATGTAGGGGAAACCTTCCATAGGGCCATGGACGTAGTGTTTTGGGGACTAATCAACAAATGTGTAGAAATTTATTTGGACGATGTGACTATGAATTCAAAGAATAGATAAGACCACATCCAACAACTAACCTAGATTTTCGAAAGGTGCAGTAAATACGATATATCGTTAAACCCTAATAAAACTATCTTCGGTGTCGAGGAAGGGGGGACTACTAGGTCATATTATATCTCAAACAAGAATTCACATAGACCCAGAACGAATTAGGGCAATATCTCAGCTTCCCTTACCCCACAAAAAACATTTTATGCAATCCTTCTTTGGGAAAATAAATTTTGTGAGGAAATTCACCCCCGATTTCGCTAAAACTATCAAAACAATGCAAAAAAATGATCCACAAGGATGTTGAATTTAAGTCGGATGACGAATGAAAAAGAGATTTCAACAATATTAAGAATGCAAAATCTCAAGCTCCATTGTTTCGAAGTCCTAACTTTATCAAAGATTTTTTTCTCTATACTTTTTCCTCCGACCAATCGTTAGTTGTAGTGTTCACTCAGAAGGATTATGGCAACAATGAGGCATCAGTCTCATTTATGAGCACCAATATCCAAGGGGATAAACTAAATTACCCTTCTATAGACAAGCAAGATTATGCAATGTACAAGGCAATAAAACATTTCAGATCTTACATCCTAAAAAAACACAACAAAGTCATTGTGCCTCATCCTGCAGTCTGATTTCTATTCAGTCAACAGGATATGGGCGAAATAAGAGGAAACTGGATGGCAGTGGTCCACAAATTTGATCTAGATATAAAACTTTCCAAACTGGTTAAGGGACAAGGATTGTGTAAACTGGCAGTTGAAGCCCAAGACCAAGTAAATGAAGACCCCGAGTGGGAGAACGAATTGGAATTATGGTGTAGTGAAGCTTTATATGTTCCCCCAAGGTAGGAGTATTGGTATGGGAAACTAAATTATCTCTTGCAACATGGGACTTGCCCATAAAACCTAAAACCTAAGAAAAGGATAACTCTCAGACATAATATCGCCTCATAAATTCGGTGCTCTTTCGCGTTAATTATGATGGGATACTTTTAAGATGTCTCGAATGAGAATAAACAAATAAGGTTATAAAGGAGCTCTATGATGGTCCTGTATGTGGAAACTTTGCATGGAATACCACTTCTCATAAGATACTCAGAGCCGGTTATTATTGGCCTACTCTGTTCAAAGATGCTCACCCACATGCTAGAAACTGTAAAACTTGTCAAATGAGCATAGAGAGGGAAAAGAGAGCAACTGTCCCACTCCAACCTATGTCCATCTCCATACCATTTGAGAAATGGGGGTTAGATGTCATAGGATAAATTAAACTGATTTCTTCAAAACAACATAAATGCATACTAAATTCAACAAACTATTTCATGAAATGGGCAGAGGTCATCCCTCTGACTCATGTAAACAAAAAGGTGGTGATCCAATTCATAGAGCAACAATTAATCATGAGGTTTGGTATGTTGTCCATTCTTGTTTTTTATAATTTAACTTGCTTTTCTTCCACCCTATTAACAAATTTTTCTCTATACAAAGGAATCATAATCAGATACTCTGCAAACCACTATCCATAGGGGAATGGAGTGGCAAAATCAACCAATAAGAACCTAGTGATGATATTAAATAAAACAGTTGCAGACAACTAGAGGAATTCACATAGTTTACTTCATAACGCCTTATGGGCTGATAGAGTAACACCCAAGGAATCCATAGCGAATTCCCCATACTTTCTGGTATCTAGACAAGAATCCATTCTCCCAAATGGGATATATCTTCCATCTCTTCAGCCTGCTCAGGTTTCTAGAGGAAAAAACTCATCGGTTATTCAACAAAGAACTGATACCCTCCTCATGTTGGAAGAAGAAAGGGAAAAATAAAAATAAAAATTCATTTTTCATCAACAGATAGTTAAAAGGTGGTTTGACAAGCATAAAGCCAAAGAGAAGAATTTTGAAGTAGGAGACTTAGTCCTAAAATGGGACAGAGTGAATGAGCCAAAGGGAAAACATTCGAAGTTTCATAATCTATGGCTTAGACCTTTTCAGGTAGTCGAGAAACTTGGGATAGGAACGTATCGATTGAAAAATCTAACGGGGGAACCTGACACCCTCCCAATAAATGGCCAAGCCCTAAAACAATATTTTCATTAAAAAAAAAATGTGTGTGTGTGTGTGTTTTCATGTTATTTTATTTTTGAGTAGGTTGATTGGAGTCTTTTAATTTTTGTCTTCTTGTGTAGTATTTTTTGCGCTTTGAATATTCTGTTCCACAAGACATTGGTTGACCTTAATGCATATGGTATAGAAAACGTTGTTCCTGACTCATGCTTACATACAAACACAAGAAACACTGGGTGGATGGTTGTTGTCTTAAATGGTTTGTATCTAACATTTGCAAATAAATAACCTTGGCAAGTAATAAAGTGTCCTCCTAGTGGTCTAGTAAACCTAAAGGGAAAGATGGTAAGCTAGAAAGGAACACATGTACCTCAATACAGAGCTAACAATTTTAACCTTAATCATCTCATCTTGTAGATAACATGCATCCTCCTCTCCCACTAGCTCAGGGAATTCTGACAAAATAAATCAATTATATCAAATGAGTGAAAAGTAGGAGAGGGTGTGCAAATAACTCCACTGGGGCTATGGATGCTCACTGGAAATGGAGCAAGGTCTGTTACTTGGGGTGACTCCATCGGGGCTATAGATGCTCGCTGGCAGTGGAGCAACACCGCAGCAAGGGAATGATGATAATTAAAGGCCTGGTGCCCATGAATTCTTTACTTGACTATTATCGGATAAATCGGTAGGTGTGGACACTAACAGATCTCCCTAGATCCACCTAGATCTAAAAAAAAAAGGGATAGGACATGACTCTTTCCCTAAGTTGTAATCATTGAATCTACTACTAATAAGGAATGAGTGACATACCTTTATATCTCTTCCTTAGGTCTCTGTTGTTCCCGCTTCGCTCCAGTGCTCTTGTGAAATCAGGTCCAAGACAACAAAAACCAACCAAAGTGAAGATAGAAAAGTATATTCAATGTCAACCTATGCATATGATCAAGGAGTTACGCAATAAAATAAGAGTGATTTTATGGGAAAGGGACATGCCACTGTATTATATTAAATGAAAGAAGAAGATACAACTAGATCGTCTTGATGTCGCAAGCTTCCTTTCAGTGACCCTTGGTTCCAACACACACACTTGCACTATATTTGCATGAAGAAGATCCAATACAACTTGATAGACTAGATAGAGTCTTCAAGATTCTATCCAAGCAAAGTTCTTCACACAATCCTTTCACCAATTCTTCATTCAATCTTTCTTAACCTTTTCCATGAGAAACTTTTCAATATATAGGAGAAGGAGAGATGGTTAAATGGATGAGGATGATCCCACCAAATCTGAGAAGTCAGTAGGATGCCAACCATACGAATGCCAACTCATTTTCTAGAAGATCCCCTTATATAACATTCGTGACTTCTTCTCTTATTCAAGCTAAAAACGAGGTTCTCACCCTACCTATAGAGAATACTGCAAATAGTTCACACCCTAAGTGTGGGTGGCCTGCAAGAATGAGGGATTTCCGCACCCTGTAACATAGGCATCCTTCGAACTCATCTTAAAAACGTATTTTTTGGAAGAAGACAAAATTCACTTTTCTCAGGCAAAAATCCTTGTGGGAGCCTGAATACATCACTTGTAGAGACATCACGAGAGTGACCAAAAGCATGTGTAACATAATGCCCCCCAAAGTATGAGGTTGGAATCTATGATAGCCGAAATACTTTGTAAACTGCATGGGTGTGACAGAAACCAGGAGTGCACCTAATCAGAAACATGTAAACAACCAAGCATCTACAAAATATAATACCAGTTTTGAGGTAGGCATTCCCATGCTCAGATCACAAATGAACGTAGGTCATGGCCACCAATCATACAACGTGGATCCATGTCATCAAAATGCTACATAGCCACCAGAAATACACTGTGGATCTATGCGAGAAGACGTGAATTAAGACGACATAGCCACATGACATACAAAGTGGATCTATGTGCCAATACAAATCATACATACTCCATCGTAGCCTAGATCAAAAAGATGAGACCCAGGGTCTTCAATCCTGTCACCTAAAAGTACGAATCTAGCCATGTGATTACATGTGTTGAAGTCGAACATGGTAGAAACCACTTGATTACCAGTCATTGATGAAAACTGTTAACAAGTGTGAGGGAAATCACCATTGATGTCAATGACTCCCAAGGTATTGAAGTACAATCCAAATGAATGCAAATGAATCATCTAAAGTTGAGCACTCAGTGGAATCTCTCAATCAGGGATCAATGATGTGAAACCCCTATTGAAAGTGAAGAGACCTGCCATTAAGGCATGCAGGTTCTAAGGTACTAAATCATTTCTAAGTCTCATTTATGGATAATGAGTCGAATTCGATGGAATAATACTCGTCACAGGAGGGCCTTGATGTATCCCCCATCAATGACACGAAATAAGTAACAAATTTTGAGGATGAAACAAAGTATGAACAAGGGTTGAAATGGACCCAGGGAAGGCCGACATAGTAAGAACAAACAATTGCAGATGGCTGACTCAATAAGGGGCTCATGTGAACTTCTCTTGAACATATGAACGACACGACCAAGGACTTGGTAGCACTGACTCAAATATGACCCAAGATATGACCTTTGTTATAACCCTAAATTACAACACACATGCTTACCTGGCATGAGGCCAACTCATATCCCTTCTTTGCCAAAACTCTGCTGAAAAACTCTTTGACAATCCTCTTGTGTAAAGGCCCACGTGCCCTAACCCATTACTGCACGCATGTACATGCTGCTTGACTCACAACAACCCACATGTACCTACAAAAGCACGAAAAAATGAAAGTTGCTGACGGAACAAAATGCTATGGGTCAGTTAACTGAAACTCCCAGCCATGCATGGCTGAGGGTTCGTCCAAAACCCTAGCTCCTTCTAGCCTATAAAAGAAGGGGTAGGGGTACCATTTGGAGGAGGAAAAAATATAGTGAAGAAACTCTGCCCATTTACGTAATCCATTGTCCCAACCCTTTAGCCTTTCCTCATGCCAAAGGAGATTTAATGCAAAGTAGTTGAAGGACAGAAGAAGAGGAGCCCAGGATCAGGTTCAAGGAGCGATGGACGGTCTCATATTTTGTAAGTTGACTTATTTTAAATAATAAAGAGAATGCTTTTCCCGTCCCAATTCATGAATTTTCTATGGTTTGATTAATTTATGCTTGATTTCTAACCCTTGAGTATAGAAGTAGCATGCATGCATAGTTGTTGTTTGTCTTGAGTGCAGGT
>JZKD02S2179773.1:93990-116992 GCA_000966675.3 Picea glauca
CTGAGAAAAAGGGATTTAAATCTTGGGATGTAGGTAAAAAAGTAGTTTCTATTCGGTCAAATCTGCATGCAAAGTAGGCCCTAATTTGCTAGTCCGTAGGGTGTTTTTCCCAACATCAGAATTGGAGACCGTACTAGGGAGAATACTCTTTAGGGTTCCTGGATTTATTTAAGTTTTTGGGTAGTTTAAAGATTAGGTTTTATGTTTTTTCTTTGCCTGTCTTTTTTTTTCTGTAAGGTCTAAGCTAGCCGAGAGTCTGGTTTTCCATACTAGCTTTCCCTGACTTTTTCTTGACCATATTTTTCGGGAGACGCAAAGGTACACGCGGCCTGCAGAAGGCCTAAATGCATGTACCCGCGCCCTATCCTCTGACAGCCTGCATGTGAATGCTAGATGTAGAGATAACAGTAACATGTAGGAGTTCATAGAACCTTAGAGGCAGTCCTCCTCTTCCCTGTCAGAATCACACATTCTCAGGGGGTTTTTTGGAATCCTGTCTAAGTCTTTCTTGTTAAACAGTCCTATCTCAGATTGCTTTTTTTTTGCCTTATTATTTTTTCCTTGCATTATTTGTTTTTTCTGTTAGAAAGAGTATCCAAGCCTTCAAGGGATCCTGGTTATCAATACCAGAGGCCTCTTCCTGGTCTGGACTGCCTGCTTTCATATTTTTCCTTAGAATTTAGATATACATGTGGCCTGTACAAGGTCAGAACGCATGTACACGCTCTTTGTCTCTGTTCAGCACACGTTTGCACGCGTGTTGTTTGAGTGACAGTCACGTGCTTGTACAGGCTACTTTTTGTTTAGGGTGGGGTAGTCATTCCCTCCTTTGATAAGAAGTATTCCTCTCAGGTGTTTGAATCTATGTTTGAACATTCAGTAGCTTAGGCTTTTTCTCAGTTAAAAGTTGACACAAAAAAAAAAAATTTGTTTTATGGTTTTTAGACAAGCGTGAGAGTCATTGTTTTTTCAATTGCCTTTGTTTGATTCTTTAATATGATTCTTTACAATTTGTGCTTTAAGCCAGAATTGTTTTTCTTAGTTTTTTGTTTGTCGATATTTTCCCTTTCTTGCTTTACTAGCACTTAAATAAATAAAAAATCTCTTTTCATTTTCTTCTTTAGTTGAAGAGTGTGTTTCTGCATCATTAGCTAGGGAAAAGTCTTTTATTTCATAATTTTTTGCATTTCACTTAGATCATAAGTAGCTCGTAGTCGAGTGAAATTCCTTTGAGTTTGCTGTCCAAAATCTTAGAAAAATTTAAAATCTTTCTTTGTGAAAAGTTGTTGAAATTTTGCATTTAGTAAAAGTTTTTCTTTCCATATTTTTCATTCATTTTCTTTTTCGTCTTTTACACATCATCAGTTTCACCCTCATACCCCTTGACATAAGACAGATCCATAAAATCAATGCTAATTTTAAAATCTACTAGACTTTTATGTTTGTAGGGTTCAAAAACTAGTTTAAGACTAGGGCCTTGGATTAGGTTGGAGAGGAAACTCTTTAAGGCCATTCAAAACCAAACATTAGAGTCTAATATAGGGAGTGTTTAAGTCCAGTTTTGTGGAAGTTATCTGGGACCGCCCTCTAACACAAGGTATAAACACAAGGTCGCGTGCGGAAAGGTAGCAGAGATAACCCCTCCAAAGACGGACCAATCGTAGTGGAGAACACATATAGAGGGCTTGTTTTGGGATTCTGTCATTTGCATTTGCAATAGGGCTTCATGGGTCTTGAATCTATTTGAGGTCCTCATTTGTCTTCCAGAATTTTTTCTCTCGATACCCTTGATAGGTTTCGGGCTCGATACCCTGCTCATTGTGGTCTACACGACTTTCGACTGTACCCGCCTAGTGATTGTTCGCGCGCTGGAAATCTAGTTGCCAATCTTTTTAGGGACATACATAGGTGACTGCGGGGGTATACCGCAGTACCTAGGATAGACATCGGGCCATGCTTTGCAGAGTATACCTAGAGGGTGCTTCCGTGTTCGAGTTGCACTTGCACCGATATGTTGCTCTAGTGTTGGTTGTTGTAACTATTCTTCCAAATAGTTTAGTGATTGCTTGTCTTATCTCTTAGGGGATTCTTTTTAGTGTGTGTTACTTTTGAAGGTTTAGAATACCTTAGCATGTCTTGGATCTTCTCACACAGTGGAGGATCCCGAGCTTCGTTGTTCACGAAGGATTCTTTGCCTGCCGTCAGTTACACTGGAGCCACACCCACCACCATTACGGTGGAAGCTAGACCAACAAGGGTATTTTGAAGCGACCGGGTTAAAAACCTTTGTACCCGAAAAAGTCCCAGAGGAATCAACTATTTTGGACCTTGAAGCAGCCGCTCTTGGCTTGGTTGAAACCCCAACCACTGATATCTTGGCACCATTTATTGTACCAATCCAATTTCAAAAACGCCAGACAATGCCTCACACAGCAATGGAAACAAATGTTGTTACTTATTCAGGGAATTCTTCAATTCCCACCACAGTTGCCACCGCAGGAGAGTCATCTCCTAACCTACTGTCGTCGGTTCAAGCCACCATGGTCTCGGCTGTAACTACATCACACAGTGGACCGAACCCATCTATGGTGGCGGCCACAACCCCCTTCACACCTAGTGTGACAGGCCCTCTGTTCTCATACGGTATGCCTAGTTCGGGTATAAGTCCTATGTTAACCTACTCCACTTTATAGACTTTGGGTCTGGGGGCAGGGAGATCTAACGCTCCTTTGCAAGGTCACCTTGGGGGCACTCCTGTCCCTTTTAACACTAGTTTATTTGGAGTAGGGAGTTAAGGAACACCTTCTCACAGTATGTCGGTAGGTTTGACACCGTTTTCTTGGAACAAGATGTTTGGTAACGACACTTTCTCATCAACCGCTTTCCCAACTAGGGGCAACCCTATTTTTGGACAATCTACTCCTGTGCAGGGTACTATTCCTGCACAAGGGGCACACATAGCAGGAACTTGGAACTCAGGACAAGGATCCATTCCCTCCTTCAGAATTTCGTTCTGGGGTAATTCTTTCCACAGTCAATGGAACCCCAGACATACTACTATGCCTCTCCCTGCAGGACTGGCATGGGGTAATCATTCCCAAATTCCTTCAAATACAATGCATGCCAAACACTCTATGTCCTTTATGGGAAATTAGCTAATGATGTCTCCACAGATGAAAAATCCTTATGCTGGTTAGGGCCATGGTTTCTATCAAAATCCAAGCCAGCAACCAAACTTTTCCTGGCAACTTGGTGCCAGTCAAACTCCAGGACTCTTTTTCCCAGGTTATCAGCAGTAACCCAAACTACCATTCCTGATGACTTTACACTTGCCAGATTTGACAAGGTTGTTAAATGATCCGATTTGTCACGATCCATGTTGGCCTTCTATGCCGACGAAGTTTCCTTCGGACATTCCAAATTTCGAGGCCAAGCCTAATAAAGATCCAGGTGATCATGTGACTACCTTTCATCTTTGGTTCTCATCTAACTCATTGAAAGATGACTCCGTACAGTTGTGATTGTTTCAACGTACTCTTATTGGGAGTGCCTCGAAATGGTACATCGAAATTGATCACTCAATATACTCTTCTTTTGGCGAACTGGCGATGGCCTTCCTTAACCATTTCTAGTTACCTATGAGATACGATGCTGGCACAAAGTTGCTCGCCAATTTCAAATAAACAACAATGGACCATATCTCTGATCATATCCAAGAGTGGAGACGTCGGAAGAGTTTAATCAAGGTACTAGTCCCACCAACATTCCTTCCTGAGTGGTTCCTTAAGTCTTTGGTCCCTCAATTATCCAAAGACGTCATGACTTCCGGAGTTTTCTCCAAGGAATATGCCATCATGAGGGCTCAACAGTTTGATCTCATCTATTCTCAGTCTGGTTTATTATACAACATCTTTCCAGATGCACCACGTTTGATACTGGATAAAACTAGACAAAGAGTTGGACCACATGTCGATGGTATTGTTGGTTCAGCACAAACCAAGCCCACTGAGCAAGTGACAAAATAGTTGCAATAGTTATCCATACAACACACAATGGCCAAACAAACTACTTCTTTGGATGATCCCCCTACCCAAACGTCAGAAGTACACACCGTGTAGTCGACTAACCCAAAGGCCACCTAGCAGCCCGAAGGAAAGAAAAAACAATGAAAGAAGGGCAAGGGGGATAAAAAACCCACTGATAATGCTGGTGGGGACAACACAGAAAAACAGAAGGTGAGGTATCCATACAACTTGTGCGTGGAAGACCACCCGACCCGTCTTTGTCCTCGACTTGCAGAGGCCCAAAAGATTGTCACACAACAACAACAGGCAGTGTTGATTAATCCATTTCAACATGGGAAAAATATAACTCAAGCCTCTGCAAGCACGGAAGGGGGCATTCAAGGACCCCCTCCGTCTTCGAACAACCCCATGAATGTATATATGGTGAAAGGTGATTCTTTTCTATCAACTAAAGCACATGCCTATAGTCAACCAAGCACTCCGAGAAGGGAAAAGAAGCTGAACTCCCATCTCTTCCTCTACAGATTGGGAAGACGTTGGGAGAAACAATGACACACATTCCAAAGGGTGCATTTAAAAAATATTCTCACAATCCAAATGCAAGGGCCACCTAGAATTACTATGTGGTGGAAGATTTATCACAAACCCCTTGTGCAATGTCTTCTTTGGAGGTCCTCCAAAGCTGCCCTGCTCAGAGGAAAGCCTTGTTGATCTCTTTGGGCTCTACTGAGACTTGTAATCTGGGCACCATCATGTTAGATACAACTGACTTAAAACCTCATCTTCCTTACCACGTAGCGTTTCAGATAGTAGTGGCTCATCCCACAAAAAATTTTACTCAAAATATATTTCACACGGTGGTCGACGAGGGTGCCTCGACATGCATTATGTCATTAGCATGTTGGAAGGCCATTGGCCAACCCATTTTTTCTCCATCACCTACTCTCCTCACTGCTTTCGATGGTCATTCATTCCGACCACATGGTATCATTCCTTCTTTCCCCATGCAGTTAGGAGGGAAGACCATGTGCGTCGAGGTAGAAGTAGTCAATGCTCCCCTCGACTATAATCTTTTGTTAGGAAGGATTTGGACTTATGCTATGCAATTTGTGGTCGCTACAGTTTTTTGGGTCTTGTTGTTTCCACATGAGGGTCGGATAATGAACATAGATCAATTGTCTTTCTCTAGACCCGACTCTTCACTGGGGGAATCCACGGTCCCAATGATTGATAATCCTCAACCAGGTGTTGCTAACGTAGGGGTTGGTTTGTGCCCATCCTTGATGGGTACCTTCGATTACCCGCCCCCTCAAGGTGATATCAAATTTATATCCAATCATCATAAAATTGAGATTTTTTAGGTTTCGTCATTCCGCACAACTTACTTTGAGGATCCTTGGATTCTTCCTTCCCCATCAGCCACGATGGATGAGACAGGGCACCCAGGCATGTCCATGCACTTGTCTGATGCTAAGGTAGTGTACTCTTTAGTATAGTAAGCTTCAGCTAACCCTGATCCAACTCCTGCACAAGATTTAGATCCACTTCTAGAGCCTATTTGGGCTCAGGGTTCTCTCGCTAACGTCAATTCGTTAGACTTAGTCTTGCCTTCTGACGAAGCAGCAATCGAAGCAATGACTAGTTCAGACAAACCTTGCGAAGATCTTCATCACAGATCATATTTCCTCCCAAATTTAAGCCGAATCGAAGTAGGATAATTCACCGTGACTATGACTAGAGATAGGTCTTTTCATATTAATCCCTTAGCTACACACAAGATCTATGCTGAGGGTAATATGGAAAAAATTGCTGAAATGATACCTATCAATATCTCCAGAACCCCTTGCATCATAGACAATGTTTTCATCAGAGCATACAGCTCCCCCGAGGAGATGCCAGGTATCGACCCACAAAGAGTCTATCATGAGCTAACTTTGTTGTTTTCAAGCTCGCTTTGAGATCCGAAAGCAACATCCGGCGAGACTGCATTTATGCTTTTCGATCTCGTCTAGATTATCTGATAAAAGTAACCATTATGGAGTCTTCTTTAATCCCTTTTCAGACTCCCTAAAGATGAAAAGATTGTCGAGTGAACTTGTTTCTTCACACTCGTTAAATTGGTCCAAAAGAGCGTTCCTTAAACAGGTCTCCTTTTAAGCCCTTTTCAGACCCTCTAAAAATGAAAAGATTGTCGAGCGACCTTGTGGCCTTTCACGCTCGTTAAACTGAAATTTGAAGTCATGTCTGTCTGGCAATAGTTTACCCCTTTTTCGGTCCAGACGGTCAACTGTATGAACAAAGGTATACTCTATCGAATTTCCATTCTTTAGAAGAGTACTCTCAGGTATGATTTTATCCCTTTTTCGGGCCTGAGGGACTAAACTTACAAAAAAGAAACCCCCACAGAGTCCATAGTTAAGCTCTTTTTAGACTCCCTAAAATTGAAAAGATCGTCGAGTGACCTTATTCTTTCACACTCGTTAAATTGGTCCAGAAGAACATTCTTGACGGATTCCATAGTTAAGCTTTTTTTAGACTCCTTAAAAGTGAAAAAATAGTCGAGTGATCTTGTCCTTGTCACACTCATTAAAATGGTTTTGAATCGACGTCTAATCAGTGCTAGTTTATCCCTTTTTCGAACCGACTAGACTATTGTCGAAAAAGGTACCCCAGTGGAGTCTCCTTTTATGTTTTTTCAGACTCTCTAAATATGAAAAACCACTGAGCTTACCTTCTCTGGGCTCGTTAAACTTACATCAAAGGATGTTACCATTGTGTGTTCTATCAACCGCATTTGCATACCTTATCCACCAGCCTTGTGACAGTTTGCTTCTGCGTCTTAACACCTTTGGCCGCCGGAGGATTTTCCCCGAGTATCATTTTACTATAACATCAGTATTGTCCTTGTGCCTTAAGCTTGCATGTTTTCAATACTCATTCCTCCATTGTAACGTAATGTTCCTTTATTATTTTTCCAAAATTATCGAAAAGAACAAAAAAATCAAATATACCCCAAAAAGAAGATGGGAAAAGTATTTTCTTTATTGGCATAATAATGAGTCGCCATTGGATAAATCACATCTATCTATTTGTTCATTAGAATATGGGATGTAGTACGACCTTAGGAAGCTTTTCTCACTATATAGAGTTGTGTCCTCCACCCTTTGGTTATTCTTCCAAACATATGGAGAGTTTGCGTTGCCTCCTGCGTCGTAGACTTATGATTAACATATATGTTGCCTGAGTCTTATCACTTGTCATGCTATTGTCCAAGGGAAGTTTGTCACTAAGCTTGAGCCAGCCCCTCTACAATATGTCTCTTGTCTGCATACCCAGCCATCCTGAACGTCCAATCAAGTCCTTGTTCGAAATCACTGAAGCCTTCAGTCCGATCATCAAGATTATCAAGTCCATGAATGACGAGTTGTTGAAGACCTCTAGGTAGTGCAGTCATACACTCATATTACACTCTTACCCGAGTTTTGGAAGATTTTGAAGTTGTTTCTCGAGCTCTGAAGTCCAGCCATCAGGCCGAATCAGCTTTTGGAAGATGGATACTATATATCTTTCTAATTTTGAGATGTAGCTCCATTGTGTATTGTTCGTGGCTACTCTTTATAGTTATTTGACATGGATCTACAGTGTATTTGATTGGTAGCCATGGTTCTATTTTATCTCTAGCATGGGTATGCTCGCCTCGGTGAGACATTTTTTATTTTGCAGACGACACCTATTGGTTCCTGATCCTTGGGCTCAATCGTTTAGCACATTAGTAAACATTGGTAATGTATTTCGGCCATCATATGCTCCTCTGACCTCACACATTAGGGGGCATCTGTTATAACCCTAAATTGCACCACACATGCTTACCTGGCATCAGGCAAACTCATATTCCTTCTTTGCCAAAACTCTGTTGAACAACTCTTTGAAAATCCTCTTGTGTAAAGGCCCATGTGCCCTAACCCATTACTGCACGCATGTACATGCTGGCTAACTCACAACAGCCCGCGTGTACCTACAAAAGCATGAAAAAAGGAAAGTTGCCGATGGAACAAAAAGCTATGGGTCAGTTAACTGAAACTCCCGGCTATGCATGGCCGAGGGTTCGTCCAAAACCGTAGCTCCTTCTAGCCTATAAAAGAAGGGGTAGGGGTACCATTTGGAGGAGGAAAAAATATAGCGAAGAAACTCTACCCATTTACGTAATCCATTGTCCCAACCCTTTAGCCTTTCCTCATGTCAAAGGAGATTTAACGAAAAGCAGTTGAAGGACAGAAGAAGAGGAGCCCAGGATCAAGTTCAAGGAGCGGTGGCCAGTCTCATCTTTTGTAAGTTGACTTATTTTAAATAATAAAGAGAATGCTTTTCCCATCCCAATTCATGAATTTTCTATGGTTTGATTAATTTATGCTTGATTTCTAACCCTTGAGTATAGAAGTAGCATGCCTGCATAGTTGTTGTTTGTCTTGAGTGCAGGTCATCTTTGGAAGGAGCATTGCGAACAAGAAGTCAAGAACAATGAAGGATCGACATTGAACACCGATAATAAGGTAGGTGGTCCTTTTCCATGCATTTACTGAGAAAAAGGGATTTAAATCTTGGGATGTAGGTAAAAAAGTAGTTTCTATTCGGTCAAATCTGCATGTAAAGTAGGCCCTAATTTGCTAGTCCGTAGGGTGTTTTTCCCAACAACAACCTTGTAGCAAGTCAAACGAGAGACAAATGGATTTCCCAACCCATATGCAAATGACGAATAGGGTGTGTCATGTTCAAGGGTGACGCTTACTGACATTAATAAGAATACAACAACATATCCCTTTCCCAAAATTTCCCCCACCATCTCTGGTGAGTACCTCTTTATTTTTATGCAAGCTTGAGGAGGATAACATATGCTTGTTGATGTAAGCTCATCCTTCAGATGAGTCCCTCGGAGTATATTTAACGAAACCTAGGAAGGAGTGGTTTGATCCCATTGCGGGTCTTTCGATGTTTGTTTAACGAGTCCAAGGATAGAAAACTCGAGAATTTTTCATGTTTTGAGAGTCTGAAAAACACTTAAAGAGAACTCTCCCAGTTCCTTTTTCATAAATAAGTTCAATGAGATCGAAAAAATGATAAACTATCACCCGTCGAACGTTTTCTTCAGATACTTTAACGAGCGTGAAGAGAACAAGATTGCTCTGAAATCTTTTCATTTTTATGGAGCGTGAAAAGAGCTTAAAGGATACTCCCTTAGGTTCGTCATTTTCATGTTACCATAACGAGTACGAAAATATGAGAAAAAGTATACTCGGTTACATTCTCATATATTTTAGAGCGTGAGAACGAATGAAGACTGAACTCGAGGTTTTTCCTACAAAAACCCTAAAAAAGTAATTGTACATGCGACAAAAAGAAAAAATTCCCGTAACCCCCTTGTTTGGACTTCAAAGTTACCATATCTGCATAAAACCATACTCACAAGGATATTAGGGCATTAGGTTTTATAAGAAAAACAAAAAACAATATAAAAATTAGTAAAAAGGGCTTTTTACCATTTCATTGTGAGTTTGCCATAAACTTGCCCAACACACCTCATTTCCCTCCAATTTTCTTTACTCGATTGCAGGAGGCACAAGCGATCATTTGGTGAAATGTTTCAGCCAACGAGGTTAGCTCTTGATCCTTCAACTTTTCCATGGTTTATTTTTGGTGTTTATTGGCAATATTTTGATTTTTTAAGTCCATTTTAGGGTCGACCATGCGCTCAAGAATTCTCGCAGGCAAGTCATGCGGGACCTGCAAGAATCTAATATTCTCGCAGGTGACCTTTAGGGAACCTACAAGAATCTCACACTATTCTAAAGGCTCACCTGGGAGGGTCGAAACATGGATTTTAAAGTTAAGTTTTTGTCAATAAAATTTTTGAAAATTTTTGAAACAAGTTGTTGACTCTTCTCTCATGGATCTTTTGCAGGTGTTTGACCATCAAAATGTTGGAATTGAGAGAAAGGGAACATCAGGAGGATGATGTTATTTCCAGGAATGACCCAGGTATAGTCACTGACCTCTAAGAATGTGGGCTATTGAAATTCTTCAAGATTCCAGTCATGAGAGCCCAACTCAGGTTGTTGTAATACCTGGTCCATATGTGGGAGTCCATACGCTGACCCTAGATATCAAGGATATCTATTTTCTAATGGGGTTGTCACTGCATGGATACCATGCTACTTTGACTGGAGGTAGAGGCGATGGGTTCCCTATGAGTTAGTATTGTCGCCAGTATAGTGTTTCTGAGGCAAAGAGAAGCAAGGGTAAGGTTTCCATTTGGGGGGTCCAAGAATTGACCCTACGAACCATCTTGTTTACTATTTCATGTATGGCTGGGAGCACGGCTCCACACATGGCTCTACAGAGTTATTTCCAATATGCCATAGAGTGCACAGAGCCTTGGGTCTTCAACTAGTCGGATGCAGTTCTCCACAGTATGAAGAGACAATTGATGAAGTGCAGAAAGGGTGACTTGAAGCAGTTTGGGTATGGATCACTTTTGGTTTCCTTCTTCCTCGAGAGGGTCCCATTGTTGTAATTACAGGTTGATTGGGGTTTATCAGCCCCACAGGATCCGAGGATGCTAAGGTGGTTTAACCTCATGGCTCGACACGTAGCTGGGTCTATAATCAAGTATAATGATTCATTTTTTGACTAGTTGCGGCCCCAGATGTTGATGATTGAAGACTACGCATACGCTGGTTTTGATTTTTGAGGGGATCCATATTTGGCCCTACCTAAGGATGCTCAGTGGGGTGACTTGGGTAAGAAGTACACATTTTTTTTCTTTTAAATGTTTTTGTAAATTTTATGATACGAAATGTTTTTATGTTTATCCAAGAGCTAATCAAAAAATCTTTTTTTGATAACACAGATGTGGGGCCATATCAACCTCCAGGAACATCTCCCATTCAACAACGAGGAGAAGTAGCTCCAATGGCAAGATGGGATGTCGAAGACTATGAGAAAGTGGAGCATAACTTGGAGGGTTTGACCACGGACGCCCCAGATATTTCTATTGGGGAGATCCCAAGACGTTACCAGTTCCATACTATGGGTGTGTCCAAGTCTATCAGTCTACTGCTTCATAGGGTGGCCTGAGAAGTTGTGTGTTATCATGAGCGTCATCTATGATGCTACTTTGTAGAATCCATGGGCTTCATATTTTGAGATTTTGATCCTTGGACAGAAACTTTTTGTAAAAACTTTTGATCATTATATACATATATACGACTTCTACGGGCTTATTTTGTGTCATGTTATACATGTGATGTGTGATTGGTTTATAAATGTCCCAAATGTCTGTCTAACACATAGTTAACTAATGCATCAGTCAATGTATTTAGACATCTAGGAATGTGGTGATATTCGATATATTCAAAATAACATTCCAAGAGGTGAATTCATAAATATACCCGTAATAAAGTAGGACTTCAGATAGCATAGACATTACTTAACTATAGTAATACTAGCTGCGAATTGAGTCATATAACCAGGTGGCAGATACCAATAAAAATAAATTCAATCAACAATTCGATGACGATGCTATATTCTGCAATATTGTTGGTCGCACGACCGAGGCACACACCTCGTAGACTGATAAGTTCACTCGTAGGGGAATAAATTTCCCATGCAACAGAAGAAAGGTTTCGAGTACTACGGCTAGCGCCATCGGCGAAGCCAATGTGGGGTGATGAAAACTCTGACATCTGGAAACCAAACACAACGCAAGATAAGCAGTTGAGGGCAGAGACCCAAATAACAAAAAAACACACAAAAAGTATGATACAATAAAATACAAGCACTCATGCACAGGGGATCTTAATCATAGTACTTCTTTAGTACAACCCATTTCTGGGTTCACTCAAAGGGATATCGTCATAGTCCACTAACTTGTAAGCTCCTTTCTCCAAAACTCGTCTGACTATATAAGGACCTTGCCACATAGCTTCAAATTTTCTGACTCCTAGCATATCATGATCTTGTTCGTAAAGGAGAACCAGATCACCTTCGAAAAAAATGTGTGGCTTGACATGTTTTTTCGTATTGGGCTTTGACACATTTCTTCTGGGCTTCTATAACTATGGTGGCATCGTGTCAAGTTTCATCTAATCACATGAGATACAACAGACATTCTTCTTCAGTAGAAGTGTTTGGTAGGAGTTCGACGGCTAGTTTTAGGGAGAGTATCTCACATTCAATCAACAAGATGGCTTCTAGACCATATACTAACTAGAATGGTGTAAACCCAGTAGCAGACTTAACGGATGTTCAGTAAGCCCACGATGTTGAAAACAACATAGTGTGCCAACTTGTTTTGTGAATCCCTATCATTCATCGAAGAATGGGAATGAGGATTTTGTTTATTGCTTCAACTTGGTCGTTGGCTTATGGGTAATAGGGTGTTGAGTTGTCATGGCGAAGACCCAACTTTTCAGTGAGTTCGGACATCATGAATTTTCTAAAGTGGCTACCGTGATCAGTAATGATAGCTTGAGGAACACCAAACCGAGCAATTATGTGATTGAATGTGAATAATCTTGTATTCCTTCCGGTATTATCGAATGTTGGCATCGCCTCAACCCATTTCATAAAATAATATACAGCTACAATAATGTAACCATGCCCCCCAGCTGAGTGAGGGTGACATGTCATGAAATCGATACCCCATTTCGAAAAAAGGACCAATAGAGACCACAGGGTGTGATTGTATTTTATTGTTGTAGGTTTGGCAAGTGTGGCATTTTTAGACGACAATTATACAATCGTTGAATAAAGAAGGCCAAAAATACCCTGATCGTAAGATCTTCTAGGCAGTACCATACCCAGACATGTGACCACTACAGGCTCCAGAATGGAAGTCATTTAGGGTTTTCTAGGCTTTGTCAAATGTGAGGCAGCGTCGAAAAACGGGGTCAATCCCATGACGATAAAGAGTATCACCGAGGATAATATACTGATGGGATTGGTAGCATATTTGATGGTGGTTAGTGCTAGAAAATTGGGCCAAAAAGTCTTGGTCTGGAGATATATGATTATATCTCCATACCAAAGGTCATCAAAACTAATCAAGAAAAGGGATTCATCAGGTAATGAATCTACTGCTACATTTTTCGTCTCAGAGTAGGGAAGGTCGCATATCAACTCGAAAAACACTAAGGATTTATTGGACTTAGCGCATTCGAATTCTAAGTCAAACCCCTGGAGTATTACGATCCATTTGGAGTATTTTCCCCCTAGCAATTGGTGTGTAAGAATGTGCTACATAGGGTTGCAGTTAGAAATTACCGTAGTCTTACGAGAAAGGATATAGTGTCAGAAACATTGAACATCTTGGACAACTGCCAAGGCCAGTTTTTCAACATGTAAATACTTGGTTTTGGTAGTCATGAGACTCTGACTCAAGTAATAGATGACTTGTTCATCATGAGAATCATCCTCCTGGATGGGAACCATAGCGATGGTATAGTCTGAGGTTGCGAGGTAAAGGAAATAATCCCAACTGTAATCAGGTGGGAAGAGTAGTGGGGTATGTGTCAAAGACAGTTTCAAGTCTTCGAAATCTTTGTTAGCAGTGGTATCCCATATGAACTCAGAACCTTTCTTGAGCAGTCGTGTAAATCCAAGAGTTAGCTCAGCATAGTTTGGGATGAAACAATGGAGAAAGTTTTCCTTCCCTTGCAAACTTTGTAACTGGTGAAGTGAGGAAGGAGGAGGGAGATTGAGAATCACCTCAACCTTCAAAGAATCTACCTGGATCCCTTGATGCGAAACAATAAAGCCCAAAAGTCAGTTGGATTCTACGCAAAAAACACATTTGTGGGATTCAAGCATATGTGGTAAAACTGACATCGAAGAAAAATTGTGCGAAGGTGTATTGGATGATCTACATGGCACATGGAATGAGCGGGTAAGTCATAAAGATATGGCTACACAATGTGCTTTATATCATGGAAGGCATAAGACATAGCACATTGAAAATTTTCTCCAGCATTCTTTAAACCAAATGGAAGTTTCTGGTAGGCGAAAGTGCCCCAAGGACAAATAAAGTGCCCAAGGGTGGCTAAGAAGGGTAACTCTCTATTCACATGTGGGTACTGGTGAATTTGGGGAGGGAGTCCCATCAGTAGAATAGTGGGACCATAATCATTTTTCATATAATGCGAATATTCAGGCATATTCAGTGGTTGGTGTGGAGGCAAGTAATTCATAGGGTTGCACCCTTGAATAGGGGTGTGGGGTTGACCGTTCGAGCCCCAAATAGGATTAGATGTGCCTAGATATGGTTGGCCTGTACTAGGGGGCATGACGGAGCTAGCTTGAGGCTGTTTCCCCCCAGTCGAGTGAGGATTATGTTGTATAAGATAATTCCAATACTGGGCCAAGGATGGAGATATGTTTTTTCCATAAGGTGTGTTTAGTGGGGGTTGCCCTCCAATCAGGGGTTGCTTCCCGGTTGGGATTTGTCCTGCAAAAGGGGGTTGGGTTTGGCCTCCTTGGTGAAATTGTCCACCTATAGCAATCTGGTAATTAGGTGTGAAAGACAGCATGGTGCCACTAGGATTGGTGCCTCCGAGAGAGGATGGAAGAGGTCCTCTAAAAGGGGGTTGAGGAAGTGTCGAAATGAAAACGAGAATGAGATGGTGCCCAAAAGGAGTGGGAATTCTAGGAATCTCGGAAGATATTTTTGTAGGAGAAGGAATAGAAGCATTCAATGCATGATATCTGGGTGGGAGCGTTGGGGTGAATCTGGGTGAAAGAGGTGTGCCAATGGGAGCTTGGCTAGCCGTTGTAATATCGGTGTGAGGATTCATAGTATCTGGGACCATTCTGTAATGGACCGTTTGTAGAGGGATAGTCAATATGTGGTTAGCTTGAAGAGTGTCTATAACAGGAAAATAATATGCAGTAGTAAAAGGTATTGTGTCTGGATCAGATGTTTCAGGCAACTCAGGTGCGATAGTGATATCAATGCCTTTTCTTGAGCCAAAGAGATACCATCTAAAAATTCCAGTAGTCCAAAAAGGATCTTTACCCTCAGGTCCTATGAAAGGTCTGGTTGGTAATCCAAAAGACTAAACAACTAGATCTCCAGAAGAATTCACTCAAACAATACGTCTCTTAGAGTCGGTAGGAAGTCGAAATTCCTCTCAAGAATTGGTAATTCGGAACCGTTCTAAAGAGTTAGTTATTTCCACTTATGGAGTGGCAATGTATTTGACTTCACTCTATAGAGGAGATCCCTCTAGTGAGTTGGTAGGCAAGGGTTGAGAACCTTCCAAATTTTCTAGGGGTAGGCCTTTCATTCTACGTAAACAGCTGAAGGGTCAACTGTGATCGAGTTAGAATCTTATGAATGAAATTATATGGCCAGCTTGGGTAAAAAAAATCATGCGCTAGTAAAATCTAGGAAGAAAAACCAAGCAAACAAGGCCTTCCAATTCTGAAGTCACCAGTTGGTGATGAAATCCAACGTTGCGGCGATGAGACAAGAAGGGGCTGGGCTAGGGTAGAAAAGTTATGTTGACGACCTGCTTAATGGACTTACACCCTAGTGTAAGCTCCCATAGACAATCATGGGTATACCCTCAAAAAAGCCCGATTAAGTCTAGCCAACATCGATTCTCGGTACCGTGAAGACTTACCCCTTCACAGTCACCTTCTGTAAGACCCTAAGCAGATAGGCTACTAAGGTTACCACCAACAACAATAATGCCTGGGGGAACAGTCGATAGTATGATCCACATGCAAGGGTAAGGTATCTAGCCCAAAATCAGCTTGAGAGGCTTCCACTCATCATTGTGGGTATACCTTCAAGTGACCCCTGTAATACGTGCAATATCTACACCGATATCAACAAAGCAGGGTGAGTATCTCTATCAATATCAATGCGACCTCGGGTTTGACCCTTGTGTGAGAAGGGCTTCCCAAGACAAAATGTTGCAAATGGAATTCGACACTCCTTATCACAAGATACTATTGTGTGTTTTGTGCTTTGGAGAGTGTGTCTCACTACCTATTCCAAAGCTCTAGCCTAGCTAATGTTGGTGTAAAAAATCCCTATAAAAAGTTACTAGTTGAATTTTAAAATTGCGCAATATTATTAAAGGTTGTTGTTACTCAAAAGGAGATGGAAATGAAACTAATGTTGTGCGAGACTCTAACCCAACAATGCATAAATAGGAATGAATGAGACAAATTCTTGTTCGATGAATCCTATTTACAGGAGGGAGAGAGGAGTTTTCTGGAACAATGTGAACTAAAATGTATGATCTTCTCTGAAATGTAATATCAAACAACCATGAACAATGAAAATTCCCTATTCGTTCTTTTTCAGTACTTGAATGCCAATATTTTCGAATAACAAGTTGCTTAAAAAAAAAAAAAAGGTCTTTAATTTTTATTAGAAACCAAGCAACAAGGATGGAACTAAGAAAAATTAAGCAACCAATGAAAAAGAAATACACAACAAACACCCAAATCGATCTTTCAATGAAGACAAAAAATAACAAACTGAGAAGACCAGTCTCTTCAAATGCACATGGGTAACAATTTTCCAACTAATAAGCAATTGAAAAGGAAAATGTATCTCAATTTTTAAATCCAATCAAAGGCTCCCAACCAAACAAGCACTCGAATTTCTAAACCGAAGATTATACCCTTGTTAAGAAAAGGTCAAGAGGTAAAAATTGAGAAAAAATGAACAAGAAGAGCTTTTGATTTTCGAAAACTAATCATTCGCAATATTTGAAGTCAAGAAACATTCAATCACTAGCTAGAGAAGTTCTTCCTAGACACACAAACAAATCTGGGCATCTGAGGACATAAAAGACTTAATCCAAAAATTTTGCAAGTGGGTTCGCAGGCTGACAGTGGGGTACAGTGCGAGAATCAAGGATTCTCGCAAGCTAGACATAGGCAGAATGTGAGAAGTTCACACTGAACTAAACAACAGGCTGCGAACTTTAGTGGTTCTCGCAGGCTACAAAAGGGTGTAGTGAGAGAAGGTCTATAATCAAGCAAATTTGGAAAAAGACAAAACTTCTAAGGGAACTTATGGATCCAGGGAATCTATAATGGCCTCCTCAAGACTCAGAGATTGATTGGGAATAAAAAATGGTAGGTTAAGAGAAAATGGCCAAGAAAAACCACCAAAAATGGGTTGTATCCCCAGTGGAGTCACCAATTTTGTTATCAGATAAATCAGTAGGTGCGGACACTAACAAATCTCCCTAGATCCACCTAGATATAGAACAAAATAGGACAGGACATGACTCTTTCCCTAAGTTGTAATCATTGAATCTACTACTAAGAAGGAATGAGTGACATACCTTTATATCACTTCCTTAGGTCTCTGTTGTTCCCGCTTCACTCCGATGCTCTTATGAAATCAGGTCCAATACAACACAAACCAACGAAAGTGAAGATAGCAAATTATATTCAATGTCAACCTATGCATATGATCAAGGAGTTACGCAATAAAATAAGAGTGATTTTATGGGAAAGGGACATGTCGCTATATTATATTAAATGAAAGTAGAAGATATAACTGGATCACCTTGATGTCGCAAGCTTCCTTTCAGTTACCCTTAGTTCTAACACACACACTTTCTCTGTATTTTCATAAAGAAGTTCCAATACAACTTGATAGACCAGATAGAGTCTTCAAGCTTCTGTCCAAGCAGAGTTCTTCACACAATCCTTTCACCAATTCTTCATTCAATCTTGCTTAACCTTTTCCATGAGAAACTTTTCAATATATAGGAGAAGGAGAGATGGTTAAATGGATGAGGACGATCCCACCAAATCTAAGAAGTCAATAGGATGCCAACCATACAAATTCCAACTCATTTTCTAGAAGATCCCCTTCTAGAACCTTCGTGACCTCTTCTCTTCTTCAAGCTAAAAAACAGGTTCGCACCCTACCTATAGAACAGACTGCGAACATTTTGCACCCTACCTATAGAGAAGACTGCGAATATTTCACACCCTAAGTATGGGTAGCCTACGAGAATGAGGGATTTCCACACCCTGTAACATAGGAAGCCTACGAACTCATCTTAAAAATGTGTTTTTTGGAAGAAGACAACAGTCACTTTTCTCAGGCAAAAAGTCCTTGTGGGAGCCTGAATACATCACTTGTAGAGACATCACCAGAGTGACCAAAATCATGTGTAACATCGACTCTTGTCAAAAGGGAGCATGGGTCATGGTTAAAAGGAACGAAGGTGGGATAAAGGTTGAAACCCCATAGGCAGGCCTAGATTCACCAACCGGGGAATTGCAAATGCAAGGATATAAGAGACCCTGATAAAAATAAATTAATCAAGTTATTAACCAGCTTTTGCATCAACTAATCTCGGGGAAGGAACAAAGATTATTATTTCGCCTAGTAAGTCGCCATTTGTTGAGCACTGAACACACCCTAAAGACTTATGAAATTTTGTCTCTTTTTGGGTACCACTTGTTTTCTGCACTATTTGAAGGAAATGATTTATCTTTGTGTTGTTTTCATGACTCTTATCATGAAGTCAAGTTTGTTTGAAATTGTTAAACCTGGGTCTAAAAGAACTTAACACCCAAATTGAGAATCAACATCTAACACTGCACCTAATGCACTCAGGTTCAGCGTCAGAAAAAACTCAAGCAAGTAAAGGAACCACACAGTTACAACAGTCATTGATCATTGATCCCTGATTGACATTGGCAGAAGGTGGGGTTGGTTTTTGTAAGTTATTCGCACAAAGTTTCAAGAGATATCCAATCCCCTTCAACATCGTAAAAAGGCAGGAAGGATAGACATTGACAAAGGGCGTAAAGAAATCACAGATATAAAATGACCGATGCACTTTATCAGGGTTAGGGAAATCCAGAAAAGTTAAAAAAATCATTTTGTCTACGACAAGCATATCCCTAATCGTAAACCCCCAAAGTGTTTTCGGCATCAAGAATTTTTCGAGAGAGTCCATCCGAGAGAACTTGGGTAGGATGATCATCGATTGTCGATCCTTGATACTTTTCAACATCGACAATATAGGATTGGGTTTTAGAATGTATACTTAAAGAAAGTCCCAATTCTGATTAACACGAGAAAAATAAATTCATCGGTCTTGAATGCCACGTGTCTTTGCACGTAAGGGGGTTGTACAACCTAGTTTCATCCTGAGTCCTTTTAAGCTTTCTTAGGTCCCAGTCATGCCACCTATTCAACATTGCCACATCATATCTGTATGGAAATATTGATCAGCATCGAAACTTTTGGAAGGAGATATCGAAGAAAATGTTTGAAGCACAATCCCGACCCTCGATCCACCAAAAAAACTAGTGAAATGATGAGATGTTTGTGTCATGAGATACGATTGGATTTGGAAATTTAATAGACTAGTTAATGCCTAATCCCGCATTAGTTTCTATCTCATGCACCAATTATACAACAACATTTTGAATTTTCCGGTAGACCACATTACCACCCGCGCCCGGGTCATCAACCCACGATGAATTTAAGTTTAAACATCTTTGAAGATATGGCAACATATTTAATGAAATTACACTCATAACCTGAATTAAATGGCTGATGCAACAAGGTAAGTTCATTCATATTTAAATCTCTAGAACAGTTTCGAACGAATTCATTCTATGCATATGTTGAATTCTATAGCATCCAAAGGAGCAGAGCGAATGTCTCGAGACTATACCAACCCTCTGATTATCAAAACTAGGTCTAACAAGCTGCAAAGGTATGTATTCAAGTTTGTCAATTCGTTGGTTGTAATATATGCATCTAGTCTTCTTTCACAAAATATAAATTATGTTCTAGCTGCAGGTAATATGTCGCTGAGAAAACCAACCACCAGACGCTCGCTAGGGGAACCCAAGCTGAGAGAAGATGAAATAGGCGAAGGTTCTTCTCTAGGGAATGTGAGGCAATTGGGGTACGCTCCCAGGGTGGAGCCTATCATTAAAACAAAAACCAAGAAATCATTTTTCCATCCTTCATCCTTTGGTGATACAGAGGTAAGCACCAGATCCAAATTAATGCTCCCACATTGGAGGGATCTCTTAAATAGAATTATTCGAGAAGAATACCCATAGTATATCCTTGACAAAGACTTGAATGTAAGGGCGCTTAATGACCAGGTGTTCCCGAACATCCGACGGTCGTATTTACACATGGTGGCAAGAATAACCCCATTTTTCCCCTGCATAGAGGTTCTAAAATATCTCATCGACCATATGGATGGGAATAAGTTCTTGATCAATGATTAAAATGGTAGATGTGTTGGATTTTTCCTCCCGAAATAAGTTTAGAAATACTACAAGCTCAGGGACCCATAGGAGCGAATCAACATGGATTTCATGGTGAAATTATATGAATTCCATGACACCATTCGGTTGATGGCCTCATGGTGGAAGGAAGAAAAGAAGTTCACTAACCAAAGAAATGGTTGGTATGGGACAATTAACCTAAGAGAACCATGCATCTATTTGATGGCTCTCATCTACCAACTATATGGAGAAAAGGATTGCTCCAAGTTTTTGGAAGCATGGAGTTCGTTGGCATACACAGTGGCAATCTCTGGGAGCAGTTTCAACTGGGGAGCTATAATCTCAAAAAAATTAAGCATCTATGTACAATAGGCTCAGACACCGAAAGAAGGGGAGGCACCCACTTTTTACATGGCCTCCTAGCTTCTCGATGTCATGTGCGCAAGGAATGTCTTCGCCAGCATGAATTTAAGATGGCATGTTGCGAAGCTCCCGATCCACGTCTACTTCAGCATACTATGGGAGAATAGGTACAAGAAATATTATGCACTCATCCATGATTAATTCATCGCCCGCATTGATTTCATTATTTTTAAGAAGGAATGCCCAAGATTATCTGCAACAGCTAAGAAAATGATAGCAAAGATAGGCCATTGGTATCTATATGAACGCTCAACCTACCTCAGGGTGTTCAGGGCCATCGGAGCACCACATATCCTACCTTCTCATGTCCCATATTGGCTCATTGTGGGAGAAATCTGTTATCAGACTATCATGTAGGGCTATAATGCTACATTAGTCAAGGACAAAAAAAAGGGCTTTCATAACCTATGGTTTCCATGTGGGGTTCTATCTAGTGAAGGATACTACTCAAGACAAACAAGAATGGCTTAGCCAACTGGAATTCAGGTTCCCGATAGGCTGATTTCACAAGCACGACCCTAAAGGCCTGGTCCTCCAACATGTTTCACAGGTATCATCCTGTTGGCCATACGCCCATGATAAATTCGAGGATGGAATATTCACAGAGTGTGCCCAGGACTTGGACGAGGTGGTACAGAGAATGGTCAACCCAAATATGACCAGGTTCAAGGCCATGAGTATGGATGAATAGGTGGAAATGATAGAGAAATCATCCTAAGAGGCCCTCAGAGCGAGGGAAGAAATTAGAGCGGTAGAGACAATAGAGGCCAAAGAAGGGGATTTCTCTTGCTAGAAGGGGCACACAAAATCATCGATCAATTGCAAAATAACCCTGATATGATAGAAATGATGAGTATTCCCATTGATGACCCAATAAAAATCTGAGGGGAACCAATTGGCCTAGAGCCGATGCAGCTTGAAGAAATCACCGGGTTAGAAAACCCTGAAGTGCCACCATCACAGATCAGATCACCTAGGGAAATTTCAACCCAACCTGAGATAACGGGGACATTAGGGAGAACATGTGTACCAAATCCCTTGTTTGATTTGATAACCATCTATGATGACAAGGAGAGTTCATAGGTGTCCCTGGTCACTCTAGTCCATATTATAGAACAGAAAGAGCCTAAGAAATTATCCACCCTGGGTCTCGATGCTCTAGTTTAGATCTGTTCATAGATCGAGCATGAGGCGGAAATTTCCTTAAACATCGAGCCACTTGACATACTAGGAACCCCAATGGATAGCTCAAAGGATGAGTTAGAAGCGAGCGAACAAGAAGAATAAATTCCACAACAAGAAATCAACATTTCAACAACCAATCATTAATTAAGTAATGAACCTTCCCCTGATTCCTCAATTTTGGCTGGTGACTTATTGTTAGAAAAACAGGACCGTGGAGTAATAAAATAAAACAAATGCAGAAACAAAACAAAGAAGACACACAATACAAGAGAGACACAAATTTACGTGGTTCACCCAGTGTGGGCTACGTCCACCAGAGAAATTGTCAGGTCCTTCCTTTATTATTATCTAGCAAATGAAGGGATACAACCTATAGAAAAACCCGTTGTAACTTCCTCTTCTTTCTCTCATAGTCTCCTCTCTTAGAATACAATATTCACCCTCGTCCATGGCCACAATACATTTCCCTCATAAAAGAGGGTTTCCTTCTAGTGCAAAAACCCTAACATAATCTCTACCGTTAGATCTGCGACCTTATAATGAACGGTCCAGATTTACAATGAAGTTACAATATACTTTTATAAGGCAATTTTTGCTTGGGGGGATTTTCCCCCGAACCCCCATCGGGGGACGCTGCCCCCAAACCCCCGTTGGGGGCCCGCTTTCCCCTAGACCCCCCAGTCGGGGGGATGGACCCCCCGGACCCCACAGAGGGGGTACCCCCCCTCTGCACTCCCCCGCATGGAAGAGTGTACATACTTCTGGGGTGTAAATACTTCATGGGGTATAAACACGACTGAAAGAAAGGACCTTTGCATCAGGAAGATAATCATGCTCCACAACCAACAATCTCCCACTTGGAGACTGATCTCAACAACTCCACTACTACTGTATATGCTGGACTCTGAACCTTCTTGGACCTGGAAAATTTCTCATCTTCATATTCATTCTTGAAGACCAACTAAAACTGAGAAAGAACTCAGTTTCTCCCTGGTTACTCCCTTTGTTAACATGTCTGTAGGATTCTGGCTAGTGTGTATCTTTTCCAGCTTTAATTGTCCATCTTCTAAGGC
>JZKD02S2179773.1:164680-177812 GCA_000966675.3 Picea glauca
ATCTACGGGGTTTGAGAGTGGATTTGGGAATTTGAACATCTGGGTTTTCCTTACAGTTGCTCGATCTATCATTTGGCATATTTCTTGGGATGATTGGACACTTTTGGTAGCAGGGTAGAATTATTCAGGGCTTCAGCATTCTAGTAGGACGTGGCACTTTCCAGATTGGAGGTTGAGCATTAGTGCAGCTCAAATCTACTTGATTTAGTCTTCATTGTATATCCAGCCTTCGGAGGATTATTTTTTATTGTCGGGAGCATTTTGTAGCAGCTCATATCTATTGCTTGCATGGCCATCTGAGGTTTATGCCAGATCGACCATCTATTGTATTGATCTTACATTGCTCATAATAAAAAGGTCAGATCTTTTCTTGTGCTTCTACATCTTGAATATATTGTGATCTCCATGTGTTGATGAATCATGTATGCACTTAATAACTCAATAAATTAGTAGTAGTTAGTGATTCCAAGAAAGAATTTGGTTTGGGATCATTACAACATTTTTCACTCATGCCTTTTCATTTTTGCTTGTGAAAATCATTGGTACTGGTACCGAGTTCATTCAGGATAGTGTCAGTGAAAGAAATGTTGAAGTTGTTCCTGATGATGAAATCCCCGAATTTCCAAGGCAGAGAGATGAATTGAATTTTTCTCTTTTCATGGGAAAAATGCAACCAAGAAATGTACTGCATTATTATTCCAGCAAAAAACATTGTACCAGATATGTGACATGGAAGGAAGCAAGGATTTTGTTTAGACCCAAAAATCCTTATAACATTATGTTCTCCATTTCTTCTAGTGTGCCCTTCCTATCCAGGAAGATTGTCAACTGGTCAAACAACCAGGGAAAATACTTTCCAAATATCATTGCTTGAAAAACTAAAACAAAATCATTAAAGACTTTATAAAAATGTTGGCAAGCATTGTGTCTCCATAATATCTGGTACAAGAATGTTATTGGGTCAAATTCACAGTTCAACTTCTTACACATAGATAGTCTGGGGAATGGATAGAAATTCGACACAGTGAAAATTAAATAAGATGGCATAAAGAATTTAGTATTCCTTCTGTATTGCAATAACTGGGAAGAGATTTCAATGGAAAACAACTTTCCGCAATAGAAGATGTCTTGTTCCTTGATGATAAAATATAAAATATACAGAATCATCAGAGAGATTTTGGTTTCACTTTCCTGTCTCGTTATGCTCATGAAAAGCCATGCAATTTGTCAAAAAAGGTTTTTAAATGCACTAACCTATAATATGGCCATGTCTCAGGGAGTGGTCATTGGGTTTTGTAAGAACTTCGGCAAGAGGTCCAATTCATTACCATGCTTTTTTAAGAACTATCTACAATTCTCCCTTGAAAGCATGCATTGGGTTAGGAAGTGTTAACATATTTCTAAATGCTTGAGGCCATAGGGAGACTTGGGAATGGTTTCCCATCTGGATAATCTGTTGGTTCGGAATATAGTTCTCGACGCAGCACGTGACCAACTCCTTAAAGTAAAAAAATTGGGGACACAATCTGTCGCTGCAATTCCAGATGTTGAGATAACTTTCTTCTCGGTAGAAGGGGACAAGTAGTATTCATAAGCTACAGACCACTGAAAAATCTGGTCCTCGCGCCTGAAAATATTCAAGGTATCTCCACAGAAATGTTGTCAAGCACCAACCATAAGGTGATGAGAACGTTCCTTTCCTCATAGAATTTAAAATGGGCACTGTAACATCATAATATAATCTCCAGTAAATCTTGGTTCAATGTGTTTTAATGGGATATGTCCTAAATCTTTTCACCTTTTAATGCCAATCTTTTCGATGTGTCTAGTGAGTTGTGACTGATAAAGGCATAATTAATGTGCATTGGGAAGCATGAAAATTTGGCGGGGATGGATGACAGCAAAAACTGCTTCAGAAATTTTGAGTACCTGAAAGCCCAGGAACCCATGAATCTGTGAAAATAGGAGCTAAACAATCCACTAAGTATGGAAAGGTGGGGTACAATTACAAGCCGAAGATCCACACACACAGAAAAAAAATAAAAAAATCAAATGACATAATATTGACCTCTACCAATTTGACAATAGGGAGGTTTAGTTGATGGATCCAAATATGGCTTATTTCAGTCATTTCGGGTGCACATGAGGTGCCTATGAGAAAGGATAATGTTTTGATGAAGATTTGTTTATATTGCTACATGTGGCAGCAATTGTGTGATAGTATTTAGAATGAACATTGGAGGATGGTAATATAATCTCCTGTAAATCTTTGTTTAATGCATTTTAATGGGAGATGTCATCCATAATCGCGCTCATTAATGCCAATATTTTCAAATCTAATAAAAGCATAATCAATTTGCATTGGGAAAGTGTGCGAAGATGGTAGGAAAATCGAGAAAGTATGGAAAGGTGGGGAAAACATTGGCAACTATGTAATATACCTGGAACTTGACAAAATCAGGTTCAAGTTAGAAGATAATTTGTTTATAGTTACTTAAACAATTGTCATATTATTTTATTTTATTAGTTTTCTTTGTGGCCCAAATGCAAACTATGTTCAAATTAGAAGGGTGGAGCAACATTTTCATATGCAAACATACTCTCAAATATGTGAACCTGTAATATATGCACAATACTAAATAGGGGCATCATGTCAACACCTTTGTAGATGATAGTGGGCCAACACAATGTTGCATTCTTGCTATGATGATGCCTTAAAAAAACTAAAATAACTAACATTTTTTTGTGAATTCAAGATTGACAAAAAGAAACTAATCATATTCCATAATATTCTCCCATTAATGCATTTTAATGGTATATGTCCTCAAGCTTTCCTCTTATTAATGCCAATCTTTTCGAACATCTGGGGTGATATGTCACTAGTAAAATCATAATTAATATGCATTGGGAAGGGGTGAAGGTGGCGGGGTTGGAGGGGAGTGAAAATTTCTTTGGTACTTTTTTGAACCTGGGAGTCCATGGTCGAATTGTAGATCACCCAAGTTTTGGATGCAAGATGTATACTCCGAACACGGGGCATGAAAGTTTGATAATGCATACCTGAGAACCCGCGGCCATAAAATTGGCTAAGGAAATGATCAGTCAGACTCTTGATGTCAAGATATAGATGGATATAGAATTTGTGAGTCTTCCACCTGGGAACCCACTATCATAGAAATGCGACTAAGTATAGAAGAGGAAAAAAATAAAGGGAGAGAAGAACTTTATGCTTGACACAAGAACACTTTGTCTGATAATTGTCAAGCGATAGAAACACATCGACTAGGAGGCATGAGAGTTCAGGGCATGAGAGTTCCATAGGGCCTAGCTAGGAGCCGGTCGGCATAAATTTGGCTAAGTATGGAAACGAATAACATTCGGTCGAACTCATGATGTGAATATATAAATAGATATAGAATTTTTGAGTCCGCAACCCTGGGAACCTGCGAGCATAGACATGCGACTATGTATAGAAGCAGAAACAAATAATAGAGGGGAAGAAGAAAAGGGAAAAAGCAACAAGTATAGAAGAGAAAAACAAATGTATTAAAGAACTTTATGCATCACAGAACAACACTTGGTCTTAATTATGGAAAGGCGAGGCGACCAGACGGAGTTATCGTAGGCAGAGTGAGGCTTGCGAGTTTGAGGAGTCGGGGATCAAATTGTAGATAACTGGAGTTTTGGGTGCAAGATGTATATCCAAACACGAGGCATGGGAGTTCAATAATTCCTTCAAGGGAACCTGTGGCCATAAAATTGGTCAGGTGTGAAAAAAAACTACGGTCAGTTGGGTGCATGATGTAAAGATATAGACGGATGTAGAATTTCTCACTCTGCCACCTCGGGAACCCACGAGCATAAATATGTGACTAAGCATAGAACCAGAAACAAATAATACAGGGAAAGAAGAAAAGGGAATAACAAGTAAGTATAGAATAGGAAAAATAAAAGGGAGCAAAGAACTCTATTCGTCACACAAGAACACTTATTCTGATAATTTTCAAGCTATAGAAACACATCAACTATGGGAAAAATATTTGTACCCATGGAATATAGCTGGAGCTCAACAGACCCTGGTTCAAGATAAAAGATATGTTTTTTATATCTATGTCAACAAGAAATAGACAAAAGATATGACTTGGCACATTTATATGCAAGAATTCAGACGGAGTCATCATAGGTAGAGTGAGGCCTGGGGGTTCAAGTCCGGGGTTGAATTGTAGATCACCAAAGTTTTGAGTGCAAGATGTATACCATGAACATGGGAATGAGAGTTCAATGGCACCTACGCAAGAACCCGCGGCCATAAAATTCGCCAAGTATGAAAATGAACGACGGTCAGATGGACTCGTGATGTAAAGATATAGATGGACATGGAATTTGTCACTCTGCCATCCTAGGAACCCATGAGCATAGACATGGGACTAATTATAGAACCAGAAATGGATAATATAGGGGAAGAAGAAAAGGGAGAATGGATAAGTATAGAGGAGGAAAGAGAAAGGGAGAAAATAACTGTACGCCTCACAGAACAACACTTGGTGTGATAATTATCAAGCGATAGAAAAACATCAACTATGGGAAAAACATATAGTTGGACAAATTGGATAATGTATGTAGATCAACATTTTTTGTAACCATACCTCTTATTCTCATAAATATGCATTGTATCTTCTATGACACATTGCATTCCATCTTTTTCAGATGTGGCACATAAGGATCCATCCTTGTGCCCAATTATTGTCTTCTTGTTTCAATGTACCAATGCAGAGAATACAATGGACATGAAAGCAAGCTGCTACGTAGGAACACATGACAGAAAGATGGGAGTACAAATTTATTTATTTCATGAAGACAAAGATGGGAGCACAGAACATAGAATTGACATGAAGACAAGTTACTATACAGGAGGATATGGAGTATCCAAGGGAAAAAAAAATAAACAAAGTTGCAAATCAGTGCAACAAATATAGACAGAGTAAATGAAAAACAATTGGATATGGAACACGGGTAGAAATTTCCATCTTTGCATTGATTCTTATACATTTCTGATTAAGAGTTCTTTGACTTGTCTAGTTTTCCTATTTGTTTCTATGAAAAAAAGTACAAAACAAAATGGACATGAACATAAGTTGACATGTAAAGAAAAAAAAAGGAATATGTACATGGAGTAAATAAAATATAATAAAATAAATAGAGTAACAGATAGTGTTAAAAGAATGTACTAGGTTTTTTTTTTTTTTTTGGTTCATCCATGTTTGTGTATATATAAAAATTTGTGTAAAAAACGTTTGTGCCCAAAATCAATTACAAAGGGAAAACTAAGAAGTTGGATAGCTTGGTTTTCTGCAACAAGATAGACAGATATGCTTTGAAACATAGAAATACGATTTTGCAATATGTTTGATGTATATTTCATAATTCAAGTGCAATAGAAATTGTATTGTGATCAGACCAGTATGTGTACAAACCARGRAAAACCAAGAATTTGGATAACTTGGGTTTCTGCAACAAGCTAGATAGATATTCTTTGAAACATAGAAATATGATTTTGCAATATGTTTGATGTATATCTCATAATTCAAGTGAAATACCGATTGTATCATGATCAGACCAGTATGTGTCTAAGATAGAGACGTTGTATTGAGAGATAGGCAAATTCGACCATACATGGTCAATAAGTGTGTTTTGTACATGGCTTGTGTTGTTCAAAATAAACTGGAGACTGTATTTGCAGATGTAGTTTTCCAATTCTTTTGTTCTGACATTATTTTGTAGCATGTCAATATTGAAATCTCCTACAATGAAAATGGTTTCGTTCAGATGCAAATGGTATAATTCATTGGAAAGAATATTTAGTACGTTGGAGAATGTTTCATGGGGAGCAACATAGAGATTCAGTATTGCAATTTCTGATCCATGGAAAAATAATTTTGCAAGCACCATCTCAACATTGTTTTCTTCGAAATGTATATGCTCCAAAATTGTTACATGTTATTTTCACCAATATCATCACCCCATGTGTAATGTAACTCGATATGCAATTGTGATTTGGAAAATGCTTGTTTTGCATGCATAATGCCATGTATGTTTCCTGTAAGCACAAAATATTGGATTGCATTGTGTCATAATCATTGAGTATATCATCCATGTGTGCATGTAAGTTGTGCATGTTAAGTGAGAAAATTGATACAACTGAGTTTGTTTGTATGGATTGGTAATCATACTACAGATGCCAATTTGCGGTAGTCCTGAGGCTTTGCATCTCAATATCAACTTTGTGTTTAACTTTGAATTTATCTTTGTAAGAGGACTTAGTAAATACAAGGAATCTATACTTCTGACACGGAATAGTGTTGTGTATACAAGTCCATGTATTTGAATTCCAGCAAGCTCAAATGCAACACTATCAAGTGTTAGTCCTTGTGATATGTGGATTGTATGTGCACATGCAAGTTTAATTGGAAATTGTTTTTGAATATTCATTCGACCTGTCTTTGTTGATGTCGATATTGGTTTT
This sequence comes from Picea glauca, assembly GCA_000966675.3. Lineage (NCBI taxonomy): Eukaryota > Viridiplantae > Streptophyta > Pinopsida > Pinales > Pinaceae > Picea > Picea glauca. The sequence goes on from JZKD02S2179773.1 coordinate 171,204, forward strand.
GATATTCATAATATAAGTGTCCAATCGCTTTCAGTGTTTGAATTATATAGATAATCCAACTTTTTTGCTTGTCGGTGGCCTATATGCGGTTCATGGAACTTAATCCAGAGGACATCAAGTTTTTATGTTTTCATATAGCCTTTGAGTATTCCATCTGCACCATTGGCCAAGCCATCCTATGAATCATAGTTGCAGGCATATATTTCAACCAGCATGTCTAATTTCAGGACAAGTTGAAAAGGTAAAGTGGTTGTATGTTCATGATGTGGCACATTTCCATGGTTGTCTTCTTCGAGGTCAATTGAATTGATGATGATATCATTGCCAAGCATGAGTGATAGAATGTACCCGTTATGCATTGCAACATCCCTTTTCATGTAGAAAAGGTAAGGGAAGGTTGGGTTTGTTGGTGTAGGTTTCATGCACCTCGAATTGATATATGTTAAGTCATCATGTGGTTGGTTGGTTGTTCGCATTCTATTCAGAATTGCAATAAATGTTTCATCTTTCTGGCACATTGTTGTATGCAATTCAAAGCATTTAATATTGCCTTTCCAGAAGTCATGCATCATTGTTTGCATGTTGACTGTAGGTTTTTCAAATATCAAAGAATCTTGGATGGGTTGTTCCTAGTAAAGATCACCACAGAATATCATGTCAATGTTTCCAAAGTATTTCGTGTGCACATGTTTTATGTTTCTTAGTCAGTTGTCAATGGAATACAAGAAGCAACTTCCAATCAAAGATGTCTCATCTATGAAGACAAGTTGTAGTTCTTCATAAATCTTAGACAAGGTATCTAACATTTCCTTGTTGAGTGGAAGAAACTATGACTTATTAAAAGACATCAAAAATGCAGAGTGGACTATTGTTCCACCTACATTATATGCATTTTTTCCTGTGTATGAAACTATTAGGCCCTTTGGTTTCATAGGATCAAAGGAATTGTTTGAATCATATATTAGTATAAGAATTTGGAATAGTTCTTTCATTTTGAATGTTTTGCATGTTCCTGCTCCACCTGTAAGGAACAAGTGCACAGGAGTGTGCATGCTCAAGCATTTTTTAAGCGCAATGTCCTTTAGAATTGTTTTTTGTTCTCGATTCAATAGACATATGATTATGTGGTATTTATTATTTTCAATAAGGAAAGTATGTTTTGTGACTTGAAAACCAAGATTGATAGGTTTTTCAATGTTGTCTGCTTGAGGACGAGGCAAATTTGCTTGCAAGTCATAGGACTCGCAGGGAGTTATGGATTTTTTTCAGTTTGTGAATGTCTCATCAAGATTGTCATGGTTTTCTAATTCATTAACTGCACTTTCTAGATCACCCCATGTTGGATTAACATTGTAAGTAAACCTAGATTCATTGGTTTACACCATAGTCTCAGAGGCAACATACGCAACTTCTCATGTAGGGAAGTTATGTTTTATTGTGTTTTTGTTTTCATCGAATGGAACGTATAACAATAGTTTTCATAATCAATATGTTTGTTGTATTTGACAAACCATATCATAGAGGGTTTTTTTTATTTTTGATATTGCACCATTTTTTTTGTAATGCGATACGAATTCTACTAAGCAGATATGCCTAATAGGATATGGGCACTGGATGTAATAATACATAATAGAGAGACATAGCACATCCTCTAAATTGTCAGGCTCTTGTTCTAGCAAAGACGGTGGTTTAAGAACAAATGTGTGTTTCTCAAGTGGAGATGTTTATGAAGATGCATTTTCTTGAACTACAATTGAGGGGCAAGGAAAGTGAAATGTGGACTTCTTGTTGAGTAGACATTTGTTGAAGATTAAGTAATGTATTACCAATTGTATGTATCATTTGTATAGTATCAATATGACTTCCTTCATGCTCTTTGTGTATTCTTCTGAATGCACTTGTCATAGATTTGTCAACCTTTGACTTATATGAGGTATAGTATGATGTTGCAACATATGCATTGAGGACATATTGTGCATCTGTATTTGCATTCCACATAACTGGAATGTCCTTGGAGAAACTATTGTTCTAGATATGGGAAAGTTTTCATTTAAGGAAAATTGTTGGTTGTTTAAGCATATATTGTATGGCTTGGATGTACTCATCTCCTGTTAGATTTAGCTCTGTCAAGAATTCATCAATACTCATTAACTCATCAAAGTCTCGTTGTTCTAGAAATGTGAACAAGGATTTAGATTTCTCAACAACAATATTGTCCTCTAAACTAAGTGGCTCTATGATTCTTGTTGTTCCCATTGGCAGTGCGAGGAAGTTGTGTCTGCAATGTGAGTTTTTTCATTTTTTACAACTTTTTGTATGACAATATCTATGAACTTTGGCAAGTTGTGGATCCAAATGATTTGTGCTACATGTTATGTATTTTTCCACAAACTGCTCGATATGTGAGTTATTGTCAGCTCCATAGACCGGTGCACCCTCTATCCAAAACAGTGTGTGGTCATGCTCACTACCCCTTTTATGGAATTCAATCACAAAAAAGTAGCCTGATATTTTTCCGAAAAATGTTTCATCGTGGCATATCAATTGTCTCAAAGAATTTATTCTATTCTATAGTAGCGAGTACATGTCACTAGGTATTTTCTAATGAGGTAGTCAATGTCATAATTTTCCATTGTATCAGTTTGTTTTTTACGTTTCCTACTCCTATGCAAGTCAGATACCGTAGCCACCAATGGATCCCAACGATGCTCTGCACTTGTAAATGTGATGAAAAATGTTGGTGGTCCCAATTATAGAATCATTGCAAAAATAGTTTTCTTGTTTTGTTGCAAATAGTTAGGAGAGATTCAAATGTTTTTGAAATCTATGTATCCAATATCATATTTCAGGATTTTTTCTAGGTTTACTTTGTACTTGACATCTTTGGCCAACAACTTTCTTCCTTAGCTGGCCTTTTATTATTTGTGCCCACATGCAAGACACCACTTGCTCTATTATTATGTGCATTGTTTTGAAAAACAAATTTGTTATGTGACAAGAGAAGTCACCACTTGAATATAGCATCTCCCATCGAACTATTTTATGGTAACTAAATCATTATGTAATGTTATTGGGACGTGGATCTCCATAGAATAGTGTTGGGAAGATCATTTCCTTGGTAAATTTGTCCTTGAATATTCCAAGTGGATGTTTCCCCTCAACAGGTGCAATTTCGACAATCTTGTCTTACAAGTCATGAATGTGTTTTGAATCAGTGAATCCATGTACCAATGTCTCAACAGGTGTTTCATTTTCTGATTCATCACTTGTATCAAATTCACTAGCAGTTTCGAGAGTATGTGCAAAGTTGTCATCCCCTTCTCCAAGAACATTGTTCCAATTCTCATTTATACAAATGTTATGTGCTTTGTATAGGGCCCTGGAACACAATTATTTTAATTCTTTCATGACAACATGCACATGCACTTTACTTGTCTGATATGTATTCTTGTATTGCAAGCATCTTTTGAGAGCCACAACAATTGTCATTGTATCGCTAATGAATTGTGGTAAGGATTTTTTCACAACATCTAGTTGGACAAGCACATTAATAATTGATCTTGTTAAGCCCATTTGAGATCATTTATAGCCCTAGGGTCTGATTTGTGCAAATGCAATTTGCAGAGATACAAGTCTCTCTTCAAGTTTTGTAAGTGCACTTACATCTGGTAGTGGTGTATTACATCTTATTTGGTCAGGCATTGCAAACTATGGTCGTTTTCCATTTTCAAGTGACCGTTTGCATGGAAGAAAAATTTTTCCACTGGAAAATGTTTTATCATTAAGTGTCAAGCGGAAGTATTCTGCTTCCAAATCAGGCATGAAAGACTTAGTGTTTTTTGTGAAATTCAATTGATCTCAAATTGCACATGCAATGGAAGGAGTGTCTTTGATTTGTTTCATATAGGTCTGTCTTGCATCTTTCTTCTGTAGGGAACTATGTGTAGAAAGTGTTTGTTGGTTTTCATTGATAACAATGCATGGTATTGTTTCTAGCCCATGAAATGTGATTTTTTCCTCTCGGACAGTGCCATGACCATTGTGGGATGTGTGACCATACCTGTTTCTCTTTTGTTGTGCATGAACAATTTTTTTTAGGTTGTGATATGTCAGTTTCTACCTAGAACGAAGCGTAGTAATGTATTTTTTCTCTCACGTATAACCTTTTTTAAGTTGTGATAAATTAGTCTATGTTTTTTGTTCAAGGGCAGGATGATCTCATGGAAACTGGGATGAGTTTCATTCTAATTAAATAACATGTGACGCTTATGCAAAGTCGATGTGGTTTGGTTGGCATTGACACTGGCCCCTGAACCGATAGTATTTCCTATATCACCAATGTATTTTTTTCTCTCACGTATGACCTTTTTCAAGTTGTGATAAGTTAGCCTACATTTTTCGTTTAAGCCTTGTATGGCCTCATCACAACTGGGACGATTTTCATGTATGACCTTTTTCAAGTTGTGATAAGTTAGTGTACGTTTTTTGTTTAAGCCCTGTATAGCCTCATTACAACTGGGACGAGTTTCATTCTCATTAAATACATGTATGCAGATTCAATGCGGTTTGGGTGGCATGGACAGTGGACCCTGAACCAGTGGTATTTCCCATCAAAGTTTGATAATGGATATGTGGCGTATCTATTTTCAATGAGATGATGTCAATTGTTCAATCGTAGTTTGTTTCAATACACCAGGAATGGACAATGTCATCTGGCAAGGCCGACCAGACCTGGATATTTACTCTGAATATGATAGATAACCATTGCAAATAGAATCTTCCACCCTCTACATTTCCTTTTTCATATGGCAGTTCCATGTTTACAAGTTATTCTTGCCAACTTCCAATTGTCATCATATTTTCTAGGATATATGGCGAAAGGTGTTCATGCAAGAAGCTAAAAGCCTATTGGATGTCGCCTATAATTGCATTGCAAAAGGATTGTACATTGTAAGTATGCAGGGACTACACATCGAACTCTATTTCTACCAAATAGAAAATTGCATTGAATAGACTATCTCCACAACTAGATGCAATAGTTGTTGCCATATGCAATTCATGGCAGTGTATACGATGCATAATCCATTTCCATTGCGATTCAAGGTCTTTGCAAATGAGGGACAAGAAAATATGACATCCTCCAAGATTTCATATGGATAATTTTCTATATAATAGTGGTTCATAATGACCACTGACAGGATTGGCATCATGGAACAAGATGCAATATGGATCGCTAGATGTAGTTTTGTTGAATAGTAGATATCTTGTTTTTCTTGTCAATGACCATATTCCAATTGATATATTGAGCCACTTAGACAACCACCATATACAAAATGTATCTCCCCAATGTCCCTGTTGTGCCTCTTTCGTCACCTTAGTGAGAAAAATAGAGGTGCTTGCAAGCTCGGTTGGGTCTGCTGAGCAGGACAGCTACAAGGAAAAGAGTTAGGGAAACAAAATAAAAACTACAATTAAGAATTAAACTAAGAGATGAAATAAAAATCAAATTCATGAGCATAGGGACATAGAAACAAAAAGAACCATAAGACCCATGTCACCAATGTTGAGGCTGATCTATTAGTGAAACAAAGCACCAAGAAGAAAGGGGACTATGAGTCCCTTCTTCCTCCAAGGGAGGACTCTTGGACCCCCACTACCTAGCTCTTATTACAACAAAGAAAAAATGGAAAATGATGAAATAACTCTTTAAAAATACACTCAATGGGTGAGATGGATTGTCCAATGCAATGGTGCCAATATGCTCTTGACAAGGATGGAGTCCTCAAGACAATAGAGGCAGCATAACATTACTTTGAATTCCTTGAGAAAATGAGGTGCATCCATGGCTTTTTATAGTATTCCTTTGGGTTATTGTTTAACTGCTTTGTAGTGTGAAAAGAGGCCAATTAGGGCATTCCTAGGTCTTTGACCAGCCCACCAGTCAGATCCAGTCCAAATTTGAGGGTCAAATCGGCTTGGGAGCTGAACCATAAGTGGGTGGGAGGCCGACCACTCTCATAAATGCATCGTTTAGCAGGTGTGCGGCTTTTTGCGATAATAGTCGCGCATCATGCACATGCGCGCGATTTCTGTGTTCATGTTTTGCACATGTTCACGCGCGCCCAATGTCTGCATAACACTCTTCAATTTTGCACTACTTTGTATAGTTTTTTACCCTTTTTTGAATGTTTTAGTATTAATTCAGGTCCATGGATGAATTCATCACTGTTTGACGATGCTGAGTTCTTGTAACCATGTGCGGATGAAATTTCAATGATAACAGATGCCCCCTGATGGATGAGGTTAGGAGCATACGTATAGCTGAAATCCATTAATGTTTCTTCTACTGAGAATGTTGTTGTAAGAAAGAGCAATAGTGGGATCGTCCAGAGTGATCCATTGGAGGGAAAAAGGAACCGGTAGCACCCGACCTTCCATGAGGTGTGTAAAATAGAAAACTATGTACAAACGAGGCGGACATGCCCCATGCTTGTGTCATGTAACTTTGAAAAATATGACTGAAGTGTTGGTGTAGACAACTGCAGCGCCCTCGAGGGTGGTCGTGATAAAGGTAGAAGACAATTCTGCAAATGAACATACTCTGAATAG
>JZKD02S2179773.1:177873-192404 GCA_000966675.3 Picea glauca
TCAGAGGTCTTCGGAAAATGAAAGAACTAACTGCAATAGTCGCAAAGTAAGACCCACTGTAACATGAGAAAGTGTTGGTGTCAAATGTTATGGGGGTCAACGACAGCAGGGAGTAATGGTGTTTCACCCTGTGTCGTCCGAGATCTCTCATTGAGTGGATACTGAGAATCAAGATATTGTCGCCCTTCTGGAAACTGTGCTGATGTCGACAAAAAAGGGGGACGCGACTCCCAGAAGAAAATGGCTTTGTGAAATCTACTAGGTGAGGTGAGGAAGTGGAGGAGGTACATGGATGAAGTCAAGATGTGGGAAGACTCAAGACTTCCCTTGGTTGGAGTATGTGTGAGATAAAAAGTGGCTGCAACCATTCAACGAGGTCGAGTGTCAGGGGGATGACAAGACTGGGGATAAGTTGTGCCAAAGGTGAGACAAGGTGAACAAATTCATAGGGCAGAGGTAAGTGACCTGTGGAGTACTCTAAAGATATGGATGATGTCGGCGAGGGTAGATGATAAGTAGTGCTCCAACCAAGGGTGACATGGGTTGTGGTTGGCCAAAAAGAGAGAAGCAGGTCACCAAAGGTGATGACCAAAAAGGGTAATGTAATGACTGAAAATAAAGGCATTTGTACAATAAATAATGAATAATTAGGAAGAAATGTACAAAAACAGAAATGGGTGCCCTAGTGTGATATGGGTGGCCCATGTAGGGCATAATTTGCTTGGAAAACTGATGAAGGGTGGGGGCCCCATTGGTGAGTTTCTGTATGAGGTAGGTGAAATAAAGGGCTATTTGCAGATGGGCAAACTGATTGTGGATGAAATGTAGGGTTCATGGTACTGCGGAGGTGCAGTCAAAAAATAGAACTGTAAAGAGATAATCTGGGAGTCCGTGTGGGAAAGCTAGCAAAGTGAAGATAAGGAGTATGTGGTTGATTCACGACATGATGAAGGACTATCGGGACTCCCATCCCTAAAGGGTTTTGGAACAATAGCATGAGTGTCACAAGTGCCAAAAGGTGCTATGAATGGGACAACTCATGTGGGTAAGAATTCTACCGGGTGACAGTACTGAAGATGCAAATGGAGGTGTGGGTACTTCAGAGCCGGGAATGGGGATCCTAGAGGCAAATGTCAGAGGGTGTGACTGGAAATGTAAGTGCGATACAGAGGGAAAGACTACATGCCAGTGCTGAGTATATACCTGAAGGGGTTATGCCGATGTATGATGATCAAGTACCTGCACACATGAAAACCAAATACCCAACGTGAACAATATTTGAAGAGAATCGAAGATATGAGCATGTATTTGATAAGCGTGAATATGCACATGCGTACCTGACCAGGGTATGAAAAAAGGCACCCCGGGGGCTCAAGATGAAAAGAGGCCCATGGACTGCTGTGATGTAGATGACAGGATGCTGATCCTGTGGCTGAAGATGGACTGAGAAATGGACACTGTGGGCTCTCGAAATGGTGAGTGGAAGTTTGGCAAAAAGGCCTATATATAGCTGTCGGGCCCACATTGCCACTTCATTTGTACCTACTATGATAGTGACTGGACGAGCAGTTTTCAGAGGAGATTTGGAGATTCGGGGAGGACCAGACATCTGATTGGTGATTAGCGAGCTTCATGTTAGTGGTCTGATCATCCTGCATAGAAATAGAATTTCATTTTTTGGGGAGGGGCTATACGGAAGGTTGTACAGAGGGATTGTGTGGATGTGGGCCCCACGTGCGAGGGCGATCTGGAAGTAGGCATGCACACGTTCGCACCTTCCCACTGGATAGACGCACATGGGGGCGCTGGTGAGGGAATAAAAGGCACGCACTATGTGCGCGCCTTTCAGCTATACAGCTACGCATTTGTATGCGACTGTGGCGTGGATAGGCGTGCACCAGTGCGTGCCTGTGTAGGTAACAGGAACACCTGAGAGTGCACCTATGAAGCAAACAAGTGTGCATACGTACGCGCCTGTGTAGTGAACAGGCGTACATGTGTGCGCGCCTATGGGTTGAAACATTCGCGCCTTAGAGGCAAAGTTGACGGGTGTAAAATTGATCTTTGTGATGTTGTTGATGGTCTCGTGGGCTGATATAAGACTCTTTGTTGTGGCTACAGGTGGATAGTTTGCACGATGCCAGTGGGTTGGCGAGAGAGAGATTGGTCCCATCTACAAGACGTCATGTCTATTGAGGAGCTAGGTGTGCAAATGACTTTGGCAGCCTATGGGTTGCTAAAGTTCTTTGAGTGCCCTTTGATACAGGCGCAGGAGTATCTCCTGCAGTTCCTGATCCATATGTGGATTCTGGAGCTGCATTGCTTCCTTGTGCGAGGAGAGCAGATCCCCTTCACTGTGGGGGAGGATGTGTACTTCTTGACTGGGCTCCCGTTTCAAGGTGTTCTCCTACCGGCGGATCCAGTGCTACCGAGGGATATAGCCCTAGCGACTATTGGTCGGAGATACTGTTCTAGTCAGAACTTTATGTCCAGGACAGTTGTGAGCATTGGGTCGATAGATGCCCTGGCTTATCGCTGTATAGCAGCGATGATTGTGAGAGTATATGGGTCACTGGCGAACCAGCGGATCAGTGGGGGCCAGTTGATGGTGATGGGGAGAGTGTTGGTCGGCGAGCAGTTCACCTGGGGGCTTACACTTCACGCGAGGATGGTGGGGTAGTTGGACCACTGTCGGTCCACAGATACGGGGGAGTTTGCCTTTGGGTCCATCCTAGTGGCCTGGTTTCTGGAGAGGGTGTCGATGTTGTGCCCTAGGATTCTATTGGGTGCGCTTGGGGCACGAGAGCCGCAACTGAGGTGATGGTCGACCGTGTTGCTTCGCCATGGTGGTGGCGAGGGTGGCCACTTCTTCACTGTAGAGGCAGAACAGGTATGGTGACAGATGTCACAGGTGATACTATGGTACCCCTATGCCAGGGTTGACTTCCGGGATGATCCGGGCATGGTGCTACCTCCAGGGGAGGTTTTTGACCATCGAGGTATGTTGATTTGATGATGTTGATATGTATGTTTTGTGTTTTTTGAGATAGCATGCCTTATGTATATGATATAGATGTTGATACTATCTGGTGTTTGTTTTCATGTGCAAATGTGGCACCTCGCAGGTGCGAGGTGGAGTTGCAGAGAGCGCCGAAGAGACCGCCACGGGGAGAGAGACGTCGACGTGAGGACGCCACGGTGAAACCAGCTGAGCCAGAGAGGGCAGCGAGGAGGCATCGGTTTGATGACCCTGGTGTTGGGCCATCACACGCTCCTCCAGCGGTTGCCAGAGCGAATTTTGAGGACATACGTCATCATCTGGAGACGGTGTTACAGGATGTGCCTGAGGGCATATGATCTCGCATCCAGGATGAGGCTTTCCTGGAGTAGTGTGTGGGGGTGTCGCTGCCATGGCGGGCCATAGTATGACGGACAACAGTGGCTGCGGCAATGAAGACCGTATGACTGCCATCGGGGAAGGAGGGGCTGGTAGGGAGAGGACCACCAGCTCCTGGGGCAGGTGGTGGTGGGCTTCCACCGCCTGAGGGAGGAGCAGGCGATGGTGCTCTAGAGTCACCGTGAGTGGTGCTCTGATGCATTTGATGTATATATATATATATTGTATATAGGCTGGTGAGCCCATTTTGTACCGAGGTGTTGCATTGGCCTGTGGATACTTGTATTTTTTGTATGTAAACATTCGAATGACACTGTGGACCTTTATATATACATGAGTATACATGTTTGAGATTTATGTGGTGTTTACATGTTTTTGGTTTAATGTTTTGATGATGTGTATTCTATATATATGCTGTGACAGGTTTTTTGATATGTTTATGTATGTGTAGAGGTAGCTTGATGTGATATATGCCAGTCTAACACAATATTAGCTAGGTGATCTGTAATTTAATTCAATTGTATTGGAATATGTGTAAATGTAATGGAATCAAAATGTCGAGATAAAAGTCTAACCTGCAGGTATTTGCAAAAGAGGCAAGGATCACGGATGTGGTACACATTGTTGAGCTGGAGTACGACTAGTTGAGAGTCGAGGAAGACACTAAGGTGACGAATACGATGATGCTGGGCATCGGCCAGGAGGCCAATGATGGCAGTTTATTTGGCTTGGTTATTGGTTGTTGAACCCAAACATATGCCGCTCGAATGGAGCATTTCATGTGAGGGGGTGTAGAGAGCCCAAGCAGCCAAAGCAAGATTTTGTGTCCAACGGCTGGCGTTGTCAGCGTAAACGACGTGGTAGGTTGGTGGAGGAAGCATCTATTAATAGCACAACGGATAGTTTAGACATGAGGGAGGAAAAAAGATTAAAAACGCTATAAAATAAATAACCTAAAGTAGAATGACTACGTTTAAGCGTAAAATTTCTTGAGATACAACCCATTGACGAGTTCTTTGAGAGAGAGACCTTTAGGGGAGGCCAATATGTATGCGCCTTTGGTGAGGCAATGTTGGATAATGTATGGGCCATGCCAGAGTGATTCGAATTTTCCATGGCCAAAGGTATCATGGGCGATATCGTAAGCCAGGATGAGGTCACCTTCACGAAATGAGCGAAGTTTGACATGGCTATCAAAGGTAGCCTTGGATCATTTTTTAGCTACCTCGTTGTTTTGTAAGGAATATCGACGATCTTCATCCAGAGACTCCAAGTTCAGCAGGCGCTGCTCCATTGGAGCAGTGTCGGGTAATAGCTCAATTCCATTGCGTAAGGTGGAAATTTCGCACTCGATGGGAAGAGTGGCCTCAACCCCATGGACTAGATGAAATGGTGTGAAACCAGTAGTTGTTTTCACAGCCGTTCGGTAAGCCCATAGCGCGGAAAATAACATATGATGCCAATTGGTTTTATGTTTATTAACCGTGCGCTGTAACATGGTCTTGAGGACTTTGTTAACTGCTTCAACCTGTCCGTTAGACTGAGGGTAATATGGTGAGGCAAACTCATAAGAGAATCCTAACCGAGATGAGAGTTCGATGAAGATCTCATTCTCAAAGTGTTTCCCATGATCAGAAACGAGTTGGAGGGGTACTCCAAAGAGGGATATGACGTAGTTAAAGAAAAAATGCACTACAGTGTCAGCGGTGTTGTTGAAAGTGGGCATAACTTCTGCCCATTTGGTGAAGTAATCAACGGCAACAATGATGTATTTGTGACCATTGCTAGAGGGGGGATTACAAGTCATAAAGTCGATGCCCCATTTAAAAAAAGGGTCGACAGTAATGACAGGGTGAAGAAGAGCGAGGGGAGCTCGGGCTTTATTGGCGTAGAGCTAACATTGCTCACATCGTTTCACGACATGAATGCAATCATGAAACAAGGTAGGCCAAAAGTAACCGGCTTGGATAATCTTTTGAGCTGCGGATATGCCCAAAAGATGGCTCCCACATGCACCATTGTGGCAGTCGTTTAAGACTCTATCGGCCTTGTCAATTGTCAGGCATCGACGAAGAATGGTGTTGACGCCCTGTCGGTACAGGATGTCTCCAATGAGGAGGTAGCAGGGGGGCTGATGTCGAATATGATGAAAATCATCTCGTGAAAGGTGGTTACCAAACTTTTGAGTTCAGAGGTAGACGAGGAGATCGTCGTACCAAGGATCATGCGAGGTGATGTAAAAGAGATGTTCGTCGGGAAAGTCGGTGTTGACGGGGGTACTGGTGGTGTCAGAGGGGAGGGTCATGAAGTTCAGCGAGCAAATTTGTTGTTAACTTGCCGACAACTGAGAAAGTACTGCATAGGGTTGGAATCTGCGACGACCTTTGTTGTTCGAAGCAGAATGTAGTGGCGCAGTTTCTGGACTGCGAGGACAACTTCTAGAGAAAGTTTCTCTTCGTGTTTATACTTCAAGGGTGGCCCTGAGAGGTTTTTACTAATGTAATAAATGACATGTTCATGATTGTCATCACCTAGCTGGATGAGGATGCTAGCTACTAATATAGCTGATGTTGATACATAGAGGATATAGTCGCGATTGTAGTCAGGTGCACTAATTAAAGGTGCATTTGAAAGTGTTGTTTTAAGATCGTCAAATGACTTTTGGGTGTGGTCGTCCCAGTGAAATGGGATGTCGTGACGTAGTAAGCAAAGGAAACCATGTGCACGTATGGCATAATCTGGGACAAAGCGTCTAAGAAAGTTAGCTTTGCCCTGTAGGCTCTGAAGTTGGTGTAAATTTTGGGGAGGTGGAATTTTGGTGATATCTTGGACTTTGAGGGGGTCGACAGTAATACTGCTTTGGGAAACAATAAAGCCGAGGAGGCGCCCTGCGGTGACACAAAACATGCACTTGAGAGGATTCAAGCGGATGTTGTACTGACGACACCATTGAAAGATGATTCGTAAATCATCAAGATGCTGGGTGCGTTTCTTGGATCGAGCTGTGAGGTCATCCAAGTAGGCGAGGATGATATGTGCCAGATCGTGAAAGATGTATGTCATGGCCCACTGGAAAGTTGTGCCATCATTCTTTAAGCTGAAAGGCATGACACGATATTCAAAATTAGCCCACGGGGTAGTGAATGCGGTTTTATACTGATCGGTGGGGTGAATTTGAATTTGGTTATAACCAGAGAATCCGTCCATAAAGGATAGAGCCTCGTGGCCTGCGTAGTCGTTGATAATTTGATCGATGAAAGGCGTTGGAAAGTTGTCTTTGGGACACGTGTGATTGATATCGTGAAAGTCTGTGCAAACGTGGATAGTGCCCTATTTTTTGTTAACGGGTATAGGGTTGGAAACCCATGAGGTATAGGCGATGGGGTAAACGAAACCGACAATGCGTAATTTGTCAATTTCGGATTTGATGGCCACAGCTTTGGATGTGTGTAGCGGTCATTGTTTTTGGTGAACTGGTGTAATGTCGGTCCAGGTGTCGATGCGATGTTCGAAAATAGAGGGATCGAGGCCAAGCATTTCCGTGTATGACTAGGCAAAAATATCCCTATATTCCTAGAAGAAGGCTTTATATGCGGTGATTTCCCGAGGAGTGCAAGCAGCTCCAATGGTGATTTCTTCGATGATGCGATTTTTAATGGAAATGTTGATTTTAATGGTTGGGGAAATGTTGGCCATGTTTCCTTCTTCAAAAGAATCTGGGGCAGGAATAGGGTTTTTGAACCAGTTGAAAGGCCCTGATGGGATAAAATCCTTGGTTTCGACCACATAAACGGGGTGTTGGTTAGGAGGCATGGAGGCTTCCTATGGAGAGAAGAGTGCACGATAGTGTAGCACATCCCAGGAGAGGTCTGGGTGGTTTAACTCTTCGAGTATTTCCTCATCACATTGGAAGTGTCGAGAATACAAGGGGTCATGAGGAGTGATATCGGTGATGGTTTTTGTGTGGTTTCCCCCTGGTGAAGAAGCAGGGGGAACGATGTTAGGAGATGGTGAGGGTTCACTCGACATAAACCATATATTGAAGTACCGAGGAGTACTCGTGGTGGTTGGGTGTAAAATGTCCATAGGGGAGTGAGCAGGAGAGTTGGGAGGGTTGGGGGGTGAATCTTCAGATAAGTTATCTAAGAACCATGGAGGTGTTGGGAGGGCCTCAGATTCGAGAGAAATGACATGAAGATCCTCTAGTGACGAGGTAATGTCAATTATCGCCTCTGCGGGTCGGTGAATCAGATTCAATTGGTGTTTCCTGTATTCAAGGATCATAGGACACTGGTATGTGAAATGAGCTAATGAATCACAGAGAGAGAAAGGGTGTCTCATACGTTCATTGACTGAAGTGGTGACATAGAGGATGTCAGTGATATTTATTGAGGAGGACGTAGCAAGACTGGGGTTTCTCTGGAAGTTTTGGCGTACTACGGCTAATGTCTGCCGAAAGCGTGGTAGGGCCAGGCAATGGTGGGTATAATGGCCATATTCTGAACATATAGCACAAGCATATTTGGTCCGCAATCCTTTACTACTGGGAGGGGGGGTGGTAGTGGCAGGACTAGCTATAGTGGCGAGTGTTGGGGAGTTTGATTTAGTGGGATTAAATTCTGTAATTATAGTAGAGACAAGCAGTTCTTGGTTTGGTGTCCCTCTTTCTCACATAGTGTGCAAGGTGGTGGGATGTGTGGAGGAAGTGGAGTTGTGGGCTCCTTCTTATTTCTCCTGCCCCCAACTATGGCAGGGGGGTTAGTGAGGGGGGGTGTGGTTGGAGTAAGAATGGGAATCGTCATGGGGATTCCTTCTTTTTGGGGTGGAAGGGATGGTCGAGGGACCATCTCTGGTGGGTGAAAATACTAAACTGGGATTGCTAACACCATATTAGGTACCGTGAGCATTACGATTACCTGAAAAGCTTTGATACCTGGTGGAGGGTAAAAGAAGGGGATTTGAGTGATGGCTTGAGGAACTGTCTCCCAAACTGGAATATGTCCTTGGGGATATGTGGAATCATGGACTCGTGGGGTCGACGAGTGTCCAGGAGGTTCTGGAGGGGGGGTTTCTGCGACAAGTGGGACTTCAGAAATGACAGAAGCCTCTGTAGGAGGAAGGGTATCCTCTGTGTGAGTTCCGTTAGATGATATGACGCATACTTGATTGGAAGGATGAAGGAGTGGTGGTTCTCCATGGTACGTTCCTAACAAGGATGGGTCTTTAAAAATCCCAGGACCTGTCTCGACGAGTAGATATGTGTCGTGGCTTGTGTGGATGAGAGGAAGAATGTTATCGATGTTGGCAGATGGATTAGGCTCATAATGTGAGACTTGGACAATGGTAATGATCTTCCCATTATGAGGGAACATCATTGTCCGAAAGACGGAAGATGCCACTGCCTTTATAGCGTACATGTAGCTACGATCGAACAGGATATTATAATCGAGTGGGGCATCGATAACTTCGATATCGATGAGAATAGTCTTTCCCCCGAGTTCAACGGGGACATTTTGGAAGATCCCTTCAGGAGAGGATGGTCGTCCGTTATAAGTGCGTAATGTGATGGCAGAGGGTATGAGTTCCAGGGAACCAAGTTTCTTCCATACCATTTTGGACATAATGCATGTAGATGCACCTTCATCGATGATACAACGATGAACTATGATGTTCTGTGTTTTTACTGGTATTTGAAAAACGATCAAGGTGGGAAGACGAGGTTCTCTGCTGTTAATATCAAAAGTAATGAGTCGGGTATCTGCGGGGTTGACTGCCCCCAAGGCGGAAAGTAAGGATTTCTGCTGAGTAGGAAAAGTATGGAGGACTTCTAAAACTGACATGGCAGCCAGGGATTGTGCTAATTCGTCTACCAAACTATAGTTATGAGCTACCCGAGCCTATGGGTTGTGGACATTCCTGTGCAATGGGATGCGAGGGATGCGAAGCGGTGGCTCGGTGGTAGGGCGAGGAATCACCAATGGGGGTCCCTTCAGTGTAGGGTTTGTCTCTAGAGGGATGGGAGGAGACTCAGCGGGTGCATGATACTGACGATTACATGTTTACAGAAGGATTTCATTCTCACTAGTGAGGAGAATTGTGTGATCTGTTGGATTGTTGGTGTTGAGGTATTGTCCCATCAAAGGTGGGGGGTGCGGTGTGTCATGTTGGGTGTTTATCACACCTTGATGTGGAATAGGATTTTGCAGCATGGCGGGAGGGGGTTGTTGCACGTATTGTTGTGGTGCCTGCTAAGGGGCAAGCGGTGCTAGAGAAGGGGGAAGACTACCAGAGTCTTTTAACCGTTTGAAATCGGCGATTTGGGGGCAATGATGAGTGTAATGGTCGTACTCACCACAAAGGGCACAAGGGAAGATGGTTTTAACATTATTGTTATTTCTCCCTTGGCATTTATTATTATGATCATGTGGGATCATTGGTGAGTTTGCTAATCCCACCCTCGCATCTCGCAAAGGTGATTCTCTCATATCGCAGAGCTTGAGCGACTATGAGTCCCTTCTTCCTCCAAGGGAGGGCTCTTGGACCCCCACTAGCTAGCTCTTCTTACAACAAAAAAAAATGGAAAATGATGAAAGAACTCTTTACAAATCCACTCAATGGGTGAGATGGATTGTCCAATGCAATGGTGCCAATATGCTCTTGACAAGGATGGAGTCCTCAAGACAATAGAGGCAGCATAACATTACTTTGAATTCCTTGAGAAAATGAGGTGCATCCATGGATTTTTATAGTATTCCTTTGGGTTATTTTTTAACTGCTTTGTAGTGTGAAAAGAGGCCAATTAGGGCATTCCTAGGTCTTTGACCAACCCACCAGTTGGATCCAGTCCAGATTTGAGAGTCAAATCAGCTTGGGAGCTGAACCATAAGTGGGTGGGAGGCCGACCACTCTCATAAATGCATCGTTTAGCAGGTGCGCGGATTTTTGCAATAACAATCGTGCATCATGTGCATGCGTGCGATTTCTGCATTCATGTTTCGCGCATGTGCGCGCGCGCCCAATGTCTGCATAGCGCTCTTCAATTTTGCACTACTTTGTATAGTTTTTGACCCTTTTTTGAATGTTTTAGTATTAATTCAGGTCCATGGATGACTTCATCACTGTTTGATGATGCTGAGTTCTTGTAACCATGTGCGGACGAAATTTCAGTGATAACAGTCCCCTCTCATGTGCAGGCATAATTGTAGATGCAGACAACTGCATCTTTGAAAAATATGTAGTGACATAATTTATTCCATGCAACTGCCAAAGAAAATCAGATGCCAATTCATATTCATACGACTCCAATGCCTCAGCGTCGCCATTTTTTAAACAACCCATGAAATAATATATCAATCCATTGCATAGGTCAGTCGAGGAATAACGAAAATTTAATAGAACCTGAAATGCATCGAAAAGGAAATCTCCTATAGTATACAAGAATGCATCCAATCTAAAAATCTCATTTCTATGCAATACTTGGTCGATGATGTCATGTACAATGGAGTCTGTATCTATTTCATAGGACTCGACATCTATTACTTGTTTCATCTCTCAAACTGTGATTTTCAAGATGTTTCTTAGCTATTATTAAGTTTATATAAAAATAGAGAAAACAAAAAAAAAACAAATAGAAAAATACAAGTGCGGAACTGCATACCAATTCCACTATGTATCCTTCAACCTTCTTGTCAAATTCAATCCCCTTAGTCGCCACAACATATGACAAGCAAACAAGTGTACAACGAACAGTGAACCAAACAGAAGAGACAACGCAAATAAATAACACTATAAATTTGTTGAGCACACTATAAATTTGCAGAAGATGCTTTGCAATACACAAAGGACAGGACTAAGGCAACAAGTGGATGAACTTTTTGATTCAGAGAATAAAAGCATGCCCTTTCACAAGAACCTGGCATATTCTTGCCCTTTGTGACAACTTTGAATTCGTTTTCGAAACCCCTTTGTATTTTATTTTGGAAACAACTATGGAACGATATCCAGGACGTGGAAGTTGGCATATGTGATTGGAAGGGAACAACCTGGAAAAAATGCACCAAACGCATGGTTTCCAGGAACAGAAAATAAGAGGAGAACATATGGTTTTCTATTTTATATTTCATTATAGTTGTGACAACTCCGGGTTCTATGTCCAACATCGACATTCAAAGAAGAACAATACGTTTGGAAGGGAACAGACTGGGCAAAATGCACGAAATGTATGGTTTCCAGGAACAAATAATGTGAGGAGAACATTGGGAAAAATGCGCCAAACATATGGTTTTCAGGAGCAAGAAAAATGGGGAGTTTTCTTTTTTATATGTCACCACGACTGCGACAAAGGAGGGTTCTATATAGAACATTGACATTTAAGAACAAGGAAAAGATTCTGGTCGTAGCAGTCACAGAGAAAGATGTTCTGCAACAGGATTTCGAGGCAGAGAGTGCTAGTATTGAAAATTCTTTCTTGCAAGCTGCAAATAGCAAGAAACAAACAAGGAATAGCAACGAAACCATGGCATGGAAACTTACCCGTCAATGAGGGATGACAGAAGCGCAACTCAAAAACCTGCAAACCGCAGTAACAGGTCCAACTGCTTGCAAATTTGAAGAACAACAAACCAGTGAATAACCACGAAGAGGTCCAACTATAGCTGCAAGACCTCAACTTTGCAAAGTTGAAGAAAACAACAAGAAGCAACGTTGAATGAACCAACAAACAGGCATCAACCAATGAACCAATAATGTCGGTCAAGAACAATATTGCCCAAATTCACTGCAAACAACATTGTATCAAAAATGGAAGAAAATTGTATTGTAACATGCCTATAGAATAAACATTTAAGGCTGCGAGGTCTGTTAGGTAAACACTTAAGGCTATCAGAACCGTCGAAGGGCATCACGTTGTGCAAACATTTAAGAAAGAATGCAGTGTGGCAGACCTGTTTATGTACGCAACAAAGAAAACGCCTCTCGAAGTAAGCAACAATAAAAAAAAACAAATATAATAATAGTAATAAAAAACAAAAAAAATAACAACAACAACAATAATAATAATAACAATAACAATAGTTCGAACAGTGGAGACTATGCTAAAAAAAATTAACTCAGAGGACAAAGTAGTATAAAAATTGACTATCCATGCTCAAAACTTTGGGTATCCAAACATTTCAATATGAATAGTACAAATTAAAAAACATTGTAGATGATAAAAACTTTGGATATGCCAACATATAAATCATTGGGAATAGCAAAGATGGCAATAAGACCTAAAATCTATTGTCTAGCGAGATCGTGACATATATGGGTTTTTTAATTATATAATAATAATAAGGATATGCCAACATATAAATCATTGGAAATAGTGAAGGTGACAATAAGACCTCAAATCTATTATCCAACAAGATCATGACGTATATGGGTTTTTTAATTATATAATAATAATAATAAACGAAAATAATGTTTTTATTTTTATGTAGTTCGAACAATAGAAATTATGCAAAAATTTGTAGCCAAACGAAAAACTAATATAAATTCAACGAATTGTCAATCACTATAAACTTTGGATATGGCAACATATAATTCATTGGGAATAGCGAAATTGACAATAAGACCTCAAATCTATTATCAAATGAGATCATGACATATATGGGTTGTTTTTTTATTATATAAAAAATAATGTTTTTAGTTCTGTAGTTCGAACAATACAAAGTATGCAAAAATTTGTAGTCAAAAAACAAACTAATATAAAGTCAATAAATTATAGATAGATATAGTCCCTCTACACTTATGGCTGGGACTAATAATAAGATAACTTGTGATTTATTTATATAGTTTTTTAAAAAAAAAATATTTTGAAACATAATACCAATAACTTAAGAATGCTATTTTATGATTTTAATATATATTATATTTATTTTTTTCATTTTATTATAATTTTTTAAGATTAGAAACCTTAAAAGTATTTGTATGGTTGGTAATAAATTAATATGACAAGATTCATTTAAAAAATTGTCCACAGATTCACCATATTAATATTAAATTATTAATTTAATATCAATATCACAATCTTATTAATTACAATTTTTCATTATAAAATACAACTTTAATTGTATGGAGAGCAGTAAGATGTTTTGCACTTCATTGTCATAGAGATATTGTCATGTGCCTAAATAAAATATATATGTCAACTTTAGAACACATATAATACTTATAACAAATAATACTTATAACATATAAGTCAAATATAGATATAAATAAAAGTAAAAATATCTATGTACATTAAAGAGAACTTTGATTTGTACATTTAATAAAAAAAACTGTTATATAGAGATATTGTAAGTAAAGTAACATTTGATTTTTATATTTAATATAAAAACTGTTATATAGAGATATTGTCATATAACTAAGTAAAGTTTACATGTCAACTTAAAAAGAATATTTGATTTATACAATTAATATAAAAACTGTTATATAGAAATATTGTCATACAACTAAGTAAAATTTACATGTCAACTTAAAAAAACATAATACTTATAATAAATGATAATATTATTATATTTAAGTAAAAAAAAAAAATATGTATATGAAAAATAAATTTAATTTATACATTTGATATAAAAACTGTTATATAGAGATGTTTTCATATAACTAAGTAATATAAAAAAGGGTGGGCCGGGAAACATAAATAGGGAATTTATAATATAAATTCCCTATTAATGCCCTCCCCTCACACCCTATATAGAGGGAAGAAATTTTTATAAATCAACTTTAAAAAAAAAAATAAAAATAAAAATAATACTTAAAATGAATAAAAATAAAATTATATTAAATTTAAATAAAAAAAAAAAAAACAAAAAAAAAAACAAAAACAAAAAAAAACAAAAAACTATGTACATGAAAGAGCTATTTTATTTGTATATTTAATATAAAAACTGTTATATAGAGAAAAAATAAAAATAAATAACTCAAAAATAAAAATACTATAAATATATTATTTACATCAAATTTATATTTTAAAGGATTTGATTCCTCTTAATGTTTGATAGATCTACATGGAAGATAAATCTATGTTGATTACCAAAAACCAAACAACCAACAAATTGTAATCAAAAACCAAATTCCATACTATATA
>JZKD02S2179773.1:236286-259317 GCA_000966675.3 Picea glauca
TGTATATTTTCTAATATTTAATCATAAATTCACTTTTAATACTAAAATGAATAAAGTGGAAAATAATGATGTGAAACCCAAATGTATTTATGAAAATGATATGATGAAGGTTTAAGTGGGCGATGAAATGTAAGGAATAGTGAAGGGAAAGATGGATGAAAATACGACATTTATGAGTCCCAACACCAGAGTACAGTATAATTCATGTATAACAACCGTACATATTTCTTAGACATTGCTTCACTTCCAGCGAGCCTGTTCAGTACCCCAGTGAAGTTATCTGATTCCCTTTATTGAATTTCTTTTCACCACTTCAATTTGTAACATTGCATTCAAATGCTGAGATGAGGGAAATCATTTAATGAATTTCCTTTCATCATCTCTTTTCTTTTTGAACTAGATGGGGGAAATCATTTATGAATTTCCTTTCACCATCTATATTATATTTTTTCTTTTAAAACATGAAGTGGGGGAAATCAATTGGTATAAAGTATACCAGGGGTGATATTTGCTTATAATTTAGCAACAAAGGTCTGTTGAATCACTTTGATTACTCTGGACTAGTCTTCTTTTGACCTTCAAAACATCTTAGTCTGCAGGAAAAATCTTATGGGGGATTTTTATTTCCAGGGACCTTATTTGAGCAAGACTAACCATTTTAAACCTGTTAAAAAAACTAAGAGAGTTAGGATTAGCTTAGACATACTTTTGTTCAGTAGAAGTCTGAGGAGCCGTGAGGACTTTCCCTTTTTCCAAAGATTTGTTTTTCGGCTTTCAAAGTTAAAGTGTGACCCCTTTTTTCTTTGTGGGGGCCATGGGAAGGCATCTGGAGTCAAGGGAGACTACACCAAAATTTGAACAGGGTGACAAAAGGAGGTTTCAGATTTCCTAAACATAGTTGTTTATAATGAAAACCTGACTCTTGGAACCTATTCTTTGAGGTCTCTTTATTTCTTATTTTTAGGTTTATTTTAATCGTTTTTATCTTATCCAGAGGAACTTTTTATAATCTATAATAAAATTTCGTTCTTCGGATAATAAATCAGGCGAGTGTCTTTATACATATGAGAATGTTGTTGCAAAAGGTGATATTATTTGGATATCTAAACAATTCAGAGACTCATACCTTTGATTTACCACTTCATTCTCATATAAGTAAATTATTTATTTATCACTTGTTTCAAGATAACCAATTTTGTGATATACGACCGTTGGTTTTTCTTATTTTTGATGTTTGAGCTATCAACAAAAATCCTGCATGAAAACAACATGAAGAATGTCAGTTTTTTACGAGTCATGGAGTTCAATGTGTTAACTATTTTATATTTCTTTTTCTATGAAATCACTAACCTGTTTTATTTGCGGTGAAAGTAAAACTTACTGAAAAACTGCAAAAAACAGAAAACACAAACAGGTATATATAGTGGGATTTTGGAAATCATTTATTGCATAAAGTACTTCATATAACGCTCATTGATAGGGGCATTGAGGATTTTACCATCCATATTTTCTAGCAGAAATGAGTTCTTCCCTTCAAAAGCTGTAACTTTGAATGGTCCATACCAGATATGATCGAATTTTCCATGTTTTGTCGAGTCTTCTTTCCTAGCGTCCCATTTCAAAACTAAATCTCCAGGGAGGGATTCCCTATCTTTATCCTTATGATAAAACATGGCTTTCATGTTGTCTTGATATTTCTGAAGATTTTCATCCACTTCGGCCCTATTTTGATGAACTTCAATCAATTGATTTATTCTTCTTGTTACATGATTTGGTTCTTCTTTTTCATCTTGCCAAAGTTTCATTACAGGTAGAGACAAATTTATGGGTAATACTATGTCAGTCCCATATACCATTTGAAACGGAGAAGTACCGATTAATTTCTTGGTGCCTATCTGATTTTCCCACAAAGCATATTTCAAATGCACATGCCAGTATTTCTTATTTTCGTTCAACACCTTCTTAATTATGGTGATTAAGATTTTGTTTGATGATTAAGCCAACCCATTTCCTTGAGGTTAGTATGTCGTAGAATGGCCCAATATAATATTGTATTTTTGGCAAAATCTAACCATTGCCATAGATTTGAATGCCTAGGCATTATCTGTAACTATCTTTCGGGGACAACCAAATCTAGATAATATATTTTCTTCCAAGAAATTTATCACCACTGAATCTGTCGCTTTTCTGGTCGGGATAGCTTCTACCCATTTGGTGAAATAATCTGTAGTGGTCAGAATCTATCTATGCTACGCGCTGGAATGTGGATTTATTTTTCCTATAAAATCCAATCCCCATTGTTGAAAAGGGGATTTATTTTTAACCAGGACCAAAGGTAGCGCTGGAAGTTTCTGTTTGCCTGAAAATAATTGGCAAGAGTTACATGCTCTGACTTTGGCATTCACATATGCGAACAATTTTGGCCAATAATATCCTGCTCTCAGGATTTTATAAGTTGTTTTTCTCCACACGTGATGTCCTCTGCACACTCCCTCGTGAAATTCATTTATGACTCTTTATGTTTCTGATTCTACTAAACAAACTAGTAGAAAGCCTAGAAGGTCTTTCCAATACAATTGGTTTTCTGAGATACAGTACTTTACTGCATGTAATTTAAATGTTTTGGTTTTTGATGGAGTCATATCGCTTGGACATTTCAGATTCAAGAGATAAGATACTATATCTTTATACCAAACCGAAGATGAAAACTT
Source organism: Picea glauca (assembly GCA_000966675.3). NCBI lineage: Eukaryota > Viridiplantae > Streptophyta > Pinopsida > Pinales > Pinaceae > Picea > Picea glauca. The sequence continues at coordinate 238,998 of JZKD02S2179773.1, forward strand.
ATCTTTGATCTGGTTGTAGCTATCTGGTCATCGAATTCCTCTATGTCTAAATATCCTTCGTACTCTTGTAGGTTATTTATTCCAAGTGCTCTGAAATTTGATTCGGCTAGTAGCTTAGCCAAACCCTGTCCTTTTACGAGCTTTGTCGGTTTCACAAGTAGATCGAATTCTTGAATTTTAACAAGCCATCGACCCCTCTTCCCGTCACTATCAGACTGAACCAATATGTCCTTAATGGAACTGGAAGGTACATATGCAATTATTTTGGAGTGTAATACGTAGGTTCTGAAATCCTTTAGTGCCTTCACCATAAAATATACCTTATTTTCCATTTTGTCGTACCTCAACTCCACGTCTCTAAGTCTTTTACTGAAGAATGCTATTGGTTTCTTGAAACCTTCTTCGTTCTTCTTGAGGAGTACCACCGCAATTATGTGTTTGGATGAAAATGAGAAGATAAAAAATTCTTTCAGATAATCAGGGCTTCTCAGTACAAGTGCTTCACCTATAATTTTCTTGATGTGTAAAAACGATGCTTTATCTTTGGCCTTCCATTTAACTTCGTTGTTATTCTTAAGCATATATGTGATCAATTTCATGATTTCAGCAAAGTTCAGGATAAATCTTCTCAAAAATTTTATTTTCCCTAAAAATGACTGAATTTCTTTTACATTTCTAGGAATATTTATATTGTTTATACCTTCGACCCTCTTAGGATCAATTTTAATTTCATCTCGAGATACAATATGGCCAAAGAGTTTACCTTCTTTCATTGCAAAGTGAGATTTCTTGGGATTTAAATACAAACCAAATTTACGACATTTCTCGAACGTATTATTGAGGTGTATTAGATGATCTTCGTCATATTTTGAAAAAATAGTCAGATCATCAAGATAAATAACAACGAATTTATCTCTTTCGCCGAAGAAGGCGATGTCCATAGCTCGTTGGAAATAAGCACCAATATTCATTAAACCAAATGACTTTTTTTCATACATAAAAGTACCCCATGGGGTGGTGAACACAATTTTTTATTTATCATCTTTGTTGACAACAATCTGATTGTAACCCGAAAAACTGTCGATCATTGACATTCTATTTTCTTCGACCACTTTTTCTAAAACATGATCCATTTTGGGTAGTGGATAATTGTCTTTGAGAGATGATTTATTTAGATTTCTAAAATCTACACACAGTCTGATTTCTCCGCTATTTTTCCTAACTGGGACCAGGTTAGCTACCCACTCAGACTACCTAAGTGGTACAATTATTTTAGCATCCAGGATATTTTTTACTTCTTTTTCAACCATGGGCAATAGTATGGGATTGATTTGTCTGAGCTTCTGTCTGAAAGGTTTAACACCTAGCTTTAAAGGAATCTTGTGTTCGATCAAAGTGGTGTCATAAGTTCTCAGCTCATCATAAGACCAAGAAAAAACATCCTTATATTGCTTGAGTAAATCTGTATACTTACCTTTCACCTCAGGAGGAAGATACTTTGATATTTTTACTATTCTAGGCTTTTCTTTGGTGCTTATATCGCAATCTTCGACTTCTTCTGGCTGAGGTTGCAAGGTAGATTTTAATGGTATGTCATTGTGGTTGAATAATCTTTCTAGAGGGATTAGACCTTTAGGGATTTGATTGTTTGTTAGTACTATCATGTGATGATTTGCGATCTTTTCTTGGAACTCTTGAGGGTCCTCCCCTTATTGCATAATCCAAGCATGGCCATTCTAGTTTTCCTGGTCAATGTTTGTTTCAGGAAAGTCTTCCACCATTTAAAGGAATTTTCTGATATGGTCATCAGCTTCTAACACCTGCCAGTATTGTATATTGTTCGGTATGGAGAGTGTGTGCCTCATCTCTATGTGATACTTTAGTTTAAAATATCTAGGAGGTACGAAAGTTGAGGCTTATTTGGATAATGAATCGGCCTTTAGATTTTCTGTATGGGGAATGTACTGAACCTTAACCGATAAGAAAAACATTTCCATCAAATCCCAGGCACAGTTTCTATACGATCTCAATCTCAGGTGCTTGGTCTGATATTGTCGATTTACTTGCTTCACAATTAATTATGCATCTCTGTTGGCCCTTGGTGAGGGAAGAAAGCGAAGATCAAGGAAGAAAATGTGGAATGTGCACTTCGCGGAAGGCACTGTAACTGTAACTGGGTCGAAGTGAGCAAAAGAGCAGAAAAGATGGAGTGAAGTATGGAAAAGAAATTCGTCGAACAAAAGGATCAAGGATGAAAGATAAGCAAGGAAGATGGATCAAGGACATCTCAGCAAGTGGGAAAAGACACCATTAGCATTGTGCAAGAAGAAAGGAAAGACAGGCTGGAGAATCCTGGGGAAAGCGGGTCAAGTTGACCTAGGGTTTTAGACACCTAGGGTTTTGGTATCTAGGGTTTTGGCACCTAGGTTTCAGCCTAGGTTTGTCGGTGAAGTATTGTAATGTATAAATAAAGGTCAAGAGGACCTGGGTTAGGTTGGTAGGATATTGTTGTTTATCTAGCTCTATTGTTGTGGTGAGATATTATTGTATTAAGAGAGAGAAGTGCTAAGCGAGAGATCCTTCTGGTATTGTAAGATCTTCAGCTATGTGTGAAGGTCAAGTCCTGCAGCCGGGTGCACAAGAAAGGGAGAGAAAGAGAGAGAATAAATAAGATCTTCTAGCTAAGAGCACAAACAAGAACTGTAAGCTTTATCTTAATAAATCATAAGCACAGTTCTGCGGACATATCCCTAGAGAGAGGGTGAACCATGTACATCTTGTGTTGGGTCTGTGATTGATGCTTTTATCTCTATCATTTTTATATTTTTATTTGCATCGTTGTATTAGATCAGATATATAACTGCGCAGGGTAGATATAGCTTGGTGAGGGATATATGAAAGTTGCCTTGTTGTTGAATTAGATCCACTTGATATTCCCCTAGTTGTAGACATATTTTTCCTGCAACCCCCCTCTTAGCTGCTTCAGGTGAGACCACATCTTCTTCGCAGGTTTTGTCGAAAGGGACAGTACCTAGGGATTGTTGGCGCACTCTTCGAGTGAACCCTAGTTCTACCCCTGTGCCAACAAATGGTTCTGTTGCCAGGACCAAAATCTTCGTGAGGGAATGTCAAGGTGGTTCCCATCGAAGACAGATATTCATAAGTGGATAGAAGATCAAGAGAGGGACTTCATTGAAGCCCAGAACAAGAACCTTAAGCTAAGTACTGAAGATTGGCTACAAGGATACATATTCATCGACATTCATGAGATCTTCTTTGGAGGAATCCATTAGGAGTTGTCTAAGTGGTTGGCTAGGTTAGCAGATACACAGTTCGAGATCAGATCTAGAACCCCTGTGGTTTTAACGTCGGCGTTGATCCAGAAGGTAAAAAGAATCGATAACGTTGTATCCAGAGTAATAGATAATTGGTTTGATAGTACCATTGGAGGTTATATCATCGAGTTTGTTATTGATGGAATAAAATCGTATAGCCAAGCCGAGAGATACCTTTTCAAAGGACCTAGAGGAACATTTTTTCACTTTCTGAAGATGAGAATCAAGATGTGGCTGCATGAAAAGAACCTCTTGAATATACAGTAGATTGAGTGGATTTGAAAATACTAATGTTCAGGAATTCAGACAGCGACAACGATACAGAAGTTGGACATATCTGAAGTGGGAGAGTATTTAGAGGGGTTCACCTTGAGAACCTATTTAAGCAAAACTATGGGGAAGAGGGTTTCTATAGTGGAGAAGAGGCAGATTTGACAGACGGAGAACATTCAGAACCCGCTAGGACAGAGGAAGGAGAAGTCGAAGAACCTCGCCAAGATGAGCCCGAAACTTCAGGAACTGGGAAAACTGTTGAAGTAAGTACTGTTAATCCTCCTGTTATTTCAACAGAACTAGGTAATCAAAATAATTAGAACCACAAGAGTCCTCAGAGTACTGTTGCTAGTAGCTCAGCATCTACTCTGACAAGAAACCTAGGTAGCTCTATGGTAGATGAGATGAGGCTCCCTATCTTTAGGTGAGATGGATCTGAAGATCCTGATCATCATTGGTTTATGTGTGAAGCTGTATGGAATATTAAAAATGTCACCGATGAAGCTATTAAAAGGACCCAGTTTAGCACTACCCTAAGGGATCACGCACTGAGTTGGTACATGAAGCTTGTCCAAGGACTTGCGTAGCCTAAGCCACTAGGAGAGATCAAGAATGCGTTGATTGCAGAGTTCAAGAAACCTAATTTAGAGTCTCAATGTATTATAGAACTAAAGGAGATCAAGTAGAAAGTAGCCGATCCTGTTTGGGAGTTTGATCAAAGGTTCAAGACCTTAACAGGCTGATTAACTTTTCAGATCCGAGATGAATAGAATAAAGAATGGTTCATTGCTTCCCTTTTACCACACATTAGAGTTCCTCTGATGTAGTAGAATATTGCTTCGTAGGCAGAAGCATTGGAAATCACTATGAATCTTGAATCAACCCCTATGAGAGAATCCAGCTCAGGTATGAGCTAGATCTTGAGCCAGCTGACTAGTTTGTCTCTACAGGTCGAGGATATGAAGAAGGAAAAGGGGAAGGACAAAAGAGAAGATATCTGGTGTGTAATATTCATATCAGAAGGCCATGATAAGGAACACTATCCTTTATTCCATGAATATTTGGCCTCAGGAGCATCAAGCCCCTTGAAGCAAGTCAACCTGCCCTGGTGAGAAGTATGCAAAAATAGGCATCGCACAGGCGAGTGATATTACATGTAAAAAGTATGTTCAAACTCCCACAAATTTATATTGCACATTCTGTAAGTCTATGGGGAATGAAGATAGGGATTGTAGGGAATATGACCTTATGCATGAAAGATCGAGGGACATATACAAGATCCAAGGTGAAGCACAACAAGAAGGAAACACTCTGCAATATAACTCCATAGGAAGAGGAAATTTCAATCCTCGCGGTGGATACAGATGATGAGGACGAGGAGGAGGAACGGGTCAAGGCCAAGGACATATAATTTGTTACAACTGTGCGCAACCAGGACACTTGGCAAGGGATTGTCAGAATCCTTGCACTACATGCAGCTATTGTAGCTCGTTCAACCATGTTATAGAAGATTGCCCTATGCTGCTAGATAAGTTGCAGGAAAGACAAGGACATCAGTAGAATCCACAAGTGCAATTGATATATGATAAGCCTCACAGGGAAGACCCTAAAGTCACTTTTATCACTCAAGGAGGCACTACTACAAGAGAGGATAGAATTACTCAAGGAAAGATTACAGAAGACTTAGGTATCAGGAAGGCTACAGAGAAGACCCAAACTTTCAATGCAAAGAAAGAAAGACAAATATTTGAGGAAGAAAGACAAATATTTGAGGAAGAAAGACAAGATTTCAAAGTAGATCAAGGTTCCTCATCAAAAATACAGCCATAAATAAAAGAATATGGAATGCCTCAGGCATTTGATCAATCTACTTCACCACAGGAGGGAAAAGAGGTAAGCAAGATCATGGAATTTTTACGCACCTGTGTTAAGTTGATTTGGGATAAAGGCATTGTACAAGAGCTACAGAACTTAATCAGACATTATGAAATAGGAAAGATAGACCCCTTACTGAATAGGGAAATACATCAAATCAAAAAAAGGAGAAGGAAAAATAAAGAATTACACTTGAATGCTCAAATAGGAGATTATGATATAGACTATGTGGTCCTCGACTTAGGGTCGGAGGTCAATGTCATGACAAGAAAACTTGGGCACTGACGGGGAAACCGAAGTTGATATACTCCCCTATCAGTCTTAGGATGGATAACCAACAAGTTGTCATCCCCTTTGGCAGATTGGAACATGTCCCTGTGGACATCAATGGAGTGAGAACGTTTACAGATTTCAAGGTAATTGAAATTCTTGATGACAATTGCCCTTACCCTGCACTGTTAGGAATTGATTGGGTCTTCGATAACTCGACAGTGGTTTATTTGAAGGAAAGATGTATGAAATTTGAAAGAGATGGCCTTTGGATCGTTGAACCCTTAGATCCATATGAGGGTTCGCGATATACAAAGCCCATCAGAGAAGAAGACCACGCATACGAACTAGAAAACATATACAAACTGACATCCAGACAGCAGGGCTACATCAACCCTACAACTGATGGGAATCTAAGATGGTGAAATTTCAGCACCTATTCATCATATTCAGAAGAAGAGTTTGAGAACTGCCAAAACCACATGTACGAAGTATCTACCAGAAGATGTGCTAGATTAACCAGAGAAGTTCATTGGATCGGCACAACAGTAAGTAACTTACCCACATTTGATGGTATGAACCCTTTAGAATCCTTCCTATCATATTTTGAAGCAATTGTACCAACACAAAAGAGGTTGTTGGCAATGAATGAGGCCCTGAAATCCACACCAGCAAGATGGTGGGGAACCCACAAAAGAAATATTACAGACTGGGTACAATGTCGAAGTTTGATGACAGTGGGGTTCTCAACACAAGTAGAAGGATGAGAAGCAAGGTACAGAGGTTGAAGCTGCCCAAAAGACCATGTTTGGAGCTGTGAAGAGGCCTAGAGTGACATTCCCCAAGAACAATAGGTACACAGATTCATTAACACATTGGACACAACCCCTATCAACAAGTACCTTCAAGCGGAGTTGTGCCTCATCACTGCAGACTGGGAAGGTATGATTCAGAATTTTGTAACCACCTTTTTATTTGAAAGTGAATATCCTTCAGTAGACCAAGCATTATAGATTATGAGAGAGAAGGTATTTGAAGACACATCTAGCCTCCCTATGGAACAAGAAGAGGATGAATGGACTGCGCCTCTCCAAAAATTGCAAAGTTGCTACGGCATCAATGCCGACGATGATGATCCTAGGAAGGTAAATATCACTGAAACAGAAGGCGAAAGAGATGTGGAGGAGACACCAAAGCTTGCCAATGTTGAATATTATTGGATTGTTGCTACCATTGACAAGATTACAGAGTTGTTGCACGAATATCAGGACTTCTTTCCAACCAAGTTCACTGATATGAAAGGTATCAAAGGTCCTATGGGAGAGATGAGGATACCTTTGAAACCAGGTGCGAAGCCAATCAAGAAAAGACCCTACCGATTGAACCCAAAATATAAGGAAAAAGTGAAGATTAAGCTCGACAAAATGATGGAAGCATGGATTATTGAAATTGTCGAAGAGGTGGAGTGGATCAGCCCTATGGTGGTACAAGACAAGAAGACAGGCAAGATTGGGATCTGCGTCGATCTTAGGAAGTTGAATGATTCCTATCTTCATGACCCTTTCCCTACACCATTCACTGATGAAGTATTAGACAATGTGGGAGGCCAAGAGGTATATTCTTTTACAGATGGATTTTCAGGATACCATCAGATTAGGATTGCCAAGGAGGATCGCCACAAAACCATGTTTTCCAAAGAATGCAGATCTTACCAATATACAGTGATGCCATTAAGACTAAAGAATACCCCATCCATCTTTTCTAGGGTGGTGGTTGAAGCATTCAAAGAGTTTTTGCAAAAATGTTTAGAAGCATATTTTGATGACTGGACTATGTTTAGTTTGTTGAAAAACCATATTGAATGTCTAAGGCTAATGTTGGATAAATGAAAGCAGTGTCAAATTGATTTAAATCTGAAGAAGTGCATCTTCTTCTTACCATTTGGAGTGCTATTAGGTCATATTGTATGCAAGAAAGGATTATTGGTAGATCCCTCTAAAATCGCCATCATAGTTGATTTGTCGCCTTCTACTTCAGTCAAACAACTACTCACTACGCTAGGACATACTGGATACTACAAAAAATTCATCAAAGGGTATGCACAGATTACATCACCTATGGAGAAGTTTCTGAAGAAAGATTGTCAGTTTGGTTGGACAAATGAATGCTAGTAGAGCTTCAACACACTGAAACAAATGATGGTGACTGTGTCCATTCTGGTCTTTCCAGATTGGAGCAAGGAGTTTCCTGTGCATGTCAATGTGTCTTCTATTGCCTTAGGATAAATATTGGAACAACTTGGAGAAGGGGATATCGACCATCCATTATATTTTGCTGGTAGGAAGATATCTACAGCTGAAATTAATTACACCACTACAGAGAGAGAAGGATTGGCCATGGTGTATGCACTGCAAAAAATCTGCCACTATTTGTTGGGAGGACACTTTAAAATGTTCACAGATCACTCTGCATTGAAGTACCTAGCCAACAAGCCAGTGTTGGGGGGGGCGAATATGCAGATGGCTTCTGTTGTTTCAAGAATATGATTTTGAGATCATAGTTAAGCCAAGAAGAATGAACAAGGGCCCTGACCACTTGTCGAGGTTGGAACATTTCAAAGAACCCACAAGTTTAGAGGATACACTGTCGGATGCACAAATTCTCACCATTAGAAATATTGATGACCACTTCACAGACATAGTCCAGTTCTTGTCAACAGAAATGGCACCTAGTGAGTATACAATTCCCCAGAAGAAACAACTAGTGGTGTGCGCTACAGACGTTTCACTAATAGATGGTCAGCTATACAAGATGGGACCTGATGAGATATTAAGGAGGTGTGTTATGGATATAGAGCAACCACTAATCCTCGAAGAATCTCACAGAGGCATCACAAGAGGACATTATGCAGGGAAAGTAACTGCGTAGAAGGTTCTTAGAGCTAACCTTTGGTGGCCTACCTTACACAGAGATGTTAAAGATTATGCTAAAGCCTGTGATGTATGCCAGAGAGTTGGAAAACCATCCCGAAGAGATGAAATTCCATTAGCACCACAGATTGTCCCTACAAGAATTTGAAAAGTGGGCCATTGACTTCGTGGGGCCTATAAACCCACCAAGAAAGCTCACAAGAGCACGGTACATAATTACTGCGACATAATACCTAAATAGATGGGCTGAAGCAAGAATAGTAAAGGACTGTAGTGCAACTATAGCTGGACGTTTTATATTTGATGACATAATAACCAAGTTTGGATGCCCCAAGACCCTTATGAGTGATCAAGGCACACACTTCATCAATAAGACAGTCGAAGCCCTGACTGAAGAATTTGTAGTCCACCATCAAAAGAGTACACCTTACCATCTGCAAGCAAATGGAACAGTTGAAGCATTCAACAAGATCTTAGAGACCACACTGACAAAGATTTGCAGTGTGAACAAGGATGACTAGGATTTAAGAGTACCTGCAGTACTATGGGCCTATAGATCCACTTGCAATAAATTAACAATGCAGACCCCTTTCAAGTTGGTTTATGGTCTTGCAGCTATTGTCCCGATGGAATACTTGGTGCCAAGCTTAAGAATTGTTGCATTTACAGACATGGATGATATTGGCGTTGTTAGTGAGAGGCTTGCACAATTGGTTGAACTGGAAGAAGACATATTTATTAAAGGATTCCATCAGCAGGTTCAGAAGGAACGAGAAAAGGCCTATCATGACAGGCACATCAAGAAGAAGGCAGTCAAGCAGGGTGATTTAGTATTGTTGTATGACAGTAATTTTACAAAACATCCAGGGAAGTTTAGGACGCATTGGCTCAGACCATATGAGGTCACCTATCTTACCAAAGGGGGAGCTACGCAGCTGAATACATTGAACGGAGAGTGGAAGGAAGTACTAGTGAATGGAAGTCGGCTGAAGTTGTTCTATGACAACCAGTTGCCTCACAGACCTTAGTAAAAGCAAGAAGAAAAGGGTATAGGTACCAAGTGCAGTTGAAACTGGGTACCAGACACAGAAAATACAGTATGCACAAGGATGGGAAGGAGGCATAGAGCAGAAAGAAAAGGTTTCCCTGCGCAGTCCAAAGTCGAAGTAAAACATAAGGATCGGACCTGAAGTGCCTCGAGATGATTCACAGGTGAGTGTTGAGGGCCTGTTGGCCCTTGGTTATGGAATAAAGTGAGGATCAAGGAATAAAAGGTGGAATGCGCACTTCGCGGAAGGCACAATAACTGTCATTGGGTCGAAGTGAGCAAAAGAGTAGAAAAGATGGAGCTACGTACGGAAAAGAAATCCGTCGGAAAAAAGGATCAAGGATGACATATAAGCAAGGAATATGGATCGAGGACATCTCAGGAAGAGGGAAAATCTACCGTTAGCACTGCATAGGAAGAAAGGAAAGACTGGATGGAGAATCTAGGGGAAAGTGGGTCAAGTTGACCTAGGGTTTTAGACACCTAGGTTTTTGGTATCTAGGGTTTTGGCACCTAGGCTTTGGCCTAGGGTTGTCGGTGAATTATTGTAATGTATAAATAAGGTCAAGAGGACCTGGGTCAAGTTGGTACGATATTGTTGTTGATATAGATCTATTGTTGTGTTGAGATATTATTGTATTGAGAGAGAGAAGTGCTAAGCGAGAGTGCCTTCTGGTATTGTAATATCTTCAGCTGTGTGAAAAGGTCAAATCCTACATCTGGGTGCGTAGGAAAGGGAGAGAAAGAGGGAGAAGAAAGAAGATCTACTAGATAACAGTGTAGACAAGAACTGTAGGCTTTATATTAATAAATCATAAGAACAATTCTGTGGACGTAGCCCTAAAGAGAGGGTGAAACACACGCATCTTGTGTTGTGTGTGTGATTGGTGCTTTGATCTCTGTCACTGTTATATTGTTATTTGCATCATTGTATTAGATCAGATCTATAATTGTGTAGGGTAGATCTAGCTTGGTGAGGGATATATGAATGATTCCTTGTTGTTGAATTAGATCCACTTGATATTCCCCTGGTTGTAGACATCTATGTCCTGCAACCCCCCTCATAGCTTCTTCAGGTGAGACTACATCTTCTTCATAGGTGTTTCCAAAAGGGACAGTATCTAGGGCTTATCGGTGCACTCTTCGAGTGAACCCTGGGCCTGCCCCTATGCCAACAGTCTCCATAGACTTCCAAGTTTTTTATGTTTAGCTTCCTGGCAACTTCTAATCCCAAGACTAGGTCTTCATACTCGCATACATTATTCGTCTAATCTATGTCCCACTATAGTCTATAAGAGAAAGGAATAATAAACTCATCTCCAAGTGCTACAAAGAGTAATCCTGCACCTGCTCCTTCACATGACGAAGCACCATCGAAATACATTTTCCAAATTCCAGTACTATATACACTTTCATTTTTATTTTTTTATTTTTTTCTCTATACAATTTTCTTCTGTACATTCATCTACATCATCGTCAATTGATAAAATACAATTTCCTAGATCCTGATCAACAACATAAACAGGGTAATTACTAGGATTATGTGGATCACTTAATGTATATGCCAGTCGTGTTTCTCAGTATAATCGGGTGAACTGTCCACCGAAGATGGGAATCGTGGCATAGGTCATGTCCAGCTGAAGAGATCCTCGAAGCTTAGCGCCCCGAGACCTTGATAATAGAAAACCATAATTCAGAGGTATATCAACAATAACTACATCCATCATAACACTTTTTACTGGAATCTTTGCAAGATTTACCACTAAGTCTTTGATCATGCCCATACATTTAACTTTTCTCGAATCAAATGAATATAGATCTCCGTAGGGCCTAGTAATTTTGAGACCAAGTCTATCCATAATATCCTTGGGCATCACATTATGTGAGGCTCCAGCATGCAATTATGTAGTAGACGATCATGCACATTTAGTGTAATGTAGAAAGGAGTGATGGTATCTCTGGCACCTTTGAAATGCAGACCAAAAATTATATTAAGCTTATCATCTTCCAAATTTATAACGTCAGCCTGACTTTCCACATCTGAAAAATTTATCATTTTAGTGATTTGATTTCGGTAAACAGGGCTCTTTGCTAGTTCAACCAGAGGTATCAGTATCTTGATTTTGTTAATCTCCTTTTCTAGGCTAAAACCTCCTATAATCTTGGCAGTTTCTTTGATTGGGACTTCAGTCTCCTTCTTTTTCGATTTATTGGTTTGTATTGCTTTATTTTTAGTTGTTTTTGTTTATGTTGTCTGTGTTTCAACTATCTTAGTTTCGACTGTCTTAGTTTTCCCTGTTTGGATCTCAACTCCTTTTATTTTGGTGTTTTTTATTTCAATCTCTTTTCAAGCTAGCTCATATATTTTGCCTCTCGACATGATTTTCTTTGGTTGGGTAGATTCTAAGTTTTTAGCTTTAGATCTTAGATTATACTTTTGTTGGAGCTCGGCCATTATAGTATCGACGATCCCCTGGAAAGAAACATCTTCTGTATTATTTATGTTTCCATCCTAATTAGACTGATGTTCCATATTTAAATACCTCTCATAATCTTGTCTAGTCAAATGAGGTTGTTGGCAATCATCACCGAGATTATTCATCTCATCTTCTAGATCCTCAAATTCTTGCATGTCATCTCCTCCTATAAAATTTTCACTTTTCAAAGGGGTTTGAACTTTTTGATCTTCACTTTTAATCTGTCTTTGTTGTATTTGGGGATTAGGGTTCCTCTTGAATTCTCTCCTAACGAATTGATCTGCTTTAGATAGATCTAGTTCCATCTTTGAAATTTTATTTGATAGTTCTTTGATTATCTTTGCCATATCATCCATCTTATTGTTTGTGGACCTCCCACCTCCGGACGTTCCTGCTAGTTCCCTAAATCATTTAGTCTCTTTTTTTCCCGTTTCCACCTTCGCTTTTAATTTTCCAGAAGCCATCATATTTGATTCAATATCTACGACAACATCCTGCATTCGGGTAAGTTCGAAAGCTCTCCTTTCTCTCAATAATAGTGTGAAATTGGGTTCTAAATATCCCACAAAAGTTACCTTGGTTACAGGATGGGAAGGTTTAACTTCAACTGGGATCTTGTTATATAATTTATTAAATCTTTGAATGAATTCAATAACAGTTTCTGAATTTTTCTTCCTTAAAGCTCCAAACTCAGTTAAGTAATATAGGTGATCCTTTCTCTCACCCCATTTTCTGAGAAAAGAGTTTTCTAACTCATCATAGGATCCTATCGATCCTGCAGCCAAACCTTAAAATCAGGTTCTCACCTGTCCTTCGAAGGTTTGAACAAACAACCATGAATACATGTCTTCATGCTCGAGACTGAGAATATCTACGAATTGATCAAAGAAATTTATATTTTTGGTTGTGGTTAGGTCTCCTTCTCCTGTAAACTTAGGTAGGTTTTCCATGTAGTTTTCAGGTAAATCATGAAGGGGCACTGGGAGGACCAAAGGAGCGTATCTGGAAGCTACTTTGGCGACAATTCTAGGGGGTGGGGGTGGCCCTTGATCGCCCCCTCCTCCTCCTCCGGCAGCAACCATAGATATTCTGGGAGAGGAAACTGGTAAGTTATAAAGAGGGTTTTGAAAGACGTATAGAGATCCTTTAGCTTATTCGGGATGAAGTGGGAAAGGTTCTGAGAACCGTTTATCAGGAGACGAAAAAACTGAAAAAGGGGGGAACGGGATACGGGGACTCGATTCTTCTGATTTGCAAGAAATGTAAATGGGAGAACCTACAGAAATTGAATCTGAGTGTATGGTATATTCTTTGAGACTTTGTGAGGTTGGTAAATTTAGCTCAATAGCTAATGGGATTTCAATTGAAGCAAGATTTACTGTAGGTTTCTTATCTTCACTTACACAGGAGGTAGTTGAATAAGCTTCAGTTTTAATTTTAGGGAAAACTAATTTAGGGTTTATGGTTTCAGCTTCAACTGTGTTAGCAAATGTTTCTCCGAAAAGTATTTGGGTGGAAACTTCTTGTGGACTTAACGGTTCAAGTGGAATATTATCCTTAAACTATGTGGATTTAGGTTGGTAAACCGAAATAGCTTGCTTAAGGAATCCTATTGGTTTTAGTATTTTTTCGGGGTCAGAAACAGGCATGGTCTGCTTATCGTCTGGGTTTTTTCTAGTGTTCCTTCGAACGGAAGCCATATTATTTAATTGTGGAGTCACCAAGTGAATAATAAAAACTTGTCCTTTATAATGTATTCAATCTTTGTTCACTATCAAAGAGAGAAACTTACAAATGTCATTCTCCCAAGGAAAAATAACTCTATTTCTCCATCCCCGGCAACGGCGCCAAAAAGATGTTGTTACTGAGTTTATACTAAGGCTTCAAGTATAATTTTAGGCATCATGAAATGAGGAAAGGTTTTTATGTTTTCCTCTTATCACCGAAATAATAAGAGAAAAGTTCTTTAAATTGAATTAATAGTATAACATCTTAGAGGTTGTTTCTCACATCTGAGTTAAATTTGAAATATTGAATGAATTGAAAGAAAACATAAAGCTATTAATCAAAGAAAGGCATCAATTACTGAGGAATCTTACTTTGTAATAGAAGAAGAAAGTGAAATTTTGTAGCCTTCAATGAAGTATAAAATATAGTATCTAAATAACATGCAGGTATTTTATTTGCTAATAGTAAATACAGAGGAAAATTTGTTTGTTATCATATCACTAAGTGAAATATAACCACAGTAGATGTTGTACTAAATTGTGGTTTAAATGTTCATCAAAGAAATATATATGAAAGTATGTTGGAATATGGAAAGACAGAAGAGCACATAATTCAGAATAGACTAGATGTAGAATCTCTGGCCTGCATTTGTATTAATTCTCAATAAAGAGAGTCTTCTCCTTTACAATCAACAAAAAGAAGCCCTTTGGTCCTTTCTCAAAACGTATATTTATACAATATTTAAGAATTTGAAATTATATCATTCTAAAGGTTTCGGTTACAAATGAGAAGGTGAAATGCTCCACTTCGTTATCCCTTGTCTTCTCTCATGTTGGTAGGGAGTTTTCCTTTCTTTATCTTCTAGCTCCAAAATAAGGTAGTAATGAGCAACTGTATTATTGGCCTCCAGAAGTGTTCCCTTTTCCATGTTCAATACAATTGATACACTTCTCTACCAACTGAGTTATCAACTTGGAAGGTTTTGTTTGGTCATTTGCCTCGAAAATGTAACACTTCTTTTCTAGCTGTGGAAATCTTTCTCCTATTTGTCCATATACTATAATGATAGATGATAGTTGTAGATTTGGTTTTATTAACCATTTATCTATTTGATCAATGTCAACTTGTCTTATATAAGAGATCTCAACTTGGTCTCTTTCCACATTTTCCTTAATTTCTAGCAGATGTTTGCCTATGTTGATTTTACCCAACGTCCTAGAGCTACTTTCCTTATCAAGATCTAACATTTTTTTATTCGGCAGGCCAAATGTTTCTTCACAGGAATCTCTCACCTCTTTAGCCATTTTTTTGTTTTATGCTATATTGTTCTCCCATGCCTTTAGTAGGATGTTACCTATGGTTTTCTCTGGAATCGATAATTTGGAAGCGATGACTATTTCCTCTTTCATTGACGATATAATAGCCTCCTGGAAGACACCTTGATCTGACTTAGCTCCTCTTTATCTTAAGGTAATATTATTAACACCTGATCTATCATCTGAAAATGATTATGGATGATTTCTACTTTAGAAAGTAGACCCTATTGAGCTTCTTCTATATTCCTTCATATTTCCATGGCTTGAGTTTGGAATACTATTATATCTATGACCTGGATTTTAGTAGAATTTAATTTGGATTACAGTTGTTTTATTAAATCCTCTTATTGATTGACATGTGTTTGGCTTACTTGAGTCGACTGGTCAATTTGCTCAAGATTGGATTTGAGCTGTTCGATTTCCTATTGTTCAGTTTCTTTGGCTTGTTCAAGGTCTTTGTATGCCTCATTCCTCGCATTCATTTCTACAGCTGCTATATGATTCTGTAATTTGCTAATTAACAGGTCCTTTTGTTTCAACCGTTCCTTCAATGTCCCTACTGAATATTGGTTGTCTGTTGCATAAGCCCCCAATGTTCCTGATACAACTTCGGTGAATTCTACCTCTTCTAAGGCTTCTCCATCAGTTAATACTCTGTATCTTTTGGCCGATGCACCCACCCTTTGGTGTGTTTCTCGCTTCACCACGACCTTCCTTTTCTTGCCAAAAAAGAAATCGCGAGGTAACTCTTCTATAGAGATATGTGTTAGATATTCTTTGAATATTTTTCCTGCATCATTGTCCCCCTTGGTAGATTGTAAGGGTTTGACGGATGGAATGGGACTACCGATTTCTATGGATGTTTGTTTCATGGCAGTGGTTGTGAACGGTTCATTTGATGTAGACAATGGTGTGTCTCCTACCCCTTTTGAGGTTATCTCTATTTGATCCTTGACATGTTTACCTAAGGTATCTGTCTCTGGGGGTCTTTCTTCTTGGCTTGGGATCTCGGTTTCCTGGTTGGAGGCCTCATTTTCCTCTGTGTTCCCCTGAGTTTCTTGTTTTCCAGGGCTTCTGTCTGTTGAACCTTTGGATTCTGTTTGTTGTATACCTAGAGGTGTTGAGAATTTGCCCTACAAAACTTTGGGGAGGCCACTTCTCCGGTGTTCTTGAAATTTGTAAAATTTGATCATCCCTTTAGGCGGCAGAGCTCGAACCCGACTTAAAACTTCTGAGTAGGATCTCGCTCCTCGAAAAATCTCGTCATGAGGAGAGTCTTATTGCTCGTATATTTTTAGACCACAACTTTCCATGTGGTTACCCATGACCTTATTAGGGTCGTGCTTCTTGAATTCAATGTCTACTAGTTTCATTTCCTCTAAGGTTGTAGCCTCCACTTTGGAATGGCCAAAATCTAATAGAGAAAAGGTACCAATGTGTAGGGGGAAAGAAGTCCATACATTTTTCTGAACTCCTTTGAGTTCTTTGTTGATCCCACCGAGTATTGTTTTCTTGGAAACCTCGCAACATACTAGTCTGTCTGGTAAGAATAGCGGCAGGGCATATGGGGGAACAAAACAGCCGAAAACCCTAATATAAGAGAATTGTTCTTCTATGTACCATTCTTCCACGCTACCTAAGTTGGCCACGATTTTATCTGAAATCCTGGGAGGTAGGTGGCCGAAGATAACGACATGCATTGGTACCATTACCCAGTTGAAAATATCATAGACGAAGTCTTTGGCTTTATCTTCCTAGAGTTTTGAGTGGTACACATGAATAGGCTCTGTGTTATTTGGAGTCTAGCTCCAGCTCATTAATGGAAAATGTGTCATGAAGAAAATGGCGTCCATAATGTAAGAAAACATGTAAAATGAAGCTACTTTCCCACCTTTTAAGTTCGATATTCTGTAATTTGAATGGCCAGACTGTCTGACAACATTTTGGCCCAGTCGAAAGAGTATCCCTATGCTACTATGTGGATAAGCGGTACCCATGGGAGATAGAAATGTGCAGTATTCTCTTTCCCATAAAGTCTGCACACCATCATCGCTATATACATAAATTGTGGTTGTAACGATGAGATTGTGTATATACCATTAGAATCAGCTCTGAGCTTTTCAGGGGCTGAGCACCAATCCTTGATCAAGTCGGATAATTTTTTTCCAAAATGTTCACATTCTTTATTTTTTAAATTCTCTAAGAATTCATCATTGTAAGTAAAGTTTGGTGTGGGAGACAGTTTGTACATCTCATGTAGATGCTCTGGCCAAAATTTCCCAACAAACACCTTCTAAGAATTGAATATCGTACTAGTCGGGATATCTACATGATCCAGTGCCCATCTTATCATATCATAATAGGGAAAGAGTCACGGCCTTGTTGCTACCTTGTGCATCTCCGACTGAGAAACAACCTTTTATTTGATATACAAGTCTTATTTTCATTGTCGCCTGAGTCGTCTGGGCAGTTTACCAGCTCGTATTACAATGTGTTGAAAACATGTGTCCATATGAACCCTGGCCTGAATTTTCACCAGTTTTTTTGGGTGCTTTCCGTGGAGCCATGATATAGAATCTCAAAATTATATTTCCTATCATAGAGGATGAAAATAAAAACAATGGTTATCTCACTAAGATGACTATGCAAAACTAGAGTGAAAATCAACAAATGACATAAATCCTTTCACATTGAGCACTCTAGTCTGTGTGGGTCCTTCCTAACACAGTGTTTAATTCTTTTAATAGAAATATATAGAGATAAAGCAAGATATTATTTCCAATCATTTCTCTACTCTTCTTATAAATTCCATAAATTCTTGATATTTCATGACTTGGGAGAATCGTAGAGGTATTTAATTTTCGCCCGTAAGTTGTAAAATGATGTTTAAGATATTAATTAATCCAACATAAACCTTTAATTAATTGTGATTAGTTCTTAATCCTTTTTCATAATTCGTAGTCTTGGGTGATTTTACTCTTAGTCTCGAGCTATGAACCCTGAAATTGCGAAATTGCGATTTGATTAATTAACTTTAATCTGGATTAAGTTTTTAATTAATTGTGATTAGTTTGGAAATTTTGCGACCTCAGATATCGGGGTTATAAGTTATTGTTCAAGGAAAAACTGTTGAATCGCGAAGTCGTGATAACAATTAATTATCGTTAATTATCGTTAGTCGTGTAATTAATCAGGTTTATCCTAAGTCACTTTTGCAACTTCTCATATCGATACATTCGAAGGTTGCTCGCGGCGTGACTCCCGACTCGTAGAGGCGCAATTTATTAGATTAGTGATAATCACTTTTTAATTCTTCGATGATCCTGATTAAGCTTAACCCAAATTCACTATTTCGCATGTCGGTGCATTGAGAGATTTGACATGTTGGACGGTTAGATCTGCGAAACCCCGAAATCTGATGTTTGAGGTTTATCATTAACGTTCTGTTGTTTAAAAGGTAGGCATCTTCCAATCCTTTAATATCTGGAGTATTTGAAAAATATATGTGTTGGTCACTATAATTGCTTAGATAATTTTCAAACAACCAAGTGAAACATAAATTATCAACCCAGGGAAGTCTTTTGTTTCAACGATATCCATGCACTATATATGATCAATTCCAAAAGCAACTTTAGTGTTGTAGTAAAGAAACTTAAATTAATCACACTTGCTTGAATAAAATGAAGTTCTGAATTAAATCACAGGAAAGCAACTTCCCTATTGCAGATCCTTAAAGATTAATCTAAGAATCCTGGATTACATTATAATAATACTTGCAATGGGAAAGAACAACTATCTTGCAATCAGAGAACAGGACCCTTACTCTCAAACAGAGACTTCAGTGCTGACACTCTTTCATGAAAACAGTAATCAGAAGACAATTAACTCTATCTAACAGAAAACAAGGCTGTATAGTTCCTTCCTTTCTAAGTAGGAGCTTAAGCCCTATTGCTGTTTTAGCACTCTTGTGGAATTAAAGTTTACAGAGAATAGGATGGACTGATCCCTTCCTTTCTGAGCAGGAACCCTTCACCCAATCCCTGACTAGCACGCTTGCAGAATTGAATGAAACCTACAGAAGATAAGGTGTTTTGATTCCTTCCTGTCTGAGCAGGAATCCTTGACCCAATCCCTGGCTAGCACGCTTGCAGAATTGAATGAAACCTACAGAAGATAAGGTGTCTTGATTCCTTCCTATCTGATCAGGAATCCTTAACCCAATCCCTGGCTAGCAAGCTTGCAGAATTGAATGAAACCTATAGAAGATAAGGTGTCTTGATTCCTTCCTGTCTGAGCAGGAATCCTTAACCCAATCCCTGGCTAGCACGCTTGCAGAATTGAATGAAACCTACAGAATATAAGGTGTTTTGATTCCTTCCTGTCTGAGCAGGAACCCTTAACCCAATCCCTGGCTAGCACATGAAATCATCACACAAGATTGTTGATAAAAAGAATTACGAATTTCATCCAATAAACTAAGACAGAGTCAGTAGTGTTTCGGCAAAGCGGAATTCAGTAAAAGCAGTGTTTTAGCAAAGCGAAAGTTAAACAAAATATAAACAGAGATTGAACTAACACACTTCTAAGCTAACGGGTGAATCTTGTGAAGAAGGTGGGCCCTCCCTTCTCACAAGATCCCCCTGAAACGGGAAAGCTAGAGACGGATAATCAAAGCAGTCTTTTATTCATCTGTCAAAACATCATATTACAATCTGTAGAAGTGAAGTGCGTCCCTCTCTCTGAAGCGTTCAGTACATAAAAACTTGGGTCCCCTTGAATGGAGAATTCCCCCCTTATTTAAAGAGGGAACCCCCTTCGATACAATATGAAAGATTACAATGTATATCGGAGTCCTATCTTTAGTCAGATCTTCTTTCTAATCAGAGCAAGATGTCTTATTCTTACGTAACAGAAATGCT
Organism: Picea glauca; assembly: GCA_000966675.3. Taxonomy (NCBI): domain Eukaryota; kingdom Viridiplantae; phylum Streptophyta; class Pinopsida; order Pinales; family Pinaceae; genus Picea; species Picea glauca. The sequence continues at coordinate 259,169 of JZKD02S2179773.1, forward strand.
ATTACAGGCGTTGTTTCAGCATTGAAATTCAAGTGTTGTTTCAGCCACGTGAATGGCGCTCTTGACTGTGTCGGCTTTGGTGCTTGTTGACCGCTGACTGTAACGGCTTGTGTTTCAGCATCGTTGGTTCTGGCGGTCTCCTCTGTGTT
>JZKD02S2179773.1:259327-273655 GCA_000966675.3 Picea glauca
TGAGATGAAGATCAGTGAAGTTGTTGGTGAAACTATCCTAGATGGATAGTGCTTGTCATGCCATTTCCGGTGGTATGTGGAATGTCACATAACTCCTCATGGTTTGAGAGTTATGTCCCTATGAAGATGAAGGACCCTCATATATAGGCTTGAAGCCCTAAAAGGTCAAAGAAGTCAAAGATCTTGCAAAGAAGAAATTATTATTTAAATGGTAAAGGAAAGTGACAAAGTCAATGATGAATATTTAAATGGAGAACTTTCTAGTTATGGAAAGTGGTTAACCCTAAAAATGAGGAAAATAGGTTAAGTGACCTAGAAATGGGTTAAGTGACCTAGAAATAGGTTAAGTGACCTAGAAATGGGGTAAGTGACCTAGAAGTGGGTTAAGTGACCTAGAATATGCTTCTAAGGAAGCTACTTGGAGAGTATAAATAAGAGGTAAGGATGTCTTGTAAAAAGCATCTCTTGTGTGTATCTCTTGAGAATGTATTGAAGATCTATTCTAAGAGAGAGGAGATCTGGAGGATCTCATGGATGCATCAAAGTTTCGATAAGTCTGAGATCATGACGGAAAAATCTTGGAAGTTTAGAAACCCTAGTTTCTGAGGTATACGCAGGCTGTAGTGAGTCAGAGCGCGTACATACGTGGGATGAATGAGGTCAGGGCGCGTATAGTGGATGAAGTCATGAAGACTTGTGTGTGAGTTGGTGCCAGGATCTTGAAGACTGAATCATGTTCGATATTTGCATTCTATGGGCTCATATATGCCATAGAAACTCTGGTATGGTTTCATTGTTGTCTTGATGGATACTATTTCTTGTTGTGTGGTGAATTCTTAAGGCATTCTTGGTGTCAGGTTGTTGTATTAAAGATTTTAATTACCTGAAAACACTAAATTGTCAAACCAGGGTAAGTAAACTTAGAGCTGATACACTAGATGTGATGGTAAGATTCCTAACTTCTACCTAAATGTTATTCTAAGAAGAAAACATAAACTTACTCTTATAAATTGAATCCTAATGATTATCTTAAAACTGATCATATCTTGTCTAATTAATCAATGGAAACAATTCTAAATTAATCAAGTGTATTTCTATTCCTAATCCAAAGAAATCACCCAAGGGATATCTACCATTAACTAAACACTTAATCATCAAAACATTTATCTGAACCATAAAAGACAAAACATTTTAAAAACCTCTTATTTAATCTAAATACCAAGCAGTTCTAAATCTAACAAAGGTGAAACTAATCAATGTCCTGTTTTAATTTACAAATATCGGAAGCTTCCTTTAACCAAACCATAAGTGAGCTACCCTAACAAAACAAAGTAAATCTAAATTCAAACTAATCTTCAGATCATGATTAATCTAGAAACTTGAAAATAGAGCAAAGCTAAACTAATTTAAGAGAGAGAGAGCACAATCGGCAGTTGGTTTATTCCTCAATTCTACAGTGGCAGTAACTCATTCTAACATTCAATGATCTACGAGATAATATCAAACTGAGAATGAACTAAACAAAAATGACTAAGTCGGAATTTAGTAGAGCAGTTTCAAGTTAAGAACTAACTCACATGCCGATTCTAAAACTAGAAACAAACAAACTATACTGTAGAAAAGAGAAAGTGAATTGAACCTATTGGCGAGCCCAACCAAGAGGTGCAATCTCCCTAAAACGAAACCAGAGATAACTCAAATTATTCCATGCATAACTGTTTCATTCCTTATGCTCCATAATTCGCAAATAAACTCAAGTCATTTAACAGAAAATGATATAACGCATAGAAATTGTATTATCACAATGTCGCATAACATAATATATCATAACGACCCGTTTCTTGAGAGCGATCTGAGTTTATATAGATCCTCCAAAAATAGTCTTGAACATAGGTACATTTAATTAAGGGAATCTTAGATCCGAAAATGACTCAAAGTTAGTTAAAACTAAGTTCATAGCTTCATGACACGAAGTGTAAAGAAGTGTGAATTATAAAATAGAGATAAGCATCATAATGAACGGTTCTATAATTTCGCTCTGAGTCATCACATTATGTTCTTTCGAAATTAAATTCGAGATTTCAAATATGAGCTATGACTCGATCAATCATATGAATCAGAACTATCATTCCAATTTGGCAATGTCGTGCAAATCTTTGACATCTCCACTAAGTGCAAGCCGGTACCTGGTACTGATAAATCTGTTTCAAGGAAACAAGTACCTAACTCATGCCACGTTAGTATCAATATCAGTTTAAAGTATCAAACTACATTAAAAATAACTGAAATCATATGAATACCTTGAATAGCTCCATTTAAGGCAAAATGATGTGAAATGTATCAAGGTAAGGTCAGAAAGGAATGATACTAGATATGGAATGGGGGTATATCTGAAATGATATAGGAAAAAATATGGTCAAAATTGGAGACTAACACTTGGTATGGTTTTTTTGATGTGGTTTGTGTTGGTTGATGGAGTGAGCAGCACTCTTATGATTCAGTGTTGATATGATTGTTATAGTATGTTGATTTCTTATACATGATTGAGTAGCATTCATATTGTATTGTTGAGGAGCATGAGTAAGTTGTTGGAGAGCTTGGATGTGTTGTGACTGGTTATGGGTCAGATTGGATAGTGAGAGACAGAAGAGAATGTGATTGAAGATTGCAAAGGATCTAAGTGTGTGATGAAAAGAAAACCCTAGTTGCTCAGATGTGATACACAGGATTCAGTACACATTGACCACATACATACACGAGTTGTACTACTATTAGGGAGCGTACATACGTGTGTTGCACTACTAACAGGTCATGTACCTATTGACAGATTGATATATGTTGAGGATTGTTGCCTCATCTCAATTGGTGTTGAGGGTGTAAATTGAGTCTTGCATTATAGAGTTGGTGCTCTTGTAGAGTTGGTGCTCTTGTAGAGTTGTACTCTATTCAGTTGTTGTTGATAACCCAAGGATTGTATTCCGTAATAAAAAGAAAATTGTGCATACATCTTATGTTCCTTATGTTCCTTGTGGTGATGATTTGTTGATGATATATTGCTGATATATGTTGCTGATATATGTTCACATGTAACTGATTATAAATGAAAGCAATAAGTAATGAGTGAATGGTGATTGCTAACTTATGAGTTTTGTGAAGGGGAAGTTTTAGGAAAAGGATCCCTACACTGTTCACCCCCCCCCCCCTCTCAATGTAGTCGGTGTGTCCAACAGGTTGCAATGAATGTTGTAAATTTGCAACAGTAAACAATGATATGACAACAACAAATGATTCAAAACAAAAAGAAAAAAACAATTAATGCTAATAAATGCAACAATTGACCATTAAAACTTAGCATTCATCCACTAGAACAATATCAAATTGTAAGATGCAATTTCTGAATGAATTAGGCCACCTTTAGATCAATGTATGCAACAAATGAGCGTAATTTAGTTGGTTGTAGGAAAATGTTTATAGCAACAACAAGTTTATTATCAAGTTTTCCATTGTTAGTGTTATTAAAGTTAGTAGAGATCTTAAGAGTTGAACAAAAGTGTTTTTCGATCAATTCACCATGAGAGAGATTTAAAACCAATGCCTTTTAAGGGTTATGGAGTCTTATAATAGAAAATGCAACTAATCTTGGATGATGGCCTACTTGAAACCAAGAGGTAGGATTCAAACTCTAAGGTACTAGCATAGTAGGGCCTTAGGGTTTGAATCTTGAGGAGAAGGACTTCTAGGGTGCAAGCACATTTGGACCCTAGAAACCATTTCTCCATTCTTGTAGCTTCAAATAGGTCAAAATCAAAAGTCTATGGATAAAATACTAAAGTGCTAGCACTCCTAAAGCCCTAAAGTGATAACACTTTAGGGATTTAGGAGTCTAACCCTATAAAGGATTCCTTCACAAATTTTGGACCAAAATCACCTTGTGAGAGGAAGAAGAACTTATGTTCCTCTCATAGGGTTTCACCAAGCAAGATGTCTAGCATGAGAAAGAAAATTTACCATGAAACATTAATTTTCCTCTAACAATATGCCAAAATAAAACCCTAAAAAGGGTGATGTCGTGTGTTAGAAGGATGGCATCATGCTAGAAGAGGGTGACATATTTCCAAGTGGCATCCTTTGAGGTTGAAAGAGTGTTAAGTGAGGTGTCTCCTCACCCAAAGACATGTCAATAATCTTTGATACCCATCCATCCACCAAAACCGTAGCCAAGGATGACGTCAAGGGAGTCCAAAGGCAACGTCCAAGGCTAGAAGGGCTGAAAATGCATCTCCAAGTGATGTCCAAACACCTACTACTACAACGTTCTCCATCCTCTATGCACCAAAGCCCTGGGGTACCATGTCCAGCCTATGGGGATTCCATCCCATAAGTGTGGCACAGTGACTATAAATGCTCAAACCAATCCCATTCTTCCATCGTCCAAGGCCATGAGAATGTGAGAACTATTGTCTAAGGGTGGTGAGTCATTGGATGACCCATTACTCTCCATCACATGTGCCAAATTCCTACAAGAAGGCAAAATATCTTGGGTACACGCTCAGGACATCCCTCAAGAATCATGTCAGGGGAATCCAAAACAATCCAAAGTATAATATATGGTTAGCCAAAGTTCATAAGAAATATTATTCCTTAAATAATACAAGGTAAGTTGCAGCTCAATATATAAGCCATGTAATATAATTCACCTCAATATCCCCTTCAAGCATCACACCATCACAAGACCCCATGTGAGTTACCAAGTTTTATTATGGGAGGGTCTTCATCCAACCCTATTAGGTGTACCACCTAGACAAGAAATAAAATAACCCAAATCGAGGGATAGGTCACGAGAGTGGCAATGGAAAGAAAAAACCCACCAATAGTAAGTGTGAAAATGATGTGGTTCGGGAGTTACTTCATGGCTTATGGTGTCATTAATCCATCTCTATGAGAACCTTTGTAGAGGGTGCATGTTGGATAGGTAGTTTTGGAATATAGTTTTGAGAAAAATCCTAAGTACAGAAGAAGTTCACATAAGAGGTGTGCAAAGGAGAAGAAAAAAGACGAGGAAGTGCACAACTGAGATGCATTGAGAAGGACAATGCGCAGTAAGAAGAAAAAATATAAAGAATAAAGTAAAGAGAAGAATAAAGTAGGAGAAGAAAGAGGATGAAAAGAAAGACAACTCAACATTATAAAGATGGAAGGACACGCAAAAGCAACATGCAGACGAAAAAGAAGAAGAAATTAGTCAAACAATGAGTTAACCAAATTAGTCATGCAATGTAATGGGTTTTGGGGATAAACCAAGTAGATTTGTAATCCCTAGAGTTGATGCATAAATATGTAATAGGTTGGGAGATTATGGGTTCTATCATGTTATGTTCTATTGAGGTCCGTTCAGTTACTGTCATTGTTTTGTTTTAGTCTATAACAAAGAGGCATTTGTGTCTGAATGTAAGGGATGATGCAAAGAGGGAGAGGCTCTCACTGCAGAGTGACTAGGCTAGTAGAAGAGAAATATAAACATGATACATCTTTGTAAGCATAGTGTGCAAGCCTAAAGCACTTAGCAAAATCATAATAAATAAGCCAACCATTGTGGACGTATCCCATAGTTAGGTGAACCACGTTAAATCTTGTGTCATGTGTCCTTTATGTGATTTCTTATGAATTATGCATGGTTGCATAATAGATTAGATTTATCTTATGTTTAATCATGGCGCACTATTCATAATTGGTAAAGTAATGAGTTATGTAGTAATATGAAATATATGGGTAATGTGAATCTAAATCACTAAGTAGTTAATACAAAATACGAATAGAGTTACATGCACATAATTGATAAGGAAGAATGAACCGAATGATCACCTCTCAATCCCCCACTACTGTAGAAACCTGGTTCTTGCAATCCCAATAGATACCTCGGGTGAGAATTAATCCGTGCAAGAAGGTGATGTCGAAAGGGCCAGTGTCTGGTGGGTTTTTTTGGTCATAGATAAATCGAACCTAGGTTCTTACAAACCATGCACAACATCAACAAATGGTTCCTTTGTCGGGACCTGCAATTTGATATTGAGGGGATGTTTTGGAGGCCGACTAAGAAGGATACATTAGAATGGTTGGAAAGGAAAGAACAAGAGTTTTCTCGACAAGAGAACATAAATCCTCAGATGAATGAAAAGAAATGGATGCAAAGGTATGTGTATACAAATATGCATGAAATTTTCTTTGGCAAATTTCCAATTATTCTGAATGAGTGGCTAGAAATATTAGAGGAGAAAATTGGAAGGTACAGACCTACAATGCCAAGGAATTGGACTCTTGAATTGGTAAGATAAGTGAATTTTATAAGTAACCCAACTACTCATGCAAATGAGTTTTGGTTGGATAACATACTAGGAAGTGTTGGGCGCAGGCCCAATTTTGAGGAAAAGCAGCATGTGTAAGACATATGCACATACAGAAAAAGCAACACGTGAAAGACACACATGCATGCAGAAGAGGAAAACATGTGAGGTACAAATGAAAGAAGACCTAGGCACGATAGGGTTAAGGTTTTGGTAAGAATATGTAATTTTTGGTAAGACAAAAACATGTATAAGTAGGTACCTAGGAGGTCGAGGTCGAGATCGTGGTTGGAATGTGGTTCTTCTTCAGTTGGTCATTGTTACGGTGTTGTTCGAAGGCAGAAAAACTGTAAATTTGATATGTTTTGTAAGTTTTTGAGATGAGGAAATGAATTAGGGTAGATCTTGAGGGTTAGATCATAGGTTGAGGATCTTGGTGTGATCTAGTCCGCCTCATTGTAGATCTTGACCTGTTAGATGGATAATTGTAATGTGCGCAACACTATAGTTTTGGAAACACCATAATAAAATAGTAGAGCAGCCAAATCTTTGTGGATGTATCTGAGGAGGGGTGAAACATGGTATATCATGTGTCATGTGATTGAATATTGTGTATTTCCTTTACTGTCAATTATTAGATGTTAGAAAAATGTGTGAATGACTAGTTAGATATGTTATTTTACATGAATGAGTAAGAATGACGGGGTATTCAATATAAGATGAATGTTAAAGTAACAAATGAAGATTACAAAGTTTAATCCTAGATCCACACTCATTCCCAGGTTGCAATCACTTGAGCATTGCAACCACCAATAGAACTATCTCGGGTGAGACTGTGCAGTGCACTCTGTGTACTGTGTTGCCTTCTAGTTTACCGGAGGGGACAATATTTTTAAAGGGGTTTTTCTGTAAACCATAGTAGACCTAAACCTAGGTCAGCCCAAAAAAGGTCGCATTATCGTGCAATTTGTACTTTTTGCAAAGCCAAAGGAAAGTGAATACTAAATTGGCGTAACAACGAGGATGTCCTATCACTATCACCTTAATAAGACACCTCTTTATATTTAGGAGTGGTACCCCAGGGGAGACGTCCCCAGTGACCTACGAGTTTGAGAAGGCTAAGGTAAAAGTAGTAAGAAATTCCCACCCCTCTCACAGGTCACTCTGATAAAACATTCCAAGGTTTTTAATGAGATGAAGAAAAATAATATTTGAGTGTACCTACCCAGAACAAGACAACAAGAAAAGAGATGTTGTTTGAAAGTACAATATGATGTGAGTGCTTCATAAAACCATAGCCTTTTGGAAAATGAACAAGCTGATATAAAACTAAAGCAACACAAATACTTATAACAACAATGTATATTTAGAAACAACTACACAATTATGCCTCAATAATGCTTCAAAAATGACAATAAATAATAGCCTAATATTGATAGAATGATAATAGATGTAAGAAGCAATAATGGCAATGTATAATCATCTTTTAATCTTGATTTTAGGATGAATTTGTTGTTGCTATAGATGGATGTAGCAATATTTTGAAACAACAGAAAATTAATTAGAAAGTTAGTCTAATGTAAAGCTAGAAGTAGTTAGTAAAAGTTTTAGGGAAGATGGTTTAAGAGTTTCTTTGGTCAGTCAATCACTTGCAAGGTGTGAACTAGTTCCTTTTAGGGTAATGGAGTCAAAGTTAGCAGTGACAATTCTTAGAGGAAAACAAAAAATGATAATAGATGAACTAAAGGAAGGGTAATATGATTGAGTTATTAGTAACCTAAGGCCTCAATATCTAAAACCCTAGAAGGAAAAAAAATTCTAGAAAGTAGGTAACCCTAGGCCCTAGCGATTTCCTTCTTCTTTATATCAAGCTTGAAATAAAATGTATGAAGCTTAATGAAGCAATTCTACTAGAGTTCTACAAAGATAGGGCTCTATTATATTCTTCAAGGGAGATGTTCTCTAGAAAAATGAAGTAGGTGAAAAATTATAAATAAAAGGACAATAACATGTGCTTTTCCCCAAGGGTTTCAAACTAGCAATTTCATAATATTAGAAATGAATAAGCAAATGTACCATAACCATTCAAATAAATGAATAATTGCAGATTTTACTTACTTCATCAAGAATAATCTAGCCACAAAAACCCTAGTTGAAGACTTTCCACCATGAAAATGCCAAAATACACCAAAGATAGCCTCCCCAAGAAGTTGCACGCTAGTTAATTTCAGCCAGTTACCCTTAAAGAGGGTCGAATTTCAGACCTCATGTTATCACACTAAATTGCCTTGGGTTTTTAGTTTGTTTTTGTCCTTTTTAAGCCTTAGATTTTAATTTTGTAAGTTTTATCCTTCTAAAGCTTATGTTTGTTAGGTCCCCTTAGATAAATAAAGTTTTGAGTCATGGCTCTAGTTTGATCCTCAAATTGATTTTTCGACTTAGAACCTTTTTAGTTCATGACTTAAATTTTGGACCGCTTCATGATTTGTCACTAGGATTGATCCCTCCCCTCCTATGACTAGACTGATGTGACACACCATTCTCCTCACTCGTGACCTCGTGGGCATGCCTTATTGTCCTTGCTTACCTGTCCAATATTTTTTTAAATTGGATCGTTGCCCACTCATCAGGTGGTTCTGTAGCACCTTTCCCATTCATCATGATTTCCACCATGAGTTATGATTACCATGAATGATGTCATGTTACTTGTTTTCAGTGCCAGGAGTTGGTTAAATATACCTCCAAGATCTCGTTTTTACGATCCCTGATAACGGTTTATGATTTGAAAATTCAAGAATGTTGCGCTGCTCAAACTCATAGTTCTGACCAGGTGACAACGGTGCGACCAAATCTGATGTTGAGGTATATTCGAGGGCCGAAATATTAGTGACTCCAGACTGAGATTTCATCGAAGCTTCAAAAAGGTGTCTACTCCACAGGTATCCCGTGTTTTCTCCTCTGCACATTAGTTTTCACAAAGAATTAGCACTCAGATTTTACTTTATCGGGCTTGCACGGTTGTAAGGGAATCATCTTTGCATCATATCCTTGTCTCCTCCCTTTTCAAACCTGTGAAATTCATTTTCTTGTATCAAAGTCTGACTACATCTTCTTTCCATAGCTACTAAGGTTTCAGGCATATAAATAGTCTATCCTCTGCATAAGCGTCGCGCTACCTAGAGGCGATGCTTAATCCCTCTATGTCTCCCCTGCTTCCTTTAATTTTTGAGTTAAGTGTTTTTTCCCAGCTACAAAGAGCCAATTCCATATTACCCCCTTCATTGTCCAAACTCTCAATACATGTACAAATCTAAGGGTGGGATTCCCACAGTCGAAACTTGGCTTACTAGCACCAGTGTGTTTAAATAGGTCAGCCTTGTACATTTGAATCCCGATTTTAAGTCTTCCTGGTTATTACTACCCCATAAGCCTTAAGAAGCTCTCATTCTAAGCCATGGAGACTCCTCAATTGAAGAAGACACACAAAGGGAGCAAGCTGGTTAGGACAAAACCTGTGGATATGCATCTTTTTGATACAGAGCCCATGGAAAGAGAAGTCTTTCAAAGAGTGGGATGCCTCTCTTTCTACCAAAATATGCAAAGAGGCCATCCAGAGGTGACAAGAAAGTTTGCATTACATTTTGATGGCAAGAGAACTAAGGTTGGGGATTTGGAATTTGAGGTGACTGAAGCCTCTATCGCAGCTACAAAAGGAATCCCTATTACAGGTGAAAAGTGGTTCAAAGCCATGGCTTTGAGTTCGGCATATGCCAAAAATATCTTTAAAACTGAACATCAAGCCAATGATTTGTCTAAAGGTGTGCCAAGGAATCAATTGATTCAACATTTTGACAGGATATTGAATATCATCCAGAGATATTTTACATGTGAAGGGAGATTTAACACATTGTACTAGTACCATATAAGGATTTTGTTGCATTTTACCAATAAAGTTCAAATGAATATTCCCTATTACTTGTTAAGGAGCATAGGTAATATGTCAGACAGGATTCAATCCAAGTCTAAGTATGTGGATACTAGCCTTTTCCACTCTGGATTTATCAGAATGCTAGTCTCTGAGGAATTGGGTAAGAAAGAGATTTCATGGGAACATTTTGTTGTTGCTTCTCACTTCAAATTTGATCTAGCATATACTCCTCAATCACAAAATGCAAGTCCTCTATCACCCACCAGTGTTGTTAAAGTAGGGACCAGTAGGAAAAGAAAGGGAAGAGCCCCTGTTCAAGTTTCAGAGGTCATCAAGCAGGTCACAGGAGCTGAAGAGGAAGCTTGTCCTTCCCCACAAAGGGATTTTTCACCACCTCCTCCACCAGAGTTAGAAGAGGTTATTTCTTATACCAAAACTACATCCAAGAAAGGAAAGAAGCTACACTTCCCCTCTTCTCCTCCAGCAGTCAATATCAAGGGAAGAAGACCTTTCACAAGATCATCAACTCCTAAGGACGTTGTTGAAGAACAATCTCTACCATAAATCCTTGTACAAAATAAAAAGGGTAAAGGCATTGGAGAGCCTATGGAAAGAAAAGAGGAAACGCCTGTGTAAAAGAAGAAATATAAAAGCAAAGCCACCAAGAAGAGTGATGAAGTAGATAAGGCAATTCCTATGCAGGTGGAAGAGGAGACCGAGAAAAAACCTATTGAGACTGTGCATGTCACTGCTCCACCTGACAGACAGACATTCAAAAGATTAATCAGGCAACTTAGAGATGCAAGAAAAGAGGTGGCTCAGTTGAAAACAGAGGCCATGTATGACAGGGTGAAAATGAAAGAGCTCATGGATGGCTACATCCATACCCTTGACTTGGCAAGGTTTGCAGCAAGAAAGGCCCAGCCCGTTCATAGGCAGCTCCAAAACCTTTATAGGCAGAATAAAGGTTTTCAATCTCAAAACAGGAAACTTAAGGCAGAGTTGCAGCATTTTCAAGATGAAATAGATCAAATAAACTTGCAGGTATTGGTTGAAGCTGCCATTGAGAAAGAGAAACCAGCATTCAAGGAGAGCATAGCCCCACTGAAAAATTATTTCATTGCTAAGAAGAAAAAGTCTTTTGTGCCAAATGAAGATCCTCTTTCTACTAGAAAGAGTGTGAGGTTAATTGTCAAGGTAACAAAATAGTTGGTGAAAGTTGAGCCCCATTTTTTAGGATGGTTCATTTTTTGTTAGGGTTAACTGATATTCAAATATTATCTCTGCCACCTATATAGGATTTTAAGCGTTGATTCTTAGAGTTTTGGGCTTTTTGTGAAGTGTTAACTCCCTCAGTAGTAAAATGTAAACATTCTGTAGTGCCTTCGTGCTACGGAATAGTATATTTCGGTATTACACTGGTATGCTACCTATAGTGTTGCCATGTCACCTGAATATAATGGGTTTGACACTATGCAAGGTCACTACCTTCTATGCACATGTTCAATATTGGAGGTGTTGTGTTTTTTACAGTGCTACCTAAAGTTTGCACACAAACACAGCATAGTGGTGATATGTAAATTCGCTACTTAATATTTCGTAGAGGGAAAATTTTACATAGAGAATATGAGGGTTCGGCGCTACCTTTTCTACTTGTCCAGTTTTGAAGTGCACTACTCAGACTGCTACCTAAAGAAGCTACCAACAGACACCAGGGATTCAGGAGGACCAAGCTAACAACTTTTTGGATAGCTGATGATGGAGAAGATTGTAGAAACAACAATTGGCATCATGAGGACAACCACATGCTCTTGAAAGACACGTGGAAAACAAGGAGTTGTGTATCAAAAGGGAATCAAATCAACTTGAAGTTTGGTTGGATTAGTCACCAACTTTTTCCTATTTTATAGCATAGGTTGTTAGCCAAATTGTTAGATGAAATAAATTCTTAGAGATTTTCAAGGGAAGGAGGTGAGCTCGTACCTCTAGATGTTGCCTCCTTTTTGTTATAAATAGATAAATGAAATTCTTTAGTAGGTTCAAATGGTTGAGAAAGGCTCCCTTAGACTGTAATATTTTGATGAAGTGACTGTGAACTGGCTATGTATTGGATTTAAGACATTTTGGTTAATAGAAATCAGCTTCTCTTTCATCTTATCTATTTCTGATGCTAAATGCTCATGCTTTGAATGATTCACATGAATGGTTGTGGTGATGTTATGGTGGATGTTTGATCATTATATTATCATGATGTTTATTTAGCTTCCTCAGTTTCTGATTTCAAGAAGATCTTGTGTTAATAAACTTTCTTCCTTAGGCTTTTGTAGACCTAATGTTTACCGCAGCCCCTACATTCCTCTTATTCAAGTCTTCCCTCTTTTCATACTCACTCCCAATTAATAATTGAAGTTAGCTAGGACCTTGATTTTTGGTGCATGCTAGCCTTGTTTTCTGAGTTGGAACATTATCACTTTGAGTCTCTTTCCATTTGACCCTTTAAAAGCACTCTTACATTCATATATAACTTGATGGGTACTGGGCTTGCCTTCCATGCAATCTGAAGATGATTCCTAGTGCTAACACCTCACACTTGTGTGAGTGAAAGATGATGAAAAAATGAGAGTTTTAACTCTCTATTTATACAATATTGTTGACCTTTAATTAGGTTTTAGGTCAAAAAAGGCTGACATGGCCAATTTACATCAAAAATCCAATTTTACATAAAATTAATAATTTAAAACCCTAATTTGTCTTTAGGCATGATGTCATGCCCCTCTTAGGGTGACATTAGGCCCCTTCATGGAACATTGGGCCTCAAAAGTGAAATGTTAGGCCTCAAAAATCCTTAGAAGCTGCCACACGTTCCAACCAAGCCATCCTCATGCCAAAACCCTAACTGGATGATGTTAAGGCTCAATATGATGATGTCAGGGGCCTTTAAGGGCCAACATCATGGTGTAAGGGAAAGACCCCCCTAGGTCTAGGCCTGTCAAAGTGTCTCTGGTGGAACGCCCTTCTTTTTCTTTGGTGAAAGCCCCTGGTATCCCTCTGCCCTTAGCTGGGGTCACAACATCCATCTGGTGGGATTTTAGCCCCATGGAGGTCCAAACTAATCATCTCCCCACATGTACCTACCTATCGGACATGGTTTTGCAACAATAAAAAGTACACCCTCCATGGGATCATAAGTCAAAGGGATCATAGCAATGTCAATCACATCTAATAATCAAGTTACCCAAATATTTGCATCAAACCCCCCTTTACCTATAAAAATGCTCAAAGACGTTATGTTATTTAACAAGCCAGGTTTGGAGAGGGTCTCAAGATGTCCTATTGGAATAATCCTCCTTAGGTGTGAGGTGTTTCACAAGTGAATACCAATGTAGGTTATGTAAATGCATGAGATGGTGTAGGGGATGTTAGGGCAAGGGGTGCAGTGATAACATGGAAATGTAGGTCTCACCTGTGGGTGCCTCTGTAGAGGGCGAGATGCACCTTGTCATGGATGCCATTGTTTTCTAACCCATTCAATGTCTTTTAATTTTTTTCTTATTTATTTTTATTTTCAATAGAACAGCTGGAGGACACTGTCCTAGCATGGTGACCAGTGGTGACAATGTTACCCACAAACATTTCATGGAAATGAGAAGGATGGCTTATGATGAGACCCCCTTTCTCTTGGTTATTCCACCAAGAGCCACTACCCTGGTTTGGTGACCAGATGGATTGCAGTGTCATACTTCTACATGGCCATGGACCTAATAGTCCAACTCATTATGACACCTCTTATCCACCAAACAGATCTTGAGTTTTATTTTATTTTACGGGTCCCATGTTTTTGTTGAGAAGCCATTTATTGCTTTCTTAGGAATCCCTGGGCAAAGAATATCAAGGTTTCATTTTGGATTTTAACTTTTTCCAACTACTTTTACCCTCTAGGCCTTTATCCCCTTCTTCCCATAAGGAAATGTACAACCCTTACTAGCTTGGAAAACCCAATGCCTGAACCAATGTAAGGTAAAGATGAGAGGGATAATGATGAAAAGCGGTAAGTATGGA
>JZKD02S2179773.1:273790-284847 GCA_000966675.3 Picea glauca
ATAATTTCCAAGCAAACGTCATGAAACAAAAGATAATTCAGTGCACATATTCAAATGGTTTGAGAATCAAAGTGACAAATACCATGATACCTAGACTCATTACCTCATGGAGCAAGACCCACTACTACTTCAAAATCAGGTCGATGGGATGGATGTTGTTACTATTGACAGGAGGAATTGAAGAAAATGTGGGTCCTCTAGGGCCAAGCTCAATTCATATAGCTCTCGGTACTCCATTTCCAGGACCTGTGGGCCTCGAGACATAATCTCCTTAGTTATCCCTGGGATAGGGGATAACATCTGGCTCCAACTCGGAAACATGTGCTTACTGTAGAGCGCATGAAAACTTCAACATCTCTGGCATGACCTGTGATCTACTAGATATCAACAAAAATGATTAGTAGTATTTTGGGGTGGTGATATCACCCCTGGCTCATATATGATACAATGAAATGAAAGAAAACATATACACAAATGGAAATACAACTACACTACTCTAACATGATATGCAGATGGGATATACAATGAATGCAAATTCCTACCTACTTACATGTACTTACCTATGAAGTCAAGTCTTTTCCCCTTGATGGGGTTTTAGGATGTGTCCACTAACCGGTAGTGGATGTCTTCTTCCTTCCAACATGGATAGTTAGTAGGCATCATTGACTGAATTCATTTTGAATCTGAAAGGTCCAAGCCAAAATTGTGCATTACCTTTAACATTAGTAGGCTCTCCCCTTTTTGTATCCCACATCCAAACCGTATCTCCCTCTTGGTAATCCTTTGTTTTGAATTTGTTTGTTTCTTGTACAACTCTAGTATATTGTTTTGAGGGAGGATGGTGGGATTATATTGTGAATACTTTCTGTTGGTTTGGTCTAATCAATATGGCGTCATCTCCTTTATTTAATAGCTTGACAGTCCCAACTTATTTTTCCTTGTATTTGTTTAAGATTTTTTGGTATTCTTCCTTCTTTAGCCATTGTATTTGATCAAAGTATTCCTCTGAAGAGAAAGGAAAATCATCAAGGGAAAATATAGGAAGACTTTCCTTGACTAGCTCATGTGTCTGGCTAGTCTCAACATTATCATCAATATATTGCACATGGAATTTGGCTATTGACACATTTTGGAGGTAGCTTATTGTCCCATCATTCATAGGCACATTAATTTAAGTTAGATCCATTTCTAAGGGGCCTCCCAACATTGCAACAAAATTTTTGGACAACATTCCCCATAGATCTGGTACATACACTACCACAATATCCATGTGTATCACTCTTTTGGAGTATGTTCCAAGGCATACTTCAACGTTTTCAAATACCCTATGAGTGGGTATGGCCCTGTATTCAAATTCGCACACATTCTTGTAAGGCCGTGTGGCCTTTAAGCCTAATCTCTCCATGAAATTCAAAGACATCATGTTAGCACCTTCTCTTGAATCAAGCATACAATTGTTAAGGTAGTTGTTATTAATCAACAATGTCATGAAGAAAGGAAGGTGTCCATCATACTGAACCCTAAAGTGATTTTCTTGTAACTTGATAGGAGGGGCTTTATCATCGAAAAATGGTGGGCTGCCCTTTCCCCACTTATGTTGTAAGGGGCATTTATCATCGAAAAATGACTCACTACAACTACAAATAATGAATGAAGAAATAGGTAATACAAACACAACATAATACGAATATTAATGGAAGGTTTACATTCATTTTGGCAAGAAAATAATAAAACTATACAAAAGTGGTTTTGGAAATCCACGCATATTCAACCAAAACCGCGCGCGCACATCTGTGCAGGCTAACACAGTGTACAACATAAAAAGTGCACGGAGTGCACGAATGATAGTTGAAATACCCACACAGATCCTAAAATGGTGTATTAATGAATTTGGTTGGGCCTCAACCATTTTTTGGATGAAGGGAACCTCCCCCATACCCAAAATCGCCCTCAAATTTCACCTTGGGATCATTGAAAGGGATGGGAAGTACCTCCAAGGTTTTCCCATTCACACTTAGAACCAGTTGAGAAAAATCTTTCCATCCTCCTATAAATAAAGGGCCATTGTATGCAAAAAAGAAAAAGCATTTGAGTATTGTTATGATGCTAATTTTTAGCTTTGGGAAGCCACCTTCTTCTTAGAAAGCTTTGAGCATCCATAGAAAGTGTTAGATCTCTCTCCTCTTGAGTAGTTCATCACTCTTTTCTTCACCATTTTCCTTTGTTAACCATTGATATTATAAAGAAGACTGTGTACTTGGGAACTCAAGAGCCTTCCCAAGGAGGAAGACGAGACTCATAAGTTCCCATATTTCTCCAAGGAGTATCAATTCAAAGATCGGTTTATTTGGTATATATCTCTTGTGTTTTCTTTGTGCATTCATTTCAAGTTATTATTTTCTTAGTTTAGATTTATTTCCTTGTTATTTATCTCTTGTTTCTTTATGTTAGTTGAGTCACTGACCAACTAACTCTCTGTTGTGCTTTCCAAATAGCCTAGCTAGATAGTTAAGGGACTCCTTTTTTATCACTCTAGTGACAAAAAGAGCCCAACAGATTGGAGACCATACTAGGGATTTGAATCAAAATTATCCCCAATTAGGCTGTTAGAGTGTTTTTTCTTACTTGTTTGCATGTGCAAGGGTCAAAATCGGCCTAAACTCACTATTTGAGAGCAGGATTTCACCCCATAGTGAGAGAATTTTTTCAAAAGTTCACCCCGCCAACTTTCCTGCATGCACATGGGTTCGGGATGAAAAGACGTGCAGTCCATGCACATCTGCACTCTATCATAACTCTCCAACCGCACAGTCTGCGCACTGTGCGCAATTGTTTTTGTTTCTTCCATGCACTTGTCTTATTTCTGCAAAATTGTAAGGCTTGAGTTGCCCACTGCCACTCAATATTTTAGATTTGATTTTAGCACTTTGTAAAATTTCGTACAAGCATGTTGAGATATCATTCTTGCATCCATTAAACTCACATCACACGTAGGTAATTAGGGAGACTAAAATAAACAATAATATCTTTAAATTCCTTGATTTCCACATGGATGGCTTCATAAGTTTTGCATTTTAGTTTCAAAAAAAATTCAGTTTTAAAAAAGTCATCACATTAAATTAGGACTAGAAGGCCATCTAAACCAATATTGGAGTATTCTCTTTCCTCTCACCTTAGTGTGATCTTGGAAATCATAAAAAGAGGTTGCTTAGACAAGTCTCCACCTCCCTTGTAAAATCAAGTCATTTTTAAAAAGAGGCCAATCCTCTCAACTTACTTAATTGAAGATTAAAAGAGTTGTAAGGGACCATATGCCCACATGCATGCAATTCTAGAATAGTTTTGAAATTCTTAGAGTAAGTCACCTAAGGAGTTTAAATAAATTGTAAGGGCCCACACATGCCCACATGCTCACAATCTAGGACTAGTTTCAAGTTTTCTAGATTACGGAACACCTTAGGAGATAAAGGTTCCAAGTAAGGATTATCATATCCACCATGATAGCTTAGGATTTCCTTTTGTTTGCAAGGGTTGTTTTGAACAAATTTAGTAAGTTATCTAAACAAGAGAAGTAAAGGACCACACGATGTCCACCATGCTAAAATATTAAAAAATAAATTCACCACCATCACTCCTTGTACACACTCTCACTTATTCAAACCACCTTTTCCTAGATACTTGAAACTCTTGAGGGATTCATTTGTCTAGAAAAGGGCCTTTTGTGCACACCCCCCATTAAGAACGAATTTGGTCCATGACCCCAACTTCACAGCCCTCTTTGACATTCTAAAAGAAACCATAATCAACCCACTTTCTAACCTCCACGGGAGGAACACAAAATAATTTGGTATTCTAAGTTGCGATGTTGGGGATAGGGATCCAAATAACTCCCCATCATCATTCTTCATTTGAAACTTAGAAGGTTGTGAATTATGTTTCCAAAATCCTCCCACTCAACCATTCTTATACCATAAGGCAGGCAGACACCCGTGAATGGTCGAAGGTCGAGGTACAGTTGTTATGTGTGTGCCTCCTTGGGTCACCCAACCCTTCGAAAGCATCCATCCTCTCGAAAATATAAATGTCATGCTTGATGGAGGTAGGCTAGTAGCCAAAATTTAGGATTTATCTACCCAAGGTGGCACTTGTGGGATGCAATCACAGCTCAATCAGAGTTTGAACATTTATTGGGAAATATCACCAGTACTTTCGAGATATGCCCCCTTCACCCCTCATTATAACTGATTGTTCGTCCCTTCACTAGTTTCTCCTCAAGTGGGTTCTGGCCCCACTGTCGAGAGATATTTTGGAGCTCAAGTTCTCTTTGAGAGGAAGGACTTTACGTTGGATAGGACACATGAATTTGATTTTTTATTCCCCCACGAGGAGTTTCAAAATCTCAAACCATTTTTTTCATTGTCTTGATGTATGCTTTTTCACCATTTGAAGTACATGCAATTTTCTAAATACATTGTTTAAAATAATTTGAAAGAACCTTGTCCTACCATTTCTCACCACCATTTAAACACATTCACTTCTAAGCTCGAATCATAAGGGAACCACAGTATCCTCGTCGTTCCAAATGCTTAAGAAATTTACCTCCAATTTTAGGCGATGTTCCAAGATTCACTGAAACATCAATAGTACCATGACACATGCCAATTAGTGTCATGGTATAAGGCTCGGGATTACTATGAGAAACTTTTCTTGGAACCAACATCCTAGGAACTTCCCAAGAAAACCCTCCACCACAAGGAGGTGGAGCCCAAACTCTTCCACAAAGTACAAACTCCTGAGGAACCACTTCCTCCCATAACATGGAAGGACCAACTCCTATCATGCCCTTTTTAGCTTCACTTAATATCCATGATCTAACCAAATTGATGAATGATCCCATATTACATGACCCCACTTGGTCGAATATCCCAACAAAACTACCATCAGACATCCCTAAATTTGACGGGAAAGCCGAAGAGGACCCTACCAACCATGTCATATCCTTCCACTTGTGGTGTTCTTCCAATAGCATAATGCAATATTCCATTCGTCTACAGTTATTTCAGAGAACCCTCACTGGCATAACATCCAAATGGTATGTGGATGAAAAGTCTAGAACCCACCCAACATTCGAATCATTAGCCAAAGAATTCCTATCATTTTTTCAACTTCCCATTCATCATGATACTGGGTCTCAAATCCTATCATAATGCAAGAAAAATACTGCTACACACATTTCATATCATATTCACGAGTGGCGTAGACGTCGCAACCTTTGTAAAGTGGACACCACCCCACAACAAAGGTTGGTTTAGTTCCTTAAATCACTCATTCCCACCCTTTCTAAAGATGTGGCCACGACCCTTACCTAAAGTGAAGATGAATCTATCATTAAGGATCAATAGTTTGACCTCATCTACTCCCAATCTGGGTACCTATACATTTTCCTTCCATATGCTCCCCATCCCTTGCCCTTTGGTTAATACAAACTGGAAACATCACATGTTGTTAATGGGTTGATTGGCTCCATGGATCATACTCAACCACATGCATAGTCAATACCCACATATGGTACCAACCCATACTTTCAACCATATGGGGGAGTGTCATATTCCCCTCCCCCATCCCCCCCCCCACCATTCATGGCACCTCCTCTTCCCCCCATGGGTACCCAATTACCCACATCCCTTTCCCAACCAGTTCAAATCCCACAACCAGTCCCTCAACCTGCAACATCCTATCCACCTAGTAATAACAGAGTGGCCTCCACTTCTTACAACCCATATGGACCCCCATAGGGTAACCCATATTATCCCTTCTCCAGTCCAACACAATCTGTCGCACCACCACATGGAAAACACTAGGAAGGGGTCAATTTCATTTAACCATCCCCTCTTCAACAAGTTCAAACTTTTGAATAGTTGAATACGACCAATCCACCTCACCCACCCAACAATAACTAGAAGAAAGGAAAGAATGGGAACCAAGGACAAGGAGGGAACCCCCCCCCAACCAAATCCCCAAGTTGGAGGAAACCAATTTCAACCCAACCTAAACCCCCTAGGGGGAAATAATAATGGTCAACCTTGAGAAGGGATAAATAACAACCTTTGAACCAATTACCCTTGTGCACTATGTGGCGAATATGGCCATTACACTCACCATTGCCCCCAAATCGTCAATTTCAAACAAATGAAGGATGCCATGAATCCCTAGCTAGCTCCCAACTCTCAAGGTCTTCCTAAAGGACCTCCCACTTATATACCACCACCACCACTGACGGTGTTACAAAACCCTATCCCACATAAAGGTGTCATTAATACTCCACCAGAGGGGGTTCAACGCCCACATCCACAAGGGTAGTTCCTTCCACCTGAACAACCCTATCCAAGGAACACCACCAATCACAGTATCCTCCTCACTTCAGAAGAGGAAATCCTCTTACAGACTTGCAATCGCCAGTATGGTATGTCCCCTTAACCATTGCCCACCACTTCGAATGCTCCCCAACCACCAACTAGAAAACCAATGATGATCCCTCGTTCTAACACTGAAGCCATTGACTACATGCCTCATGCACCTTTGCACAAAAATGTACACAACCCTCATGCTAGGGCCGCTCACAGATATATTCTTATTGATGACCTCACTCAATCACCCACTGCCATGTCAGTTATGGAAGTACTTCAAACATGCCCTTCCCAATTAAAGGCATTACTTTCACAATTAGGGGCAGTAGACCCCACAGACACTCGTTTAATCACATTTGACTTAGACAGAGTCGACCCATGACTTTCATCATTAGTCACATTCCAGATTCCTGTCAAAATCCAAAATATCACGGTACATCACTGCATCATAGACAAAGGAACACCAACATGCATCATGTCCAAATCAGTTTGGAAGCAACTTGGTTCACTTGAGTTGATCCCCTCCACCATCACACTTCGAGCTTATGATGGTCTCCCATTCCAACCGGAAGGCCTATATCAAAACATCTTGGTCGAGTTAGGGGGGGAAATGATTCTCATCAACATCGATGCCCAATTGGATTATAATATCCTCTTGGGACAAAGCTAAATGGAAGCCATGTAGGTTGTCTCTTCCTCTATATTTTGCACCATTCACTTCCCTCACAATGGGATGAATGTCACCATCGATCAATTGACCCACCATGAACCCAACCAATTAGGACACATTGATAACATTCTACCACTGATACGCTCTAGCGTCGACTTAGTCCCAATGATAGATGTTGGACCATGGATATTTTAGGACCCATCTCTGATAGGTACATACCAAGGCTTCCCACCCTCCACTATGGCCACCGTGTGCACCGTCACGGCTGATGGGGTTGATATACCTAACCTCCCAACTAGTGAGAGCTTACCAGAATCCACTACCCCCCCGTCCACGTGTCTTGATGAACCCTCCACAAAGAGTCCTCGGGAAGGAACAACTGAGAACTCACCACCCATGGGTCAAATCCTCATTTGGCAGATGGTTCCCCAGGCCATCACCCAAATTCCCTTCTTTTACCCTCCCCCTGGAGTAACAACATACCAATTTGTTTCTACCCTCACTTTACCTAACATGGTCATTTCCATCCCTGTATGGTATCTAGAACCGCTAGCTATGGTACCAGGTTTATCGCTTCCACCACAATCTACAGCCCCATTTCTACACTCAATGGCTCACCCAATCGATCCCATAGTTGGAGGTAACATTACCAGTACATGACAAACTACCTCTGCAACAGGGGGAACCTCCACCAACCAATGAGGCACACGTAAAAATAAAGAACCCTCCCTCCCTTCACCACCCCACATACCACATCCATGCACCTTATGCAACACCATTGGACACCCTACCAATATCTGCCCTGCTTTACCCGAGTTATGAAATCTCATTCCAAATCCCATAAGTACACCACTACTATCCACGCCAGTAGCGCTACCGGCATCACCGCAACCTTCCTACTCCAAACCTACCAGTTTGAGAACCAAGTATTCTTGCACCATTTGTTCTCAATACAGCCATTATACGCACCACTGCCTAGCCCTCCCTCGGTTTCAGGACAATTTAGCAGCAGTACATAAAACCACCGTACCTAAGTCATCTGAAACCATCTCATCAGTACAACCAATTACTCGCATTCTATATATCTCTATATATGTTAACGATTGCATGTGATGTCCGTGAGCGCTATGCTATCAGATGGACCATTACAAATATCGGTGTCCACTCATCATTGAGGAACGCACACACTGGAGGGACTCCCTCCCACCCATTACACCAAGTATACCATCTTCATTGCACATGACCATAAATTATCACCATCCAAACACTCAGTACGAGACTACTTCCTTTCCATTAACCCCTCTGGACATTCCAGCACGACGTGAGGACTTCCCCCCAAACCCCCTCAACTCCCCTGTAACACTGATTTATGAGATCGCCCCCCTCCATACCACAATACATTTAGTTCATATATGGAGATTTGGTTCATGATGTCTACTGACAACTCCTCGTCACCTCCCATAGGTCCATCTACCTCAAGAACCAATAACGATATCCAACCTTTACCAACTATACATACGAATATCGACACCCCACTCACAACATTTACAGACTCTTTGTACTCCATCACTTTTCATTCTGATGAAGACATTTTATAAGTGCTATGTGCACCCGATTACCCCTAGGTGATTTTCATCATTGATACCTTTTTCTGGAACACAACACCTTTCACCCGCCAACAGATGCCCCTATCTGTATTGTTGAAGAAAAACATTTCATCCCTTATGGCCATATATATTGGTTCAAAAATCCAACACCCACCCCCGACGTGTTTGAAGAA
Source organism: Picea glauca (assembly GCA_000966675.3). Classification (NCBI taxonomy): domain Eukaryota; kingdom Viridiplantae; phylum Streptophyta; class Pinopsida; order Pinales; family Pinaceae; genus Picea; species Picea glauca. Next base: position 282,648 of record JZKD02S2179773.1, read on the forward strand.
GGTAACATGGCCAATATATCACCCACCATCACAATCAACATTTCAGTCAAACCCAATGTCGTGGAAGAAATCACCATGGGGGCAACATGCTCCCCAGAGGAAATCATAGCATACAAATCCTTATTCCAGGAATATCGAGATGTTTTTTCCTGGTCATACACTGAAATGCCATGGATATAACCAACCATTATTGAACGTTGCATTGACACTTGGCTTGACGTTTTCCCTATCCGCCAAAAGTAACACCCCCTTCATCCATCCAAATCCATGGTGATCAAAGTTGAGATCAACAAACTCCATGATCTAAAATTGAAGAAGACTTGAAATACTTGAAATTATTGCAATATAAATGTTATGTGTTTAAAGCAAATGGATCAGTTTGCAACACATAGAATAAGGGATTATTCATGCAAATTATACATAGACAGCAGCATAATCAATGAACATAAGCACATAAACACAGCAATTGATAAAGGAGTTCACCCCTCTCTTGGGCTACATCTCCTGGTCCAGCTTCCAATGGATCATTATTATTAATTGCTCAAAAAGTGCTCAAAAACATGTCTTACAATGCTCAAACTGACAAACTGACTGTTCCAATGGCTTCAGAGCATCCCAAAACCCCTGTCTGGGCTCTTTTGGCACCGCAATCGGTCGAAAAATGAAGAAGTTTGACCTCCTGAAAGTCCCCCCTTCAAGCTTGTTGTCTATGCATCTACAAAACACATCCTTCTTCAATGAACCTAGCACACACGCAATTTAAAGTGTGAAAACCTAGCACTGGGTGCAACCGCGCCAACGGTGCAAACCATAGGACGGTTAAGGGCGCGCCAGCCCCTAACCGCCTAGCACCTAGGCGTATGAGGGTCATGGAACCGCGCGTCTTGGCAAAAAGGCTTAATACGGTTACAACGGTTTAAACTCCCCCCACGCTCCTGTTAGGGTCACATGGCACAAAGGCATACGACCAGGGGTTCCATACCATTATACCAACTCCCGCGCGTATATATTACAATATGGTCATATGTGTTGAAACAAAACCACGGGCTGGGGCCAAGCCTTGGCCCGACCTCCTGCCATATACAAATATATGTGAATTTAAAAACAATAATACACACATATATAACAAGGAACAGGTGGCAGTGTAATGGTCGATCGAATGTTTGTAAAGGATTTACATGGTGGAGGAGGTCCGGGGGTCGAACCCCACGGACTCCAAAATATTTTTATTACAACAACCAATATAAAGGTGCCATGTGGCAGCCCTTGACTGGGCCACATGGAATCAAACCACCAATCACATGCTGACACGTGTCAAAACATCATTCGACCTCAACTGCCAACCAAACTTTGCCATGTCATCATATGATCTGTACGGTCCTGCCACGTCAGCCTGTACAGACTGTACAGTCAGCATCATTTTTTTTTACCTGTTTGACTTGACGAATAGATTGCAATATCTCTTGCTCCCGATGTTCGTTTGAGACGAAACAAGTTGCATTGGGTTCGCAATGATGAGGCCTACGCTCTCATCTGGTTTGAAGCGATTCTGATCACTTTGAGGTTTTGAGCAAAATTTGATCCCCTGATCATACCTTCCCATTGTGAAGATTTTGGACCTCCAAAAGACTATTTTCAGTCTATTTGAAGATGAGGGTAAAGTTCCCTCACCCTTCCAACCTCAATCCACTTGGCCTTTCTTGGATTCGTCCCTTGAAGACCAACTTGAAGATACTCCACATTTCCTCGTTTTGAAGTTCGCATTCTCCTGTCAAGGATGGTGTCTTCCTGCAGTTCTGTTAGATACTCTGGAGAAAAATCATCTATGGAAGGAATCTAAACATGCTCTCCTTGATCATCAATCGAAGGAGGCTCATACAACTTCAAATTCTCAATATTAACAACTGCATACATCTGCATATAAGGAGGCAAATCTAAACGAAAAGCATTGTTACCAATCTTGTCGATAATCTTGAAAGGACCATATCGAATCGGTTTCAACTTTTTACCTTCTCCTTTAAGCCTCTCCTTTTTTATGTAAAGCCAAACTTCATCTCCAACTTGGAAACTGTGATCAACACAATTCTTGTCATGTCTCGTCTTGTACTTGGCCTAACTCTTTTCCAACTGCTCTTGCACCACTTGATGTATCGACTGAATTTGTTCAATGAACTTCTCTGCCCTATCAATGTCATATTGA
>JZKD02S2179773.1:334472-367947 GCA_000966675.3 Picea glauca
GGGTGTTGTATCTGCATGTGCATTTTCCTTCATGTCCAAATACCTTCATCAATCTTGCAGTCCAAAACCCATGACTAGGGTTGACATCAATGAAAACAACCAATCTTCCAACAATGAGTCCATTCCCCTGAAGATTGACCCATCTAACTGGGTTCGTTCTATGCCCTAGTTTATCCTCCCGAAGGCACCCTTTTTTTTGGGAAGGTTCCCTCGCTTTCCAGAGTCAGAGTGAGCCCCTTGAAAAGACTACCATTGTAGTAAATCTGTGAGTTTACCTTGCCCCTGTATATGGACTTCGGAGTTTTGGCTCCTAGAAAACCCAGGTGCGAGACCTCTTGTCTACGCACATCACGAAATCCCAACTTGTGAAACCCCGAAATGAGATTAGTGTATATATGGGATTCGGAGTTTCGACTCCCAGGAAACCCAGGTGCGATACCTCTTGTCTGCGCACATCGCAAAATCCTAACTTGCGAAACCCCGAAATGAGCTTAGTGTATATATGTGCTTTGGAGTTTCGGTTCCCAGGAAACCCAGCTGCGAGACCTCTTGTCTGAGCACATCGTGAAATATTGACTTGCGAAACCCTGAAATGAGCTTAGTGTATATATGGGCTTCGGAGTTTCGGCTCCTGGGAAACCTAGGTGCGAGACCTCTTGTCTGCGCACATCGCGAAATCCCGACTTGCGAAACCCCAAAATGAGCTTAGTGTATATATGGGCTTCGGAGTTTCGGCTCCCGAGAAACCCAGGTGCAAGACCTTTTGTTTGCGCACATCATGAAATCGTGACTTGTGAAACCCCAAAATGAGCTTAGTGTATATATGGGCTTCGGAGTTTCGGCTCCCGAGAAACCCAGGTGCAAGACCTCTTGTCTGCGCAAATCGCAAAATCCTGAATTGCGAAACCCCAAAATGAGCTTAGTGTATATATGGGCTTCGGAGTTTCAAGTCCAGGGAAACCCAGGTGCGAGACCTCTTGTCTGCGCACATCGCGAAATACCGACTTGCGAAACCCCAAAATGAGCTTAGTGTATATATGGGCTTCGGAGTTTCGGCTCCCAGGAAACCCAGGTGCAAGACCCCTCATCTTCGCACATCGCGAAATCCCTGTACGCAAAATACCGGTATGTGAAATCCTGAAGCGATGTAGTGTGAAAGGATTTTGGCGTTTCGGCACCCGGGACACCAAAGAGTATGAACCCCTCATCTTCGCAAGCTATGAAATCCTGGTACGTGAAGTCCTGGTAGGTGAAATCCCGAAGCGGCTTAGTGTGAATAGGATTTTTGGTTTCGGGGTTTGAAGAGTTGAAGAACTCGACTCCCTTGCAGTTCGAACTCCTAGTTTTTGAAGTCCCGATATGGTTTCCGAAGTTCCGAAATGCGAAAGGCGCCTCTTGGCTTAGCCCAGGGTCATAACCGATGATCACATGGAGGTGAAGCCTGTGTTTGGTGCTTGAGTTGTACATGACGGATTTTCAATGAAAGAACCAGTGGATTGGTTTAGTGAAGGTCTTGATCGGAAGACCTAGCCTATGATAGAACCTCATAGGAATTTGGGAACTTTTTCCCTCGATAAAGAAAAAGAAAGAAAAAGGAAAAAAATCTATTATGTCGTAGTGGGAGTGTGACAAATTGGTATCAGAGCATGGTTACAACACTTGGTCTGCTTGGGCTCATGAACGAGTTGCGCAAAGACTTCATTCGAAGTACTCTTAAAGAGGAGTAACCCTCTATTTTAACCCCTTAATCACGAGTCGAAGTTAAGAATGAAAACTCCTATTGTGTGTATGCATGTGAAAGATATGAACCATGTGTTGGTTATGAATGAATATAAATATTGACTAACAACAAGCATTTTTCTTTTGCACACAAGTGGACGATCAACCATGGGAAACAGCAGATGCATAGAATGGAGACTCACCACGAAGTGGGAGATGGCTCCCACAATAGAGACGAAGACTCTAATGAAAGGAGGGCAGTAGGGACCCCTCTAGATCTAGCTAAAACTGTGAGGATCCTCATGGTTGAACTACAGAGATGCAAGGCCGACAACGAGAAGATGATAAAAAAGAAAGAGAAGCAAACGAAAATTAATGCAGTCTTACTGGAGAGTTTATCCGACATACAAAGACAATTGCAGCATGAACCTGACACCAGTCCAGCGGACCGATGACGAACAAAGAAAAGTCGAAGTCCACCTGAGATACAGAAATGTGGTCTTTTAAGTGGCCACACTGGGAAGAACACCTCGAGGAAGGTCCACCCCAGAGATAAGGGACAAGCGTCCGACAATTCCTCTGGAAAGGAAGGTGGCGACTCGGAGGGATCTTCTAGTAGCAGAACTAGTTCTTATTCCCTAAGAAAACGGAAGAAGCAAAAGCATTCCAAGATTCATAATCTCGAAGAATTCGGGAAGGCCAAACCACCCTCTTTCGATGGTGAAATAAAGAAGGGAGAGGAAGTGGATGCCTTGCTTCTTGGACTAAAGAAGTATTTCAGAGTCCATGACTTCTCAGAAAATTTGAAGGCCCGAGTAGCCACCTTCAACTTGAATGGAAAGGCTTCCATTTGGTGGGAAGACCTTAAGAAAGTAAAAGGGATTCACGAAGAGGGCCTGTCTTGGGAACGGTTTGAGAAATACTTCAGGAAGAAGTATCTGTCGGAAAAGTATTTCAACAAAAAGAATAAAGAATTATGTGAACTCAAGATGGGGCAACTCACCATAGAGGAATATGTCAGCAGATTCCTCGAGTTGTTGTGGTATGTACCCTATATAAAAGTAGAAAAGGCAAAGGTGCAACGATTCATCAGCGGACTACCTAAGGACTATCAAAACAGGATTGATTTTGATGAGCCAAAGACCCTAGAAGACACTATCCGAAAGGCAACATATTGTTATGAACAGCTTGGGCATCAGACAGAACCTCGTGAAGGTTGGAAGCAGAAGAATAGTTCGGGATTACAGAAAAAGGGGTTTAAATCTCCAAGATTTAAAAATTATAAAAAAGACTCAAGGATGAGCTTTCCAACCCGAAGTGTACACCCCAGAATTTCCCCTCCTAGAGCGGAAATCAACCTTTTGGATCTACCCCAGGAACGATTGATAACTTGAAGAAAGAACCCTTGAAATGTTGGGGTTGTGGAGAAGAGCATCTACTGAGGGACTGCCTGCACCGACAACAGAACAGTCGGAGAATTTACAACATCCAAGAAGCTACCACTGTCAATGATGTGGCCAGGAGTGTGCCGCAAATCTATGCAGCCTTGGATAATAAACAAGCTGACCACCAAGCTTCAGTGGTGGATATGGAAGGTATGATCACCAACCATCTAGTGTCTATTCTAATTGTCCATGGTTCAAATTTGAGTTATATATCTACTAAGGATGTTGATAAATGTAAATTACAGCCACATAAACAGTTAGCGGAGGTCATACCAACTTGCCAATTCACTATGGGTGAATTACCCACCCAAGCAACCCTTAACATATTACCTCTAGGATTGTATGACCTGTTGATTGGTATGGACTAGCTAGCCACATATAAAGCCAAACTGGACTGTTACCATAAAACCTTAGAATGTATAAGTGAAGAAGGAAGAAGGATAACCCTTCAAGGGATCCAAAAACCTATATGGGTGAGACGAATATCAACCCTTCAAATGAGGAAGTATTGTAGAAAGGGATGTCCACTATATGCGATACATGTGTTGAAATCAGTTGAAGATGAAAAACCAAGCCTCGAAGACCACCCCACACTAAGAGAATATAGAGATGTATTTCAAGAAGAGGTACCGGGTTTACCTCCGAGAAGGTACATCGACTTCTCGATAGAACTTGCACCTGGAGAGGTGCTAGTGTCTAGGACACCCTACAGGATGAGCACACCCAAGCAAGTTGAGCTTAAATTACAGCTAAAAGAAATGATGGATAGAGGCTATATCTGGCCCAGCGTGTCTCCATGGGGAGCACCAGTCATTTTTGTGAAAAAGAAATATGGAACCGTCCAACTGTGCATAGATTATAGACAAACTCAATAAGGTAACCATAAAGAACAAGTACCCCTTCCCCAGGATCGATGACCTATTCGATCAATTGGGAGGTACCTCCATCTTTTCAAAGATTGACTTGAGATTTGGATACCATCAAGTCCGAATCAAGGGCGAAAACATCCACAAAACTGCCTTTAGGACGAGATATGGTCACTATGAGTTTGTGGTAGTACCATTTGGATTGACCAATGCCCCTGCCACTTTTATGTGCTTGATGAACAATGTGCTCAACAAATTCCTAGACAAATTTGTACTGGTTTTCATTGATGATATATTAATTTACTCCAAGAATAGAGAGGAACATGAGGAACACCTTAGGCTTGTACTTCAAGTGCTAAGAGAACATCATCTCTATGCCAAATTTAGCAAGTGTGACTTTTTCCAAAAGCAAATACATTACTTGGGCCATGTCTTATCTGAAGAAGGAGTAGTAGTAGACCCTGAAAAGATCAGGTCTATCATGGAATGGCCTACCCCTAAGGACGTTTTGGATATCAGATCCTTTATGAGCTTAGCAGGATACTACGGGATATTTATAAATGGATTCTCCAATATTGGTTGTCCAATCACTTCCCTCTAGAAGAAGGGGGATAAATTCACATGGACACAAAACTGTAAAGAAAGATTCCAAACCCTAAAACATCTACTGACCCACGCACCCATGTTCAAGATCGTCGACTCTGAAGCTGACTTCCTCGTGTGCACATATGCCTGCAGGGAAGGGCTCGGAGGATTCCTTATGCAAAGAGGAAGTGTGGTCTGATATGAATCCTGAAAATTGAATGAGCACGAAGTCAACTATGTGACCCGTGATTTAGAGTTGGCTTCCATAGTGCACACCTTAAAAATGTGGAGGCATTACCTCCTGGGAAGGAAATTTGTACTTATGACAGACCACTATGGATTGTTGTATCTGTTTGACCAACCAAAGATCAATGCCAGACAAGATAGGTGGATGGCCCTCCTTAGCGAGTTTGACTTTGAAATCAAACATATTAAAGGAAAGGAAAATAAGGAGGTCGATGCCCTGAGCAAAAGTATGAAAACAATTCACCTAGCAGCGGTGAGCACCTGCGAGACGGATGTCAAGGAAAGAGTCAGGAATGCACAAGAAATAGACACATTCTTCCAAACCGTGACCTCATACCTGGAGCAAGAAACCAGAGGGATAAAGTATGAAGGCTACCATATGATAGATGGAGGTATGCTAACTTATAGAAACAGATTGTATATTCCAGATTGTGACGACTTGAAGAGGTTCATAATGGATGAACTACATAAAAGACCCTATACTGGTCACCCAGGACACCAGAAGATGATCATGGCCACCAGGAAAAAAATCTATTGGCCTGGACTGAAGAAAGACATAGTTGAATACTTAGTCAAATGCATAGAGTGCCAACAGGTTAAAGCAGAACACTGACACCCAACGGGATTATTACAACCTCTACCAATCCTGGAATAGAAATGGGAAACCATCTACATGGATTTCATCAGCATATTACCAACCTCGACCAAACAGAATGATGCCATCATGGTAGTGGTGGATAAATTGAGAAAGTCCACTCATTTTATCCCCATCAAGTTGACTTGCAAGGCAATATACATCACCAATGTATTCATGAAGAAGATATTCAGACTACATGGTATGCCTAAAGAGATCGTGTCTGACAGAGACACGAAATTTACTTCCAACTTTTGGAAATCCTTGATGGTTGGTCTGGAGACCAAATTACTGTTTAGCACAACCTATCATCCTTAAACCGATGGACAGATGGAAATAGTGAACCAAATATTAGAATACATGCTAAGGATTCATGTAATGCATCAACCCAAAAAGTCAGAAGACTACCTGCCACTGGTGGAAATCGCCTACAACAACGGCTACCATGAATCCCTGAAGATGAGTCCTTTCGAAGTGAGTCCTCTATGGTAGGCCATGTAACACTCCAGTCAGTTGGATTAATCCCGTAAACCGGGTTACTATTGGACCTGACATGTTGAAAGAAATGGAACAACAAGTGACTCAGATAAAACAAAATCTAAAGGTTGCTCAGAACCGACAGAAAAGTTACGTCGACCGAAAGAGAACTCCAAGAGAGATCAAGGCGGGAGACCATGTATATCTCAGAGTTAGGCCTAGGAAGAGTTCCCTGAGGATGGGAGCTTGTGCCAAGTTGGCACCTCGGTATTGCGAACCCTTTGAAGTTATACATAGAGTGGGACCTGTAGCCTATAGGCTAGCACTTCCTCCCACAGTAAAAGCACATAATGTTTTCCATGTTTCATTATTGAAGAAATATGTACATGATTCTAATCATATAATTGACTAGTTTGTGATCCAGGTGGAATCGGAGGGAGAATTCCTGCCAGAACCTCAATGCATACTGGAAAAAAAGGAAACCCCGCTTAGGAACCGAATCATTGCACAGGTCAAGGTGCAGTGGAAAGATTTTGGCCCAGATGAGGCTACATGGGAAATGGAAGATGCCATGAAAAAGGCATATCTGATTTTGTTTACTTCTGTACATACACGTCATATTGATAGATAGAACATCAAGGACGATGTTCCTTTAAGGGGGAGTGAATTGTAACACCCTATTTCCCCCAGTCTATAAAAATAACTATATTGGCCAAGAACTATGGAAAACTCAAAGATGTGACTGTTTGATTTGAAAACCTTTGTATAAAAGGTTGATGAATGTAAATTATATCATGAATATGTGTCGCATTATTGTTGGGAAGGGGATGTGCTGAAAGAGACCATGATGGTTGATGAAAGGTGGTGGAAGGGGCCGAGAATGGCTGTGTTAACTTCCACCAAAACGAAACCGTACTAGTTTGTACGTGCTCGGAAACCAAAGCTCACTCTCTGACCCTGGAATGAATTACCTGCCAGGACGGTAGGTGGGGCGGCTCCTCAAGAGTAAATGAGGGAATGGGGGCGAACCGCCCATCCGCAGAAGCTCTCAGACCTAACCACGGACCAGGAAATTCGCACCACAAGCAACCTCGCAGGGAAAAAGGCAAGGAAAGAAGTGTGGAAGGGGGAGGAAGAGTGTGCGTGACAAAAATCGATGAAGGAGAACCAGAGGAAATCCAAAAATACAGAGAGTCATGAATAGAGGAGAAGGGGAGTAACCTTCATCCTTGACTTCCGTGAGTTGGAAGTAGGAGACTGAGTCTCAAAGCATCGTGGTCTAGCTCGAGGGTGGCTAGTGGTAAATCCAGTTGGAATCACTAAGCCTATGGTTGGGAAGAAACGAGCACCCCTCTCAGCATTCACATCACGTCTGGAAATTCTGATAAGTGTTATATCTTGCATTTGGAATTGAATGTCATGATCGCATGCTCATTTTTATACGCTCGTAAATAGATTTTGTATAGAAGTGTTTGCCTTGTGTTTTGATTGGAAATAATGGATGCATACTTATACTGATATCACTACAAATCGGTTAATGTATGGAATGTGTAAGTTTGGGAAACGAGTCCCTTCCCCTGAGGATTGACCCATCTAAATGGGTTCGTGCTATGCCCTAGTTTATCCTCCCGAAGGCACCCTTTTTTTTGCGAAGGTTACCTCGCTTTCCAGAGTCGGAGTGAGCCCCTTGAAAATACTACCATTGTAGTAAATCCTTGAGTTTACCTTGCCCCTGTCGTGAAGTATATGGGCTTCATAGTTTCGGCTCCCAGGAAACCCAGGTGCGAGACCTCTTATCTGCGGACATCGCGAAATCCCGACTTGCAAAACCCCAAAATGAGCTTAGTGTGTATATGGGCTTCGAAGTTTCGGCTCCCCAGAAACCCAGGTGTGAGACTTCTTGTCTGCGCACATCAAGAAATCCCAACTTGCGAAACCCCGAAATGAGCTTAGTGTATATATGGGCTTTGGACTTTTGACTCTCGGGAAACCTAGGTGTGAGACCTCTTGTCTGCGCACATCATGAAATCCTGACTTGCGAAACCCTAAAATGAGCTTAATGTATATATGGGCTTCAGAGCTTCGACTACCAGGAAACCAAGGTGTGAGACCTCTTGTCTGCACACATCATGAAATCTCAACTTGCAAAACCCCGAAATGAGCTTAGTGTATATATGCGCTTCGGAGTTTCAGCTCCCGGGAAACCCAGGTGTGAGACCTCTTGTCTGCGGACATCACGAAATCCCAACCTGTGAAACCCTGAAATGATATTAGTGTATATATGGGCTTCAGATTTTTAGCTCTCGAGAAACCTAGGCGTGAGACCTATTGTCTGCACACATCACGAAATCCCGACCTGCGAAACCCCGAAATGAGCTTAGTTTATATATGGGCTTCGTAGTTTCGGCTCCCGAGAAACCCAGGTGTGAAACCTTTGGTTTCCGTACATCGTGAAATCCCGACTTGCGAAACCCCGAAATGAGCTTAGTGTATATATGGCCTTCTGAGTTTCGGCTACCGGGAAACCCAGGTGCGAGACACCTCGTATTCGCACATCATGAAATCCCGGTACACGAAATCCCGGTATGTGAAATCCCGAAGCAATGTAGTGTGAAAGGATTTCGGCGTATCGTCACCCAGGAGACCAAAGGGTATGAACCCCTCGTCTTTGCAAGCTGCGAAATCCTGGTACGCGAAGTCCCATTAGGTGAAATCCCAAAGCATCTTAGTGTGAATAGGATTTCGGGTTTCAGGGTTTGAAGAGTCGAAGAACTCGACTCCCTTGCATTTTGAACTCCGGGTTTTCGAAGTCTCGATATGGTTTCCGAAGTCCCAAAATGCAAAAGGTGCCTCTTGGGTTAGCCCAGGGTCATAACCGATGATCACATGGAGGTGAAGCCTACGTTTGGTACTTGAGTTGTACACGACATATTTTAAATGAAAGAACAAGTGGATCGGTTTAGTGAAGGTCTCGATCGGAAGACCTAGCCTACGCTAGAACCTCGTAGGAATTCGGGAACTCTATCCCTTGATAAAGAAAAAGAAAGAAAAAGGTGAAAAATCTATTATGTCATAGTGGGTGTGTGACAAATCGGTATCAGAGCATGGTTACAACACTTGGCCTTCTTGGGCTCATGAACGGGTTGCGCAAAGACTCCATTCGAAGTACTCTTAAAAAGGAGTAACCCTCTGTCTTAACCCCTTAATCACGAGTCGAAGTTAAGAATGAAAACTCCTATTGTGTGTATGCATGTGAAAAATATGAACTATGTGTTGGTTATGAATGAATATAAATATTGACTAACAAAAAGCGTTTTTCTTTTGCACACAAGCGGACGATCAACTGCAGGAAACTACAAATACATAGAATGGAGACTCGCCACGAAGTTGGAGATGGCTCCCACAATAGGGACGAAGACTCTAATGAAAGGAGGGCGGTAGGGACCCCTCTAGATCTAGCTGAAACTATGAGGAGCCTCATGGTCGAACTACAGAGCTGCAAGGCCGACAACGAGAGGATGATAAAAGAGCAAGAGAAGAAAATAGAAATTAATGCAGTCTTATTGCAGAGTTTATCCGACATACAAAGACAATTGCATCATGAACTTGACACCAGTCCAGCGGACCGGCGACGGACAAAGAAAAGTTGAAGTGCACCTGAGATATAGAAATGTGGTCTTTTAAGTGGCCACACTGGGAAGAGCACCTCGAGGAAGGTCCACCCCAGAGATAAGGGACAAGCGTCAGACAATTCCTCTATAAAGGAAGTTGGCGACTCGGAGGGATATTCTAGCAGCAGAACTAGTTCTTATTCCTGAAGAAAATGGAAGAAGCGAAAGCATTCCAAGAGTCATAATCTCGAAGAATTTAGGAAGGCCAAACCACCCCCTTTCGATGGTGAAATAAAGAAGGGAGAGGAAGGAGAGGCCTGGCTGCTTGGACTAAAGAAGTATTTTAGAGTCCATGACTTCTCACAAAATTTGAAGGCCCGAGTAGCCATCTTCAACTTGAAAGGAAAGGCTTCCATTTGGTGGGAAGACCTTAAGAATTTAAAAGGGATTCATGAAGAGGGTTTGTCTTGGGAACGGTTTGAGAAATACTTCAGGAAGAAGTATCTGTCGAAAAAGTATTTCAATGAAAAGACTAAAGAATTCTATGAACTCAAGCTGGGGCAACTCACCATAGAGGAATATGTCAGCAGATTCCTTGATTTGATGACGTACATACCCTATATAAAAGAAGAAAAGGCAAAGGTGCATTGATTCATCAGCAGACTACCTAAGGACTATCAGAACAGGATTGAGCTGGAAGCAGAAGAATAGTTCGGGATTACAGAAAAAGGGGTTTAAATCTCCAAGATTTAAAAATTATAAAAGGGACTCAAGGATGAGATTTCCAACCCGAAGTGTACACTAGCAGAATTTCCCCTCCCAGAGTGGAAATCAACCTTTTGGATATACCCCAGGAAGGATTGATAACCCGAAGAAAGAACCCTTGAAATGTTGGAGTTGTGGAGAAGAGCATCTACTGAGGAACTGCCCGCACCGACAAAAGAACAATAGGAGAATTTACAATGTCCAAGAAGCTACCACCATCAATGATGTGACCAGGAGTGTGCCGCAAATCTATGCAGCCTTGGATAATAAACAAGCTGACCACCAAGCTTTAGTGGTGGAGATGGAAGGTATGATCACCAACCATCTAGTGTCTATTTTAATTGACCCTGGTTCAAATTTGAGTTATATAGCTCCTAAGGTTGTTGATAAATGTAAATTACAGCCACATAAACACGCTAATCCATGGTTGGTATAGTTATCCACTGGCACCAAAAGAAAGGTAGCAGAGGTCATACCAGCTTGCCAATTCACTATGGGTGAATTCCCTACCCAAGCAACCCTTAACGTATTACCCCTAGGATCGTATGACCTGTTGATTGGTATGGACTGGCTAGCCACATATAAATCCAGACTGGACTGTTACCATAAAATCTTAGAATGTATAAGTGAAGACGGAAGAGGCATAACCCTTCAAGGGATCCAAAAACCTGTCTTGATGAGATGAATTTCAACCCTTCAAATGAGAAAGTATTGTAGAAAGGGATGTCCACTATATGTGATACATGTGTTGAAATCAGTTGAAGACGACAAACCAAGCCTCAAAGACCACCCCACACTAAGAGAATATAGAGATTTATTTCCGGAAGAGGTACCGGGTTTAACTCCAAGAAGGGACATCAACTTCTTGATAGAACTTGCACCGGGAGCGGTGCCAGTGTCTAGGACACCCTACAGGATGAGCACACCCGATCTATTTGAGCTTAAATTAAAGCTAAAAGAAATGATGGACATAGGCTATATCCAGCCCAGCGTGTCTCCATGGGGAGCACCAGTCATGTTTGTGAAAAATAAAGATGGTACCCTCTGACTGTGCATAGATTATCGACAACTCAATAAGGTAACCATAAAGAACAAGTAACCCTTACCCAGGATTGATGACATGTTCGATCAATTGGGAGGTGCCTCCATATTCTCAAAGACTGACTTGAGATCTCGATACCATCAAGTCCGAATCAAGGGTGAAGACATCCACAAAACTGCCTTCAGGACGAGATATGGTCACTATGAGTTTGTGGTAGCACCATTTGGATTGACCAATGCCCCTGCCACTTTTATGTGCTCAGCAAATTCCTAGACAAATTTGTACTGGTTTTCATTGATGATATATTAATTTACTCCAAGAATAGAGAGGAACATGAGGAACACCTTAGGATTGTATTTCAAGTGCTAAGAGAACATCAGCTCTATGCCAAATTTAGCAAGCGTGACTTTTTCCAGAAGAAAATACATTACTTGGGCCATGTCCTATCTGAAGAAGGAGTAGCAGTAGACCCTGACAAGATCAGGTCTATCATGGAATGGCCTACCCATAAGGACATTTCGGATATCAGATCCTTAATGGGCTTAGCAGGATACTACAGCAGATTTATAAAAGGATTCTCCAAGATTGGTTGTCCAATCACTGCCCTCCATAACAAGGGGGCTAAATTCACATGGACACAAAAATGTAAAGAAAGATTTCAAACCCTAAAACATCTACTGACCCACGCACTCGTGTTGAAGATCGTCAATTCCGAAGTTGACTTCCTCATGTGCACAGATGCCTGCAAGGAAGGGCTCGGAGGAGTCCTTATGCAAAGAGGAAGTGTGGTCTGCTATGAATCCCAAAAATTGAATGAGCATGAAGTCAACTATGTGACCCATGATTTAGAGTTGGCTGCCATAGTGCACGCCTTAAAAATGTGGAGGCATTACCTCCTGGGAAGGAAATTTGTACTTATGACAGAGCACTGTGGATTGCAGTATTTTTTTGACCAACCAAATCTCAATAACAGACAAGCTAGGTGGATGGCCTTCCTTAGCGAGTTTGACTTTGAAATCAAACATATTAAAGGAAAGGAAAATAAGGTGGTCGATGCCCTGAGCAGAAGTATGAAAAAAATTCGCCTGGAAGCGGTGAGCACCTGCGAGATGGATGTCAAGGAAAGAGTCAGGAATGCACAAGAAACAGACACATTCTTCTAGACCGTGACCTCATACCTGGAGCAAGAACCCAGAGAGATAAAGTATGAAGGCTACCAGATGATAGATGGAGGTCTGCTAACTTACAGAAACAGATTGTTTATTCCAGATTGTGATGACTTGAAGAGGTTCATAATGGATGAACTAAATAAATGACCCCATACTGGTCACCCAGGATACCAGAAGATGATCACGGCCACCAGGAAACAGCTCTATTGGCATGGACTGAAGAAATACATAGTTGAATACTTAGCCAAATGCATAGATTGACAATAGGTTAAAGCAGAACACCGACACCCAACAGGATTATTACAACCTCTACCAATCCTGAAATGGAAATGGGAAACAATCTCAATGGATTTCATCACCACATTACCAACCTTGACCAAACAGAATGATGCCATCATGGTAGTGGTGGATAAATTGAGCAAGTCCGCTCATTTTGTCCTCGTCAAGTTGACTTGCAAGGCAATAGACATTTCCAACGTATTCATGAAGGAGATATTCAGACTACATGGTATGCCTAAAGAGATCGTGTCTGGCAGAGACACGAAGTTTACTTCCAACTTTTGGAAATCCCTGATGGTTGGTCTAGAGACCAAATTACTATTTAGCACAGCCTATCATCCTCAAATCGATGGACAGACGGAAAGAGTGAACCAAATATTAGAAGACATGTTAAGGATGCATGTAATGCATCAACCCAAAAAGTGGGAAGACTACCTGCCACTGGTGGAATTCGCCTACAACAACGGCTACCAAGAATCCCTGAAGATGTGTCCTTTCAAAGTCCTCTATGGTAGTCCGTGTAACACTCCAGTCAGTTGGAGTAATCCCTTAAACCGGGTTACTATTGGACCCGACATGTTGAAAGAAATGGAACAACAAGTGACTCAGATAAAACAAAATCTAAAGGTCACTCAGAACCGACAGAAAAGTTATGCCGACTGAAAGAGAACTCCAAGAGAGTTCAAGGCGGGAGACCACGTATATCTCAGAGTTAGGCCCAGGAAGAGTTCCCTGAGGATGGTAGCTTGTGCCAAGTTGGCACCTCGGTATTGTGGACCCTTTGAAGTTATATATAGAGTAAGACCTGTAGCCTATAGGCTAGCACTTCCTCCCACAGTAAAAGCACATAATGTTTTCCATGTTTCATTATTGAATAAATATGTACATGATTCTAATCAAATAATTGACTAGTCTGTGATCTAGGTGGAACCGGAGGGAGAATTTCTACCAGAACCTCAATGCATACTGGACAGAAAGGAAACCCCGCTCAGGAATTGAACCATTGCACAGGTCAAGGTGCAGTGGAAACATTTTGGCGCAAATGAGGTTACATGGGAAATGGAATATGCCATGAAATAGGCATATCCGATTTTGTTTACTTCTATACATACACATCATATTAATAGATAGAACATCAAGGACGATGTTCCTTTAAGGGGGAGGGAATTGTAACACCCTGTTTCCCCCAGTCTGTAAAAATAACTATATTGGCCAAGAACTATGGCAAACTCAAAGATGTGAATGTTTGATTTGACAGACCTTTGTATAAAAGGTCGATGAATGTAAATTATATCATGAATATGTGTCCCATGATTGTTGGGAGGGGGATGTGCTGAAAGAGACCACGATGGCTAATGAAAGGTGGTGGAAGGTGACGGGAATGGATCTGTTAACTTCGATCGAACCGAAACCGTACTGGTTTGTACGTGCTCAAAAACCAAAGCTCATTCTCTGACCCCAGAATGAATTACCCGCTAGGATGGTAGGTGGGGAGGCTCCTCAAGAGTAAATGAGGGGATGGGGGCAAACCGCCCATCTACAGAAGCTCTCAGACCTGACCACGGATGGGGGAAATTCGCACCACACGCAACCTCACAGGGAAAAAGGCAAGGAAAGAAGTGTGGAAGGGGGAGGAAGAGCGTGTGTGACAGAAAATACGAAAGGAGAACCAGAGGAACTCCGAAAATAGAGAGACTGATGAGCAGAGGAGAAGGGGAGTAACCTTCGTCCTTGACTTCCGTGAGCTGCAAGTAGGAGACTGAGTCTCAAATCATCGTGGTATAGCTCGGGGGTGGCTAGTGATAAATACGGTTGGAATCACTGAGCCTACGGTTGGATGGAAACGAGCACCCCTCTCAGCATTCGCATCACATCCGAAATTTCTGATAAGTGTTATATCTTTCATTTGGAATTGAATGTCTTGATCGCATGTTCATTTTTATACGCTCGTAAACAGTTTCTGTATAGAAGTGTTTGCTTTGTGTTTTGATTGGAAATAATGGATGCATGCTTATACTGATATCACTACAAATTGGTTAATGTATGGAATGTGTAAGTTCGGGACACGAGTCCATTCCCTTGAGGATTGACCCATCTAACTGGGTTCGTGCTATGCCCTGGTTTATCCTCCCGAAGGCATGCCTTTTTTTGGGAATGTTCCCTCACTCTCCAGAGTCGGAGTGAGCCCCTTGAAAAGACTACCATTGTAGTAAATCCACGAGTTTACCTTGCCCCTGTCGTGAAATATATGGGCTTCGGATATTCGGCTCACGGGAAACCCAGGTGAGAGACCTCTTGTCTGCGCACATTGCGAAATCTGGACTTGAAAAACCCCGAAATGAGCTTAGTGTATATATGGGCTTTGGAGTTTAAGCTCCCGGGAAACCCAGGTGCGAGACCTCTTGTCTGCGCACATCGCGAAATCCCGACTTGTGAAACCCCGAAATGAGCTTAGTGTATATATGGGCTTCAGAGTTTCAGCTCCCAAGAAACCCAGGTGCGCCTCTTGCCTGTGCACATCACGAAATCGTGACTTGCGAAACCCCAAAATGAGATTAGTGTATATATGGGATTCAGAGTTTCAGCTACCGAGAAACCCAGGTGCTAGACCCCTCGTCCTCGCACATCATGAAATCTCATTACATAAAATCCAGGTATGTGAAATCCTAAAGCGATGTAGTGTGAAAGGATGTTGGTGTTTCGGCACCCGGGAGACCAAAGGGTATGAACCCCTCATCTTCGCAAGCTGCGAAATCCCGGTATGCGAAGTCCCGGTAGGTGAAATCCTGAAGTGGCTTAGTGTGAATAGGATTTTGGGTTTCGGGGTTTGAAGAGTCGAAGAACTTGACTCCCTTTCATTTCGAACTCCCAGTTTCCGAAGTCCTGAAATGCGAAAGGCGCCTCTTGGCTTAGTCCGAGGTCATAACCAATGATCACATGGAGGTGAAGCCTGCGTTTGGTGCTTGAGTTGTACACGACGGATTTTCAACGAAAGAACCAGTGGATCGGTTTAGTGAAGGTCCCGATCGGAATACCTAGCCTGTGCTAGAACATCGTAGGAATTCAGGAACTCTGTCCCTCGATAAAGAAAAAGAAAGAAAAAGGAGAAAAATCTATTATGTCGTAGTGGGTGTGTGACAAATTGGTATCAGAGCATGGTTACAACACTTGGCCTTCTTGGGCTCATGAACAGGTTGCGCAAAGACTCCATTCGAAGTACTCTTAAAATGGAGTAACCCTTTATCTCAACCCCTTAATCACGAGTTGAAGTTAAGAATGAAAACTCCTATTGTGTGTATGCATGTCAAAAATATGAACTATGTGTTGGGTATGAATGAATATAAATATTGACTAACAACAAGCATTTTTCTTTTGCACAAAAGCAGATGATCAACCGTGGGAAACTACAGACGCATAGAATGGAGACTCACCACGAAGTGGGAGATGGCTCCCACAATAGAGACGAAGAGTCTGACAAAAGGAGGGCGGTAGGGACCCCTCCAGATCTAGATGAAACTGTGAGGAGCCTCATGGTTGAACTACAGAGCTGCAAGGCCGACAACAAGAGGATGATAAAAGAGAAAGAGAAGCAAATGGAAATTAATGCAGTCTTACTGGATATTTTATCTGACATACAAAGACAATTGCAGCATGAACCTGACACCAATCTAGCGGACCGACGACGGACAAAGAAAATTCAAAGTCCACCTGAGATATAGAAACGTGGTCTTTTAAGTGGCCACACTGGGAAGAGCACCTCGAGGAAGGTCCACCCAAGAGATAAGGGACAATTGTCGGACAATTCCTCTCGAAAGGAAGATGGTAACTCGAAGGGATCTTCTCGCAGCATAACTAGTTCTTATTCCCGAAGAAAACGAAAGAAGTGAAAGCATTCCAAGAGACATAATCTCGAAGAATTCAGGAAGGCCAAACCACCCTCTTTCGACGGTGAAATAAAGAAGGGAGAGGAAGCGGAGGTCTGGCTGCTTGGAATAAATAAGTATGGAAGGGGGAGGAAGAGTGCGCGCGATAGAAATCGCGGAAGGAGAACCAGAGGAACTCCAAAAATACAGAGAGTTATGAGCAAAGGAGAAGGGGAGTAACCTTCGTCCTTGACTTCCGTGAGCTGGAAGTAGGAGACCGAGTCTCAAAGCATCATGGTCTAGCTTGGGGGTGGCTCGTGGTAAATCCAGTTGGAATCACTGAGCCTACAGTTGGGTGGAAACGAGCACCCCTCTCAGCATTTGCATCACGTCCGAAATTTCTGATAAGCGTTATATCTTGCATTTGGAATTGAATGTCCTAATCGCATGCTTATTTTTATACGCTTGTAAATAGTTTCTGTATAGAAGTGTTTGCCTTGTGTTTTGATTGGAAATAATGAATGCATGCTTATACTGATATCACTACAAATCGATTAATGTATGGAATGTGTAAGTTCGGGACACGAGTCCATTCCCTTGAGGATTGACCCATCTAACTGGGTTCGTGTTATGCCCTTGTTTATTGTCTCGAAGGTTCCCTCGCTTTCCAGAGTCGGAGTGAGCCCCTTGAAAAGACTACCATTGTAGTAAATCTGTGAGTTTACCTTGTCCCTGTGGCGAAGCATATGGGCTTCGTAGTTTCGGCTCCTGGGAAACCCAGGTGTGAGACCTCTTGTCTGCGCACATCGCGAAATCCCGACTTGCGAAACCCCGAAATGAGCTTAGTGTATATATGGGCTTCGGAGTTTCGGCTCCTGGGAAACCCAGGTGCGAGACATCTTGTCTATGCACATCGTGAAATCCTGACTTGCAAAACCCCGAAATGAGCTTAGTGTATATATGGGCTTCGGAGTTTCGGCTCCTAGGAAACCAAAGTGTGAGACCTCTTGTCTGCGCACATCATGAAATCCCTACTTGAGAAACCCCGAAATGAGCTTAGTGTATATATGGGCTTCGGAGTTTCGGCTCTCGGGAAACCCAGGTGCGAGACGTCTTGTCTGCGCACATCGCAAAATCCTGACTTGCGAAACCCCGAAATGAGCTTAGTGTATATATGGGATTTGGAGTTTCGGCTCCCAGGAAACCTAGATGTGAGACCTCTTGTCTGCGCACATCATGAAATCCTGACTTGTGAAACCCCGAAATGAGCTTAGCGTATATATGGGCTTTAGAGTTTCGGGTCCCGGGAAACCCAGGTGCGAGACCTCTTGTTTGTGCACATCACAAAATCCTGACTTATGAAACCCCGAAATGAGCTTAGTGTATATATGGGCTTCGGAGTTTCGGCTCCTGGGAAACCAAGGTGCAAGACCTCTTGTCTGCGCACATCACGAAATCGTGACTTGCGAAACCCTGAAATGAGCTTAGTGTATATATGGGCTTCGAAATTTCGGCTCCCAGGAAACCCAGGTGTGAAACCCCTCATCTTCGCACATCGTGAAATCCTGGTACGCGAAATCCCAGTATGTGAAATCCCGAAGCGATGTAGTGTGAAAGGATTTCAGCGTTTCAGCAACCGGGAGACCAAAGGGTATGAACCCCTCGTCTTCACAAGCTGCGAAATCCTGGTACACGAAGTCCTGGTAGGTGAAATCCCGAAGTGGCTTAGTGTGAATAGGATTTTGGGTTTCGGGGTTTGAAGAGTCAAAGAACTCAACTCCCTTGCATTTTGAAGTCCTGATATAGTTTTTAAAGTCCTGAAATGCGAAAGGCGCCTCTTGGCTTAGCCCAGGGTCATAACCGATGATCACATGGAGGTGAAGCCTACATTTGGTGCTTGAGTTGTACACGACAGATTTTCAACGAAAGAAACAGTGGATCAGTTTAGTGAAGGTCCCGATCGGAAGACCTAGCTTATGCTAGAACCTGGTAGGAATTCAGGAACTCTGTCCCTCGATAAAGAAAAAGAAAGAAAAAGGCGAAAAATCTATTATGTCATAGTGGGTGTGTGACAAATTGGTATCAGAGCATGGTTACAACACTTGGCCTATTTGGGCTCATGAACAGGTTGTGCAAAGACTCCATTCGAAGTACTCTTAAAATGGAGTAACCCTCTATCTTAACCCCTTAATCACAAGTCGAATTTAAGAATGAAAACTTCTATTGTGTGTATGCATGTGAAAAATATGAACTATGTGTTGGTTATGAATGAATATAAATATTGACTAACAACAAGCATTTTTCTTTTGCACACAAGCGGACGATCAACCGTGGGAAACTGTAGATGCATAGAATGGAGACTCACCATGAAGTAGGAGATGGATCCCACAATAGAGACGAAGATTCTGACGAAAGGAGGGTGGTAGGGACCCCTCCAGATCTAGCTGAAACTGTGAGGAGCCTCATGGTCGAACTACAGAGCTGCAAGGCCGACAACGAGAGGATGATAAAAGAGAAAGAGAAGCAAATGGAAATTAATGCAGTCTTACTGCAGAGTTTATCCAACATACAAAGACAATTGCAGCATGAACCTAACACTAGTCCAGCGGACCGACGACAGACAAAGAAAATTCGAAGTCCACCTGAGATACAGAAACGTGGTCTTTTAACTGGCCACACTGGGAAGAGTACCTCGAGGAAGGTCCATCCCAGACATAAGGGACAAGCATCGGACAATTCCTCTGGAAAGGAAACTGGTGACTCGAAGGGATCTTCTAGCAACAAAACTAGTTCTTATTCCCGAAGAAAATGAAAGAAGCGAAAGCATTCCGAGAGTCATAATCTCAAAGAATTCAGGAAGGCCAAACCACCCTCTTTCGACGGTGAAATAAAGAAGGGAGAGGAAGCAAAGGCCTGGCTTCTTGGACTAAAGAAGTATTTTAGAATCCATGACTTCTTAGAAAATTTGAAGTCCCGAGTAGCCACCTTCAACTTGAATGGAAAGGCTTCCATTTGGTGGGAAGACCTTAAGAATGTAAAAGGGATTCACGAAGAGGGCCTATCTTGGGAACGGTTTGAGAAATACTTCAGGAATAAGTATCTGTCGAAAAAGTATTTCAATGAAAAGACTGAAGAATTCTATGAACTCAAGCTAGGGAAACTCACCATAGAGGAATATGTCAGCAGATTCCTCAATTTGTTGAGGTATGTACCCTATATAAAAGCAGAAAATTCAAAGGTGCAACAATTCATCAACGGACTACCTAAGGACTATCAGAACAGGATTGAGTTTGATGAGCCAAAGACCCTAGAAGACACTATCCGAAAGGCAACATATTGTTATAAACAGCTTGGGCATCGGACAAAACTTCTTGAAGGTTGGAAGCAGAAGAATAGTTCAGGATTACAAAAAAAGGGGTTTAAATATCCAAGATTTAAAAATTATAAAAAGGAAACAAGGATGAGCTTTCCAACCCGAAGTGTACACCAGTAGAATTTCCCCTCCCAGAGCGGAAATCAACCTTTTGGATCTACCCCAGGAAGGATTGATAACCCAAAGAAAGAACCCTTGAAATGTTGGGGTTGTGGAGAAGAGCATCTACTGAGGGACTGCCCACACCGATACCAGAACAGTCGGAGAATTTAAAATGTCCAAGAAGCTACCACCGTCAATGATGTGGCCAGGAGTGTGCCACAAATCTATGCAGCCTTGGATAATAAACAAGATGACCACCAAGCTTTAGTGGTGGAGATGGAAGGTATGATCACCAACCATCTAGTGTCTATTCTAATTGACCCTGGTTCAAATTTGAGTTATATAGCTCCTAAGGCTGTTGATAAATGTAAATTACAGCGACATAAACATGCCAAGCCATGGTTGGTACAGTTAACCACTGGCACCAAAAGAAAGGTAGCGGAGGTCATACCAGCTTGCCAATTCATTATGGGTGAATTCCCCACCCAAGCAACCCTTAATGTAATACCCCTAGGATCGTATGACCTATTGATTAGTATGGATTGGCTAGCCACATATAAAGCTAGACTAGACTGTTACCATAAAACCTTAGAATGTATAAGTGAAGAAGGAAGAAGGATAACCCTTCAAGGGATCCAAAAACCTATCTCGGTGAGATGAATATCAACCCTTCAAATGAGAAAGTATTGTAGAAAGGGATGTCCACTATATGCGATACAGGTGTTGAAATCAGTTGAAGATGACAAACCAAGCCTCGAAGACCACCCCACACTAAGAGAATATAGAGATGTATTTCTGGAAGAGGTATCGGGTTTACTTCCAAGAAGGGACATCGACTTCTTGATAGAACTTGCACCAAGAGTAGTGACAGTGTCTAGGACACCCTACAGGATGAGCACACCTGAGCTAGTTGAGCTTAAATTACAGCTAAAATAAATGATGGACAGAGGCTATATCTGGCCCAGCGTGTCTCCATGGGGAGCACCAGTCATGTTTGTGAAAAAGAAAGATGGTACCCTCCGACTGTGCATAGATTATAGACAACTCAATAAGGTAGCCATAAAGAACAAGTAACCCTTACACAGAATTGATGACTTGTTCGATCAATTGGGGGGTGCCTCCATCTTCTCAATGATTGACTTGAGATATGGATACCATCAAGTCTGAATCAAGGATGAAGACATCCACAAAACTACCTTCAGGACGAGATATGGTCACTATGAGTTTGTGGTAGTACCATTTGGATTGACCAATTCCCCTGCCACTTTTATGTGCTTGATGAACAATGTGCTCAGCAAATTCCTAGACAAATTTGTATTGGTTTTCATTGATGATATATTAATTTACTCCAAGAATAGAGAGGAACATGAGGAACACCTTAGGCTTGTACCTCAAGTGCTATGAGAACATCAAATCTATGCCAAATTTAGCAAGTGTGACTTTTTCTAGAAGCAAATACATTACTTGGGCCATGTCCTATCTGAAGAAGGAGTAGCAGTAGACCCTGACAAGATCAGGTCTATCATGGAATGACCTACCCCTAAGGACGTTTCAGATATCATATCCTTTATGGGATTAGCAGGATACTATAGCAGATTTATAAAAGGATTCTCCAAGATTGGTTGTCCAATCACTTCCCTCCAGAAGAATGGGGCTAAATTCACATGGACACAAAAATGTAAAGAAAGATTTCAAACCCTAAAACATCTACTGACCCACGCACCTGTGTTGAAGATCGTCGATTCTGAAGCTGACTTCCTCATGTGCACAGATGCCTGTAGGGAAGGGCTCGGAGGAGTCCTTATGCAAAGAGGAAGTGTGGTCTGCTATGAATCCTGAAAATTGAATGAGCACAAAGTTAACTATGTGACCCATGATTTAGAGCTGGCTGCCATAGTGCATGCCTTAAAAATGTGGAGGCATTACCTCCTGGGAAGGAAATTTGTACTTATGACAGACCACTATGGATTGTGGTATCTATTTGACCAACCAAAGCTCAATGCCAGACAAGCTAGGTGGATGGCCCTCCTTAGCGAGTTTGACTTTGAAATCAAACATATTAAAGGAAAGGAAAATAAGGTGGTCGATGCCATGAGCAGAAGTATGAAAACAATTCACCTGGCAGCGGTGAGAACCTGCGAGACAATTGTCAAGGAAAGAGTTAGGAATTCACAAGAAATAGACACATTCTTCCAGACCGTGACCTCATACCTGGAGCAAGAACCCACAGGGATAAAGTATGAATTCTACCACATGATAGATGGAGGTTTGCTAACTTACATAAACAGATTGTATATTCCAGATTGAGATGACTTGAAGAGGTTCATAATGGATGAACTACATAAAAGACCCTATATTGGTCACTCAGGATACCAGAAGATGATCATGGCCACCAGGAAACAGTTCTATTGGCCTGGACTGAAGAAAGACATAGTTGAATACTTATCCAAATGCATAGAGTGCCAATAGGTTAAAGCAGAACACTGACACCCAGCAGGATTATTACAACCTCTACCAATCCCGGAATGGAAATGGGAAACCATCTCCATGGATTTCATCACCAGATTACCAACCTCGACCAAATAGAATGACGCTCATTTTATCCCCGTCAAGTCTACTTGCAAGGAAATAGACATCTCCAACGTATTCATGAAGGAGCTATTTAGACTACATGGTATGCCTAAAGAGAACATGTCTGACAGAGACACGAAATTTACTTCCAACTTTTGGAAATCCTTGATGGTTGATCTAGAGACCAAATTACTGTTTATCTCAACCTATCATTCTCAAACCAATGGACAGACGAAAAGAGTGAACCAAATATTAGAAGTCATGCTAAGGATGCATGTAATGCATCAACCCAAAAAGTGGGAAGACTACCTGCCACTAGTGGAATTCGCCTACAACAACGGCTACCAAGAATCACTAAAGATGAGTACTTTCGAAGTCCTCTATGGTAGGTCATGCAACACTCCAGTCAGTGGGAGTAATCCCGTAAACCGGGTTACTATTGGACCCGACATGTTGAAAGAAATGGAACAACAAGTGACTTAGATAAAAAAAAATCTAAAGGTCGCTCAGACCCGACAAAAAAGTTATGCCACGAAAGAGAACTCCAAGAGAGTTCAAGGCAGGAGACCACGTATATCTTAGAGTTAGGCCCAGGAAGAGTTCCCTAAGGATGGGATCTTCTGCCAAGTTGGCACCTCGGTATTGCAGACCCTTTGAAGCTCTAGATAGAGTGGAACATGTAGCCTATAGGCTAGCACTTCCTCCCACAGTAAAAGCACATATTGTTTTCCATGTTTCATTATTGAAGAAATATGTACATGATTCTAATCATATAATTGACTGGTCTGTGATCCAGGTGGAACCAGAGGGAGAATTCCTACCAGAACCTCAATGCATACTAGACAGAAAGGAAACCCCACTCAGGAACCGAACCATTTCACAGGTCAAGGTGCAGTGGAAACATTTTGGCCCAGATGAGGCTACATGGAATATGGAAGATGCCATGAAACATGCATATCTGATTTTGTTTACTTCTGTACATACATGTCATATTGATAGATAGAACATCGAAGACAATGTTCCTTTAAGGGGGAGGGAATTGTAACACCCTATTTCCCCCAGTCTATAAAAATAACTATATTGGCCAAGAACTATGGCAAACTCAAAGATGTGAATGTTTGATTTGACAGACCTTTGTACAAAAGGTCGATGAATGTAAATTATATCATGAATATGTGTCGCATGATTGCTGGGCGGGGGATGTGCTGAAAGAGACCACGATGGATTATGAGAGGTGGTGGAAGGGGCCTGGAATGGCTACGTTAACTTCCACCGAACCAAAACCGTACTGGTTTGTACGTGATCGGAAACCAAAGCTCACTCTCTAACCCCGTAATGAATTACCCACCAGGATGGTAGGTGGGGAGGCTCCTCAAGAGTAAATGAGGGGATGAGAGTGAACCACCCATCCGCAGAAGCTCTCAGACCTTACCACGGATAGGGAAATTCACGCCACACTCAACCTCATAGGGAAAAAGGCAAGGAAAGAAGTGTGGAAGGGGGAGGAAGAGCGTGTGTGAAAAAAATCACAGAAGGAGAACCAGAGGAACTCCGAAAATACAGAGAGTCATGAGCAGAGGAGAAGGGGAGTAACCTTCGTCCTTGACTTCCGTGAGCTGCAAGTAGGAGACTGAGTCTCAAAGCATCGTGGTCTAGCTCGAGGGTGGCTAGTCGTAAATCCGGTTGGAATCACTAAGCCTATGGTTGGGTGGAAATGAGGACCCCTCTCAGCATTCGCATCATGTTTGGAATTTCTGATAAGTGTTATATCTTGCATTTGGAATTGAATGTCTTGATCGCATGCTCATTTTTATACGCTCGTAAATAGTTTTTGTATAGAATTGTTTCCCTTGTGTTTTGATTGGAAATAATGGATGCATGCTTATACTGATATCACTACAAATTGGTTAATGTATGGAATGTGTAAGTTTGGGACACGAGTCCATTCCCCTAAGGATTGACCCATCTAACTGGGTTCGTGCTATGCCCTGGTTTATCCTCCAAAAGGCACCCTTTTTTTTGCGAAGGTTCCCTCGCTTTCCAAAGTCGGAGTGAGCCCCTTGAAAAGACTACCATTGTAGTAAATCCGTGAGTTTACCTTGCCCCTATCGCGAAGTATATGGGCTTCAGAGTTTCGGCTCCCGGGAAACCCAGGTGCGAGACCTCTTGTCTACACACATCATGAAATCCTGACTTGCAAAACCCTGAAATGAGCTTAGTGTATATATGGGCTTCGGAGTTTCGGCTCCTAGGAAACCCAGGTGCAAGACCTCTTGTTTGCGCACATCGTGAAATCCCGACTTGCGAAACCCTGAAATGAGCTTAGTGTATATATGGGCTTCGGAGTTTCGGCTCCCAGGAAACCCAGGTGCAAGACCTCTTGTCTGCGCACATCGCGAAATCCCGACTTGCGAAACCCCAAAATGAGCTTAGTGTATATATGGGCTTCGGAGTTTCGGCTCCCAGGAAACCCAAGTGTGAGACCTCTTGTCTGTGAACATTGTGAAATCTCGACTTCCGAAACCTCGAAATGAGCTTAGTGTATATATGGGCTTTGGAGTTTCAGCTCCCGGGAAACCCAGGTGCGAGACCTCTTGTCTGCGCACATCGCAAAATCCCAACTTGCAAAACCCCAAAATGAGCTTAGTGTATATATGGGCTTCGGAGTTTCGGCTCCCGGGAAACCCAGGTGTGAGACCTCTTGTCTGCACACATCACGAAATCCCAACTTGCGAAACCCCAAAATGAGCTTAGTGTATATATGGGCTTTGGAGTTTCGACTCCCAGGAAACCCAGGTGCGAGACCCCTTGTCTTCGCACATCGTGAAATATCGGTACGCGAAATCCTGATATGTGAAATCCCGAAGCGATGTAGTGTGAAATGATTTCGGCGTTTCAACACCCGAGAGACCAAAGGGTATGAACCCCTCATCTTCACAAGCTGCAAAATCCCGGTAGGTGAAATATCGAAGCGACTTAGTGTGAATAGGATTTCTAGTTTCGGGGTTTGAAGAGTCGAAGAACTCGACTCCCTTGCATTTCGAACTCTCAGTTTCCGAAGTCCTAATACGGTTTCCGAAGTCCCGAAATGCAAAAGGCGCCTCTTGGCTTAGCCCGGGGTCATAACCAATGATCACATGGAGGTAAAGCTTACATTTGGTGCTTGAGTTGTACACAACGGATTTTCAACGAAAGAACCAGTGGATCAGTTTAGTGAAGGTCCCAATCAGAAGACCTAGCCTATGCTAGAACCTCGTAGGAATTCAGGAACTCTGTCCCTCGATAAAGAAAAAGAAAGAAAAAGGCAAAAAAAATATGATTCCATAGTGGGTGTGTGACAATCCATTTCCCCGTGTGTGATCCCTCTCTACAGCAGCACTCATCTCTTCTTTGTTCTACATTCTTATAGTCTTTGTGCACCTTGTGCATCCCATATGCGCAATGCTTCTACATGCTCTTCATGTCTAGTGCTCTGCCTGATCATCATTGCAACTCTTCATCTTCTCTGGTTTTTCAACCCATGTGTCCATGATCACTGGGTGTTATGCTGAGATTCCTTAGCATGTCTAGTAGTCGAGACTCTTCGTCTTCTCTATCACAGTCGAGCTCATCCTCTCTGTTGCAGTTACAGGCTTCAACGCTCTTCCATCTGTCAATCACCTCCTGAATAGTCTTCATTCCACTGGCAGATGCCTTGAGACTCTTCATCTTCTCTGGCGATCACCCTGAAGCCTCTTCCAGTCGTCTGGAAGAAACAATCAGTCGTTTCTAGCAGTTACACTGTGAACCTCCAAAAACCGCATCAGCAACTAAATCGCCACTGATCGATTAACTGTGAAGAGCAACATTATCCCTTCAATCATATTCCTGAATAACCTGCACCGTTGGATCATAAATGATGGATCTCGCGCTTATTTCGCAATTCATCATTTCGGCAATTAGGCATTCCTGTGGTGAAGAGTTATCTTGACACTTGACTCCTCCAACTCCCGGTATCCAAAACTCCACTTGATGTGCCTGTTTCGGCGTTTCTCATTTCGGCACTTCGGGTCTCCTGTGATGAAGAGTCTCGACTCTTGACTCCTCCAACTCTCGGTATCCGAAACTCCGGTTGATGTGCCTGTTTTAGGATTTTTGGCGTTTCGCATTTCGGCACTTCGAGACTCCTGTGATGAAGAGTCTTGACTCTTGACTCCTCCAACTCCCGGTATCCGAAACTCCGGTTGATGTGCCTGTTTCGGGATTCCGGCATTTCGCATTTCAGCACTTTGGGACTCCTGTGATGAAGAGTCTTGACTCTTGACTCCTCCAACTCCTGGTATCCGAAACTCTGGTTGATGTGCCTGTTTCAGGATTTTCGGCGTTTCGCATTTTGGCACTTTGGGACTTCTGTGATGAAGAGTCTTGACTCTTGACTCCTCCAACTCCCGGTATCCGAAACTCCAGTCGATGTGCCTGTTTCGGGATTTTTCGGTGTTTCGCATTTCGGCACTTCGGGACTCCTGTGACGAAGAGTCTCAACTCTTGACTCCTCCAACTCCCGGTATCTAAAACTCCAGTTGATGTGCCTGTTTCGGGATTTTCGACTTTTCGCATTTCGATACTTCAAGACTCTTGTGATGAAGAGTCTCGACTCTTGACTCCTCCAACTCCCGGTATCTGAAACTCCGGTTGATGTGCCTATTTTTGGATTATCGGCATTTTTCATTTTGGCAATTCCTGTCGTGAGTTGCTTCCTTGACTCCTCCAGCTCCCAGTATCCAAAACTCCAAAATGGAGTTTACGCTTCTGATCTTGCCATGTGATCATCGTTGCGCTACTGGTCTTGCCACTTTCTCTTGTTCGTCATCGTCGGGATGAGCTTTCCATCAATGACAAACAAATACTTTTCCTGCCTGTTCTTGTCATCAAATGAACAAGCACACTCTCGTACTCTGCATACACCTCTGCACTATCTCTTCTGGTCTTCACAAGCTTGCCCTGCTGCATCTTCCCAAAATACTTATGATGCTCGCCTGGCACATTATACATGTACTCAAGCCATCATCGATGTTTTACTTGCCATCAATGACAATCATACACTGCCTGTAAAACATGACAACATTTTTCCTCAAGAGAAACAAGCTTGAGACCCAACTCTTTATACCCTGACCTCATCGGGGACATGCACTAACAGCGACAAGGAGAAAACCGCTCTGATACCACTAATACAGATTTTATGAGAAGAACGAAATGAACACGTATTATTATTATTATTCACACAAAGACACAAGGAAAAATAACAGAGATACAAAAAAATTGGCTTTTATTCAATAAGGAAATATGTTGAAACTGTAAAATGCAGGCTGAAAACAAGCTTTCTAGAATGGTGGCGACTTATCTCTAAGAAGAGATGTGACGGTTGCGCTCATTCGCAAGAAGATGATTACAATGAGGCTTTGAAATATTTTTTACAATAAACATGATGCCAAAACCCTAGATGTCCAAAAACCTAACCCTAGGAGATGAAGCGCCAAAATTCATGTGGGCCCCATTGGGGTAAGTTAGTACGTCAACTTCCCTAAGTCGTAACTTTTGCATACGATCTTCGTTTTCGGTGCACGATAGCCCATTGGAAAGGTCTATATGAGGAATACACATTATGTTGTAAAAATCTAACTTTGTTTATAGTTTGATTGTGGCGAGCCATAAAAACATTGTTTAGGGCCTCAAAACGGCCCCAAAATTTCACGACCCGAAAACTAGGAAACAACTGCGAAACTGAAAACTGCCAAGATGAGCCAGTTAGAATAGGTGGGTGGCCATTGATATCCACCTGGATCAAGTACTGAGATAAATGAAGCAGCATTGGTATTTGAGGAAGCAAATGAAACTAATTGTTTATGGCATCATAGACTAGGCCATATGAGAGAGAAAGGGCTCAAGATACTGATTAATCGTAAGTTACTTCCAAGTTTAAAATCCCTTAATTTGAATTTTTGCAAGCATTGTATTTTGGGGAAGCAGTGTAGACAAAAATTTCAAAAAGGTAGTCATATTGTATACAAGTAAAGGTATCCTTGATTATATTCATTCAAATGTTTGGGGGCCATCCCCTACAATTTCTTTTATAGGATCATCATGTTTTGTGACATTTATAGATGATTACTCTAGAAAGGTGTGGGTCTATTTACTAAAAAGAAAAGTTGATGTGTTTAATGTATTTAAGAAGTTTAGAGATTTGGTTGAAAAGAGCATTGGAAGGTCAATCAAGTGTTTAAGAACATATAATGGAGACAAGTTCACATCTTTGGAATTTGTAAATTATTGCAAGGAAGCTGGGATCGAAAGGAAAAAAAACATTGTTTATACTCCTCAGCAAAACAGTGTTGTTGAACACATGAATAGTACTCTTTTAGAGAGAGAAAGGAGCATGCTCATGAATGCCAAGCTACAACAAGAGTTGTGGGAAGGAGCAGTCTTTACAGTGTGCTATTTGGTAAATTGGTCACCATCAACTGCAATAAAATGTAAGATTTTGGAAGAGGTATGGACATGTCATTTGTGTGATTATTCAAATCTGAAATTTTTTGGTTTTGATGATTATGCTCTTATTTCTAAAGATCAACATTCTAAGTTAGATCCTAGATCAAAGAAGTATGTATTTGTTGGTTATGATGATGGAGTTAAGGGATACAATTTATGGGATCCTACTGCCCACAAACTCATCATAAGTAGATATGTAGTATTTGATGAATCCTCTCTCATAAAATCAGACATGGTAGGAGTTGAAATGACACAAGAACATGTACCATGAATTCAATAGATTCAGTTCAAGACTCGATGATCTACAGGAAAGGACGAACATAAATATGTTCTAGAGGAAGAAGATGAGGATGCAAAAAAATTCCAGGAAAATGTGGAAATCCCACAACCATCTCTAAGGAGATCTACTCAGGTCAGGAATCCTCCTATATGGTATGATAATTATGTTTCATTCGTGGCTTTGATTTATAATGATGGGGAACCTAGTTGTTATCAGGAAGCGATGGATGGTACTGAAAGTTCCAAATGGAAAATAGCCATGGAATAAGAAATTGATGCCTTAGAGAGGAATAAAACATGGGACCTGGTAGAACTCTCGAAGGGAAAGAAGGTTGTTGGTTGCAAGTGGGTATACAAACTGAAAAGGGTGTTGATGATAAAGTTGAAAGTTATAAAGAAAGACTGGTGGAAAAAGGGTATTCTCAAAAGGAAGGTATTGGTTTCTGAAATTTTTTCACTGGTTCTTAAGGTTGTTTCAATTCGTGTTGTGTTAGCACTAGTTGATTTACTTGATCTTGAGTTACAACAGCTAGATCTTAAAACAACATATTTACATGTAGATTTGGATGAGGAAATATATATGGAACAACCAGAAGGGTTTTTTCAAGATCATAAGAAAATGTTTGTTTGCAAACTAAAGAAGTCATTGTATGGCCTGAAGCAGTCTCCCAGGAAATGGTACAAGAAGTTTTATTCCTTAACGGTGAGCCAAAATTTCACAAGAAGTGAGTATGACCATTTTGTTTACTCCAAAATTTAAATGGCATATCCATTATCTTGGTATTATATGTTGATGAAGAAAAAGCATGGTTGAGATCAACAAGTTGAAGGCGTAGTTGGCTAGGAAATTTGACATGAAGGATATAGGAGCAGAAAAACAAATCTTGGGCATAGAAATACACATAGACATGGAAAATGGTAAGCTATAGTTATCACAACAAAGGTATGCGGAGAAGATACTCATGAGATTCTGTGTCAATCATGTGAAACATGCAAATATCCCTTTGGCTTCCCATTTTAAGCTTTCTTCGGGTTTATGTCCTAGTAATAAGGAATAAAAACATTATATGTCTTGTGTACCTTATGGCAGCGCAATAGGAATTTCGATGTAT
The DNA here is from genome assembly GCA_000966675.3 of Picea glauca. Taxonomy (NCBI): domain Eukaryota; kingdom Viridiplantae; phylum Streptophyta; class Pinopsida; order Pinales; family Pinaceae; genus Picea; species Picea glauca. The sequence goes on from JZKD02S2179773.1 coordinate 365,136, forward strand.
GCAATGGTAATTACAAGACCGAATATTTCACATGCAAATGGTGTTGTCAGTAGATATATGGAAAATCCAGGTAAAGAGCATTGGGAAATAGCGAAATGGATGCTTCAATATCTGAGAGGCACAAGTGATTATTGTATCATCTTTAATGGTTGCAGAGATTTAGTCTGTGGTTATGTTGATTCATATTTTCAAGTGATTGGACAAGAGGAGATCGACTTTAGGTTATGTATTTACTCTTGTAAGAGGACCTATTAGTTGGATGTTAAAGCTTTAAAACATAGTTGTTTTATCCAGTACAGAGGAATAATATATAGCTTCCTCACATGCTTGCAAGGAGGCAATCTAGTTAAAGGGTTTGTTGGGTGAGTTTGGAAGGATGCAAGACAAGGTGAAAGTATTCTAGGATAGTCAGAGTGTTATTCATTTGACAAGAAATAGAACTTATCACAGCAAAACAAAGCATATTGTTATTAAATACCATTTTGTAAGACAAGTTATTGATGAACGTGTAGTGGCTCTGGAAAAGGTCCATATACAAGAAAATTATGCAAACATGTTCACGAAACCAATATTGTTAGAGAAGTTGTGGTGGTGTTTGGCTTCTCTTGGCTTGCAGAAGAGGCGATGAATGATTCCGGGGAAGGTAATCAGTTAATTGTTGTTAAGGTAGAGATTGTTGAATGTGTGACAACCGCCAGCGAATCTTGTGCAGGGTTTCAGTCAGATCGTAACTTATTTACCCATATTTTTGGATCTCGCGATTTTAATCTTAGTTCAATCAGTGAAAGCATAGATTATAAATTTGTACCCCATAGAGGCAGGTTTTTGAAATGGATAGTAAGCCCGTGAGCATCTGTAATCTCCCTATTTGAGCAATAAAATTACGGATTTCCATTGTCTCGTGGATGTTTCCCCGCTAATGGTTTTACCAAGTAAAAAATGTTATCTCTTGTGTGATTGTTATTTTCCATTTTCTTTATTCTATGTTGTAAATTCGTTTTTTGTGAGCTTAGAGGCACAACAAATATCACGGGTCACTAAGTGGTAAATGATAAATTTGACTCCATTAAAAATAAAGGAAATGTGTACTTCCTAAGGGGCTAAGTTATCCACATCCATTGTGCATTAGTTCCCCAATCAATGCCATATATTTAGACTTTCTATACATATCACTGCTAAAAATAGGCAACCTCCTAAATTTTAGGAATGGCTAAAAATGGATGTCCCTTGAAAAGAAGAATGTTTTGCATGTACTCCAACATATTGTTTGTGCCTTTTATGTCCATCTAGGACCCAAAACATAGCTAAAGAGTTCAATACACATTTTTTATATATATTTTAGAATTGTTTTTGAATACTATAGAGGTATGTGGTTGAACTTGTATTAATGTTAAGAGCCAAATTCAAAATCACCTCAGTAAATACATGAGGCTAAATGTGTTTCGGTATTGATTTTGATGACACATAAATTACCCTTATAGTGCAACTGCTTACTTGAAAGATGATTGTACACAACATTTGAAAAAAAAAAAACGATAAGTTAGCTACTATAAAGAACACTAATGGAAATGTGCATTAGAATCTAGGCCCCTTGTAAGGGAGCTTCATGCACTTATTGCACGAGAGGATTTACGTATGTTGAATTTTTTTATTGAAGGCTTCAATAGGAAAGATTGGTCATGGTTCTATGGTGATAGTTTTTTAATTTATCAATAAGAATACGTATTAAATCATGCACACATATGTGTCCTTGGCTCCTCTTTTAAATAAGTGATGAAGTAGCTAAGATAATGAACTTCACTTCATTGGATAATAGACTAAGTAGTGTTTGGTCTTATACAATTTCATATAAGTTAAGAGCATTTGCATGGTTGGTGATATACCAAGGGCTCTCCACCAAACTCAAATTGGAGGAATCTATATTTAGAGGCTAGAAACATTAAGTAAATATTAGAGCATGGTGAAAGATGAAAGAGTAACCATGACAAATTGAAATTCATCCTTCATATATTCCTTCTTCTCTAAGTTATACATTGTTTGGTGATTACATTATATTAAAGTTGCACTATTAATATAGTTTCTCACATTAAGTCTCAAGAGTGGGATAACAATTTCCAACCATAAAATACAACCATGATCATCCAAAAGTTAAAAAACTAAGTTCCATATTACATACTTTAACAAATCTCTTAAAACCACATAAATAACATAAATTTAAAAAAACAACTTAATCTTATACAATAGTTATAAAAAAAAAGTTGAAAATAAATATTTTTTATTTAAACTTTAATTAACCTCTAAACTTCTACAACTCTCCCTTATATATGTAAGGAAGAAAAACCGTCTTTAAGCTATATAATGTGTCCAAACTAACTATACTCTAAGTCCCTTGTCTCTTGCACAAGTAATCCAATTTGACATGTATATATTCAATGTCAATCTCTAGCACAAGTTATGTATATACTCAATGTCAATCTCTCTTTCCTTATGAATCACCTAACCATCCAATAACCATAGTTCAGAGCACTTAACCATCACCTATCCATCCAATAACCATAGTTCAGGAGCACTCAACCATCCAATATGCATAATTTTAATTAAGAAAAATATATACTCAATGTCATCTCTTTCCTTAGGAGTCACTTAACCATCCAATAATCATAGTTCAGAACCACTTGACCATTTCAGGACCACTCAACCATCCAATATGCATAGTTTTAATTAAGAAAAATATATACTCAATGTCATATCTTTCCTTAGGGGTCACTTAACCATCCAATAATCATAGTTCAGGACCACTTAACCATCCAAT
>JZKD02S2179773.1:386570-396966 GCA_000966675.3 Picea glauca
CATGAATACCAACTCGCTAAGCTACCCAATCAATCACCCCAACAGTGGTCAAGTAGATTAGTGTAAGATCCAAGCAGTCATCTGAAATGAAAGAGATCTAATGCATACATAAAAGTGTCATAATGATTAAATGTGACACATACCATGATACCTCGGACCAATTACCTCATGGAGAAAGAACCTTTTCTGATGCAAGCCCAGGCCGGTAGTGATGGAGGCTGGTACTGCTGGCGGAACAAAACTAGCTGAGAAGAAGAAGATGGTCCTCCAGGACCATGCTCAGGTCGCTCCTGCTCTCGGTACTCCATGTCTATGACCATGTGGGCCTCGAGACATGATCTCCTAGTTATCCCTAGATATCAGGAATAACAGGGTTGAAGGATGCATCTCTTATTTTGAGATTTTTGTATATTAAATTTTGTAGTAACATAAATTTTACTTAAATTTTTTAATGAATGAAAATAACAAAGTATAACCAATATGACATGAAACCATCTTCCATTTACATGGAAAATAAATTTATTGTCAAATATTAAATCTACAAAATCCAATAATTACCCATTAATATTGCATAACCAAATTATCTGAAAAATATACTTTTAAAATTTCTAATTTAAAATTTTTGTAACATGTTTAATATGTATACTTATTTAAGTCACAAAAAATAACTATATTGTATAGAAAGGGACTCACAAATGGGTTGAAAGATGCATCTCTTATTTTGAGATTTTTGTATATTAAATTTTGTAATTACATAAATTTTACTTAATTTTTTTAATGAATGAAAATAACAAAGTATAAACAATGTGACGTGAAACCATCTTCCATTTACATGGAAAATAAATTTAGTGTCAAATATTAAATCTATAAAATCCAATAATCACCCATTAATATTGCATAACCAAATTTAACTTTAAAATTTCTAATTTTAAATCTTTATAACATGTTTAATATGTATACTTATTTAATTAAACAAAAATAACTATTGGTATAGAAAGGGACTCACAAATGGGTTGAAAGATCATCTCTTATTTTAAGATTTTTGTATATTAAATTAAATTTCTAATTTTAAATATTTGTAACATGTTTAATATGTATACTTATTTAATATGTATACTTATTTAAGTCACAAAAAATAACTATATTGTTTAATATGTATACTTATTTAAGTCACAAAAAATAACTATATTGTATAGAAAGGGACTCACAAATGGGTTGAAAGATGTATATTTTATTTTGAGATTTTTGTATATTAAATTTTGTAATTATATAAATTTTATTTAATTTTTTAATGAATGAAAATAACAAAGTATAATCAATGTGACGTGAAATTATCTTCCATTTACATGGAAAATAAATTTATTGTCAAATATTAAATCTACAAAATCTAATAATCACCCATTGATATTGCATAACCAAATTATCTGAAAAATATACCGAAAGTATCTTTATTTTAAATCTTTGTAACATGTTTAATATGTATATTTATTTAAGTCACAAAAAATAACTATATTGTATAAAAAGGGACTCACAAATGGGTTGAAAGTTGCATCTCTTATTTTGAGATTTTTGTATATTAAATTTTGTAATTACATAAATTTTACTTAATTTTTTTAATGAATGAAAATAACAAAGTATAACCAATGTGATGTGAAACCATCTTCCATTTACATGGAAAATAAATTTATTATCAAATATTAAATCTACAAAATCCAATAATCACCCATTGATATTACATAACCAAATTATCTGAAAACTATACCGAAAGTACCTTTATTATCATGAGTCAATCCAATTTAGAGTAATAACAAATTCACTAGTGTCACTACAGGGATTCAAAATTTTATAATAAATGAAAATAACAAAGTATAACCAATGTGACATGAAACCATTTTCCATTTACATGGAAAATAAATTTATTATCAAATATTAAATCTACAAAATCCAATAATCACCCATTGATATTTCATAAACAAATTATCTAAAAAATATATCGAAAGTACCTTTATTGTCACGAGTCAATCCAATTTAGAGTAATAATAAATTCACTAGTGTCACTACAGGGATTCAAACCCAGATCTCCATGGCCACAATGTGGAATTCTCACCACTAAACTACAAATGCAAATAAAGATAAATTACTTCCTTAAATATTTATAGTGATTAAACTTTATTTAATTACATCGATGCAATCATTAGAACTTCTAATTTATAATTATGAGTTCAACACCAATTTGCCCCATTTTTTTCTTAAGGGCAAAGTAAACCTTCATTATTTCAACCATCCATATAATGGGATTCATATTAAAGAAAAAGTAAGTAATGTACACTTATCCATGTAGCTCATTTGGTAGAGACAAGGCTATGTGTACTTCATCCACCATTAGAGAAAGTAAGTAATGTACACTTAAAAAAGTAAGTAATGTACACTTACCCATGTAGCTAATTTGGTAGAGACATGGCTATGTGTACTTCATCCACTATTTACTAATAGAGAATCCAATATGTCACTAACAAAGAATTCATCCACTATTCACTCTATTCATTATCCATTATGTCACTCCATTAACTATGTCACTAACCACTATGCCACTAATAGAGAATTTGGACGAACTATGTATACTTTCTCCAAACCTTTAAAGATAATAAAATGTATACAACAAATAATTTCACTTTATTATTAAATAGAATACTTAAACTGTTGGATTACTAAGAGGGGTGTGAATCAGTAACAGAGCAATTTAATCATTTTTAACCATATAATCCAAGTTTTATATCAATGTACCATTATCATTCAATAACTGCAGAGTAAATAAGCAATGAACAAATGAACAATCATACACATACACAGTACACCAATGTTTTACGTGGAAACCCAAAGCTGGAGAAAACCACAGAATGTTTTATCTTATATGTCTTGAAGAATTATATGTCTTGAAGAATTAGATGTTCTGGCGCCAGGAAGCAAATAGATTGTGGATCTCGGACCAGAGCTGAGGTGGGCAGTGCAGGCTCAAAAGGGCGGTCAGCTAAAGGACTGTCCTCCTAGATTTTACAAGTCGTCCCTTCCATGGCACACTCTGTAGGAGAGGCAAGGAGACTGGTGCTAGGACGGTCTTAGGGGTCCAAGACTGTGTAGAGGAGGGAATTTGACGAAACCGTAATTGGTTCTTTTGGAATTTCCTCCTCTGCATAGGCCATTGGAGCCGACTTTTTCTCCCTGTCACATCGAATCAGTGAGGTCGAGGAAGCCTAGGAAATCTTGCGGATGCACCGCTTCCTGGATGCATAGATATACCAAGAAGGTCCCCTATTAGGCTTTCCATGTTCCCGTGGCATTGCGGTGAGGGAAAACCAGACTGAACTTAGCTTGATAAAGTGCAGAGCTAGGAGAGTGGAAGGAGCAAAGCTCAAATGTGAAATATGAGCTGATTCGGAGGAGCGATAAAAAACCTGGAGGAAATGGAGGGGCACCAAGGGTTCTGAGGTGACCTTGCACATGCCTCCCATACCCATCATCGTCCATCCTCCATGGCGCACTGAGAGCTCCATTAAACCCACACAAGGGAATTTTCTAGTCTGCACACAATCCTGTTGAATGTTATCCTCCATTCGATATGTGAAGGCGAGGGTGGCGACAGGCTTAATAAATGTCATGAACTACATGCGATCAACGTGTCACCTCATGCAGGGAGTTTTTAAATGAATATTAAAAGTGACTAGTTTTAGTAATATAAATAACAACTTTACTTTACTTTACTTTATAGAGTATGTGAAGGTGAAAAACAATATTTTATTATGATACTGAATAAATTTTATATTTTAATTTTATTATATGTTTTAATTAATATAAAAAAACACTTATATAAATATTGATATGATGATAAAAAATCTAGTCTATCTAATTTCAAATCTTTGTAACATGTTTAATGTGTATACTTATTTAAATCACAAAAAATAACTATATTGTATAGAAAGGGACTCACAAATGGGTTGAAAAATGCATCTCTTATTTTGAGATTTTTGTATATTAAATTTTGTAATTACATAAATTTTACTTAAATTTTTTAATGAATGAAAATAACAAAGTATAACCAATGTGACGTGAAACCATCTTCCATTTAAATGGAAAATAAATTTATTGTCAAATATTAAATCTACAAAATCCAATAATTACCCATTGATATTGCATAACTAAATTATCTGACAAATATACCTTTAAAATTTCTAATTTTAAATCTTTGTAACATGTTTAATATGTATACTTATTTAAGTCACAAAAAATAACTATATTGTATAGAAAGGTACTCACAAATGGGTTGAAAGATGCATCTCTTATTTTGAGATTTTTGTATATTAAATTAAATTTCTAATTTTAAATCTTTGTAACATGTTTAATATGTATACTTATTTAAATCACAAAAAATAACTATATTGTATAGAAAGGGACTCACAAATGGGTTGAAAGATGCATCTCTTATTTTGAGATTTTTGTATATTAAATTTTGTAATTACATAAATTTTACTTAATTTTTGAATGAATAAAAATAACAAAGTATAACCAATGTGACGTGAAACTATCTTCCATTTACATGGAAAATAAATTTATTGTAAAATATTAAATCTACAAAATCCAATAATCACCCGTTGATATTGCATAACCAAATTATTTGAAAAATATACCAAAAGTACCTTTATTTTAAATCTTTGTAACATGTTTAATATGTATACTTATTTAAGTCACAAAAAATAACTATATTGTATAGAAAGTACTCACAAATGGGTTGAAAGATGCATCTCTTATATTGAGATTTTTGTAAATTAAATTTTGTAATTACATAAATTTTACTTAATTTTTTTAATGAATGAAAATAAAAAAGTATAACCAATGTGACGTGAAACATTCTTCCATTTACATGGAAAATAAATTTATTGTCAAATATTAAATCTACAAAATCCAATAATCACTCATTGATATTGCATAACCAAATTATCTGAAAAATATACCAAAAGTAACTTTAAAATTTCTAATTTTAAATCTTTGTAACATGTTTAATATGTATACTTATTGAAGTCACAAAAAATAACTATATTGTATAGAAAGGGACTCACAAATGGGTTGAAAGATGCATCTCTTATTTTGAGATTTTTGTATATTAAATTAAATTTTTAATTTTAAATATTTGTAACATGTTTAATATATATACTTATTTACGTCACAAAAAATAACTATATTGTATAGAAAGGGACTCACAAATGGGTTGAAAGATGCATATCTTATTTTGAGATTTTTGTATATTAAATTTTGTAATTATATAAATTTTACTTAATTTTTTAATGAATGAAAATAACAAAGTATAACCAATGTGACGTGAAACTATCTTCCATTTACATGGAAAATAAATTTATTGTCAAATATTAAATCTACAAAATCCAATAATCACCCATCGATATTGCATAACCAAATTATCTGAAAAATATACCGAAAGTACCTTTATTTTAAATCTTTGTAACATGTTTAATATGTATACTTATTTAAGTCACACAAAATAGCTATATTGTATAGAAAGGGACTCACAAATGGGTTGAAAGTTGCATCTCTTATTTTGAGATTTTTGTATATTAAATTTTGTAATTACATAAATTTTACTTAATTTTTTTAATGAATGAAAACAACAAAGTATAACCAATGTGACGTGAAACCATCTTCCATTTACATGGAAAATAAATTTATTGTCAAATATTAAATCTACAAAATCCAATAATCACCCATTGATATTGCATAACCAAATTATCTGAAAATTATACCGAAAGTACCTTTATTATCATGAGTCAATCCAATTTAGAGTAATAACAAATTCACTAGTGTCACTACAGGGATTCGAAATTTTTTAATGAATGAAAATAACAAAGTATAACGAATGTGACGTGAAACCATTTTCCATTTACATGGAAAATAAATTTATTATCAAATATTAAATCTACAAAATCCAATAATCACCCATTGATATTTCATAGACAAATTATCTGAAAAATATACCGAAAGTACCTTTATTATCACGAGTCAATCCAATTTAGAGTAATAACAAATTCACTAGTGTCCCTACAGGGTTTTGAACCCAGATCTCCATGGCCACAATGTGGAATTCTCACCACTAAACTGCAAATGCAAATAAAGATAAATTACTTCCTTAAATACTAGTGTCCCTACAGGGTTTTGAACCCAGATCTCCATGGCCACAACGTGGAATTCTCACCACTAAACTGCAAATGCAAATAAAGATAAATTACTTCCTTAAATATTTATAGTGATTAAACTTTATTTAATTACATCGATGCAATCATTAGAACTTCTAATTTATAATTATGAGTTCAACACCAATTTGCCCCATTTTTTTCTTAAGAGCAAAGTAAATCTTCATTATTTCAACCATCCATATAATGGGATTCATATTGAAGAAAAAGTAAGTAATGTACACTTATCCATGTAGCTCATTTGGTAGAGACAGGGCTATGTGTACTTCATCCACTATTAGAGAAAGTAAGTAATGTACACTTAAAAAAGTAAGTAATGTACACTTACCCATGTAGCTAATTTGGTAGAGACATGGCTATGTGTACTTCATCCACTAATAGAGAATTTGGACGAACTATGTATACTTTCTCCAAACCTTTAAAGATAATAAAATGTATACAACAAATAATTTCACTTTATTATTAAGTAGAATACTCAAACTGTTGGATTACTGAGAGGGGGGTGAATCAGTAATAGAGCAATTTAATCCTTTTTAACCATATAATCCAAGTGTTATATCAATGTATCATTACCATTCAATAACTGCAGAGTAAATAAGCAATGAACAAATGAACAATCATACACATACACAGTACACCAATGTTTTACGTGGAAACCCAAAGCGGGAGAAAACCACATAATGTTTTATCTTATATGTCTTGAAGAATTACATTCATTGGAAGCACCAACTTCCTTTGTTTTCCAGCTGCAACTGGAAAGAGGCTCCAACCCTAGTTTTTCAGGCTACAACTTGAGGGAAGCTCCAACTCCCCTATTCCATGGATACAACCAGAAGGAGGCTACAACCCCCTATGTTCTTTGGCTACAACCAGAAGGTGGATACAACCACCTATCCTTTCCCCGTCCAACCGCCCTGACATATGAGTAGAATGATGGAACCACTATCACACTATCACTGTGAGATATACTGTTGTAAACATGTACCAATCAACCTGCACCAAATAAATTGCACTAATAACCTGAACCATGCATCAACCATGCATCAACCTATACCTCAACTTGTAATCAATTTGTACCATAAACAAGTGCATGAACCATGCACCAACCTGTACCAAAAAACATGTATTCAACCCGTACCATAAACAATTGCAACAACCATGCACCAACTTGTACCTCAACCTATACCATGAACAAGTGCATCAACCATGCACCAAACTTGTACAAATAACCTGTCACAACAGCCTGTCACAACAACTTGTCCAAACAACCTATCACAATAACCTGTCTCATCAATGTTATCAACCAAATCAGATCTACTCACCAAGATCAATCACCAAGACAACTCTCAAAGATGTGCATCAACCAAGTATAACACAACAACTTATAATCATCACCAAGATCAATACATGCTTCTAATAATACAAGTATGCTACATCATCAATAAACCATGTGTCAACAATACTACTAACAAGTGCCTCCAACCATGTACCAAGTATGTACCAATCATGTATCAACTACTCATCAACTATGACTCATCAACATGTACCAACATCATCAACCATACACCTCATGTATGTGCCAACTCATCAACTACTTGTCTCAACCATGTACCCGATATGTACCTCAACAAAATTCCCTCACCAATTTCATCATCCAAATATGATTTGTAACTCTATAATAGACCTGGTGTATATGCTCACATACCTACAAACCTTTCTTAACTTTAACAGCAAGAGACTAGCATTTTCATCAAACTTTTCTTTAGTCTCAAATGCCTAGTTTTGGATTAGTCAACAACCCTAACTTGAAATAATCGTAACTATGTACCTGTAATGAATAAAGATCGAAAACTGATACACAATGTTCTTTAGTGTGTTTTTTGCAATTCCTCCATGTGTCACTACTTGGAACCTCTCAGAAAAGGAGTTATAGCAAAAATGGCATACCTTGTTGAATTTTGTCTTATTCTAGAGAGAAACCTTGTAGAGCGTTCCCCTCACGAAATATTTTTTGAATCGATCTGAAACTGTTACACAACATACTACATACAGTACTATAAACAACACATTTGGTCTTACTTAATTTGGATATGTTATGAATAAGTTATGACGTTTTTACCCGAAGCATATGTTTTAGACTAGTTTCAGGACTAGCCACAAACCCTATTTTCCACGGAGTGTAACTCCAAAAATACAACAAACCACAAGATTAATTTTTTACCATGGATACTTGGATATGTTTTCTCAATGGAATATCAATTTAACAGTATGAATCATTCTATAAAAAATGTTATTGTGAAAAAGGTGGGTTGACCTGTAAATAACATACCTTAGAAAACATCATCAAAATAATTTATCCTTCCTTGAATTCCGGCCTTCTTTTCTTCACCTTCCCTCAGAAATTTGGCTTAGATGTCCTTTGGTTACCTCAAACACCTATAGATGTCCAATATTCTCAAGTTTAATATAAAATGAGAGAGTCTTGCCTCTTCTTTATACTCTCCAAGTAGATTGCTTAAAAACATATTATAGGTCACTTTGCCCACTCTCCTTATTTTAGGGTTAACCCAATTCTAATTTCTCCATTAAATTTGTTATTTAAATAATTTATTTTGTATTCAATTTGAATTGTAGTACACTCATCACTTCACTTTATTATTTACCTTCTAAAATCTCTTAAACCACTTTGACTACCTTGACCTTTTGGGGCTTCTAGATGACATATGAGGGTCCTCCAATTTCGTAAGGCCATAAGTCTCAAACCATGAGGAGTTATGTGACGTTCCACATACCACCAGAAATAAAATGACATGTACTATACACATAGAATATTATTACTTACAAATACATCAAAACTCACACCATTATCCATCAAACAAACTTGGGTCCATTACCCAAACCTGAGTTCTCCAACTTCTCATGGACATAACTCTTTAACCGTGAGGAGTTATGTGATGTTCCACATACCACCGGAAATGGAATGACAAGAACTATCCATATAGGATAGTTTCATTGAAAAATTCACTAACCTTCATCTCATTATTCCAAAAATAAGCATGGGTTCTCTAACCATACTTCTAGGATAACTCAATCCGCAAAGCGTCTTCTCGTGAGGGATTTTACCATAAGAGGACCAATTTGGAGTTCATCCATTTGTACTTGTTTTCAACCATGACAAGACAATAATGAGTCATATTTACATAAAACAAAATTGGGTCCATTACCCAAACCTTTGTTCTACCGAGATTTCTTCAAGGGTTGACATCAATGATAACCAACCTTAATCAACAATCTCCCCCTTTGGCATTGATGGAAACAATTTGATGCAAAACTGAAATTATGTCATGCAATACTGAAGTCATATCACTCATGCTCCCCCTGGAAACATGCCTCTATCCTCTGCATCTTTGTGACCATTGCTCCCCCTGGAACCATGCCTTTGTCCTCTGCCTCTGATAAATCTCTCCCCCTTTGTCATCAATGGCAAAGGTATCTTTCCGTCCGGGGTTGCTCCCCCTAACCAAATTTTCCTCTTTATGGTGCTTCCTCGTGTACATATAAGACATATAAGATAAGCATTCAAAAGCAATCATTTTGGAGTAGAAATAACTCTGAGTCTCTAGTGAAGATACTCAAAGGCTTCTCGTGGAAGTGGTTTTGTAAAGATGTCTGCCACTTGTTCTTTTGTGCCCACATACTCAACTCTGATGTTCTTTTTTGCAACCTGCTCCCGTATAAAGTGATACTTGATTGGAATGTGCTTCATCTTGAAGTGCATCATCGGGTTCTTTGAGATACTGATGGCACTTGTATTATCACAATAGATTGGAATGGGCTCATCATACTCAACCTGTATATTGGTCAGAGTTTGTTTCATCCAAAGAACCTGTGTACAACATGATGTTGTTGCAATATACTCTTCCTTGATTGTAGACAAAGATACTAATGATTGTTTCTTGCTTAGTCAACATAGTTACCAACTTAATGAGAACTGTGACCTCAAAACGAGAACTCTGGCCAAAAAAAACCATATTTTTGCATAAAAAACATCAAAATCAACCCCCAAATCAAAAAGTGGTGCTACCGGTAGCACCATTTTTTTAAACGGGGTCAAAATTACAACATTTTTCAAACATTGCCTT
>JZKD02S2179773.1:403090-417894 GCA_000966675.3 Picea glauca
TTGAAAATATCAAAAATCATCTAAAAACAGAGAGGGGGTGCTACCGGTAGCACCATTTTTAAAAACGAGGTAAAAAATTGGACCCCCAAAAAAACAAGAACTCTGGAGAGTTCTCATTAAGTTGGTAACTATGATAGTCATGATACTAAACACTCACCTAAGTAGAATGTTGCTCCACTGGTGCTTCGTCGATCATCAGTACAACCTATCCAATCTGCATCTCTGTAGGAAATAAGTGATAGATCTTTTCCTTTTGGATACCATAATCCAAACTCTTTTGTTCCTTTGAGATATTTGAAAATCATCTTCACTGCTAATACATGTGATTCCTTTGGTGTTGCTTGAAATCATGCCACCTGTTCAAACTGCCTGCATTACATCTAGTCTAGATGTCATCACATGTAGTAGGTTTCCAATCATTGACCTATATTGCCTCTGATCTGTAGACTTTGAATCATCATCTTTTCTCAACTTGCAACTAGTTTGCATGGGAGTGATAACTGGTTTGCAATATTCCATTCCGAACCTCTTTAGCATTTCTTTGATATACTTGGTTTGAGAAATTAAAATTCCTTGGTTTCTTTGACGTATCTGAAGTCCCAGAAAGAAGGATAGTTCTCCAAGTAACGACATTTCAAATTCATTATGAATATCCTTTGCAAATTTCTGTCTTAACCTATCATCATCACTACCAAAAATAATATCATCAACATAAACTTCAATTAATAAAATATTACCTTGAATTACCTTGATGTAGAGGTTGTTGCATGTGCTTCCTTTCCATAGTTCGTAGGGAGTTTTTCCATTGTTTTTTCTGATCATTACTCTGTTTTGAATGTGAACTGATGTATGCATTGCATGTGTCCAAAAAATATCTGTCAATTTGGAATCCATTAGCATTGTTCGAGCCATTTTCTGTGTAATTATCATCCATTATGATAATGTTCCTTTTTCTTTGAACCACTCCCCGAACCAATCTATGAATCCATGCTCTCGTCCACTATCATATATATTTCCAAACCTACTAAGTGTTCTTACGAATCCATCTATGTCCATACTGTCCAAGACTCTACTTGCGCAACTTTCCATAATGCTGACCCATTTATCACTATACTATCATGAAGTCTTGATTAATCTATCAAACTATACTTTTGCTAACTGATTTCTCTGAATCTGTCTTCTCAAACTCTACAAGCTACTTGAAGGATGGTTCTTTGGTCTATTCCAGCTATCAAATAGACTCCCCCTGTCTAATATTCATATTACCTGGGAGTCTCTAAGTTGGATGGCTCAGAACAATTCCTGATCTGATGTGTATTCATCACCATCTTCATTGGTAGATTCATCATCATATTCATTGGCAGATTCATTATATCTCTGAGCTTCAACTTCTTTCTTTCTGTCTGTGGATTCATCTTTCACTACAATGCTTGAAAGTACAATCTCTTGAACATGTTCCTTATTTACCTGTCCTTCCTTTCTTTCAGTTATCTTCCAAAACTTTCTTTATCTGACATATTTCCTTTTCTCTGTAGAATTTTCTTCATCTCGTTTTATTGCCAATCTTACGATCTCTGGTACCTGGTCTTTGTTCACCTGTTCTTCTTGTTTTCTTATCCATACTTTCTTATATATGATATCAGTATTCTCTTTCATGGAAGTATCGATCATGCTTCTACAATCATTGACTATGTGTCCATAGTTATGACATTTGTAACACTCAATGTTACGTGCGACCACATAAACACTTATTGCTTGAACATTTCATTTATAATCCGTTGGATCGGCGTGACATGGAGATTTGAACCATTGATCCATCAGAGTATGGGTGTGGTACATTTTTTATTGTTGGATAGATTTGTTAGTGTTTCAAAATATGTTGATCAGAGTGGGCCATTCAGAGAGGCTCTTTAAATGGAATAGATGGTACTTCGATGAGGTAGACCTCGAGGATGAAGGTTGACTGCCGATATGGAATTAGGTGAATTAAACCTCAGTCATAGATCATTGAGGGTCTTGATTGAGCAAGGTGAAAAGAGAAAGTGACATCATGCTGACATAGAGAGACAACGGGGCAGTTAGAATGACAAGAATGTTGGCATGGAAGCCAACACATCCTTGAGGACAACATGCGTTAGTGCTTGATATGTCAAAAGTTAAATAATGGGCCCCTATTGGGCTCAGGCCTTTGGATGGTCACCCTACATTGTCGATTGTTGTATCCCTATTGTGGTGGATTCGGAGAGAATCTAGACCGTTGGATCTGTCGTGGTAAACATCATTGGAGGAAGATGGTTGGAGTAGCACTGGAGACCGGAGTGAAGGCACTCTGATGGGAAAGTCTGAGGGAAAATATGGGTCGTATATCGGTGGACATCCTAGGAATGACCTTCATCATAGATCATCATGGGCCTCACTTAAGAGAGACTAAGAGGGGAGGGTGACGTTAGCGTGATGTGTCATATTGATGAGGAGATCGAGTGTGTCCAGAAGAGGACAGATGGTAGTACCTTGTTGGGTAATCCCTTGCATTGGGTGATGACCTATAATGCCATGTCATTCCATGCATCAAATTGTGGGTGGATCCACGTGTTAGGTGGTTTTCGATCTATGTGTCAAGGTGATTTGGCACTTTGAGGAAGTGAAAGGCAACATGGCTTGAATTCCATGTGTCAAGCCAAGTGGAAGAGTTGGGTAGGGCCACGTGTCGTGGATAAAAACTCATATATCATGTGGGGTACCTCTTAAAAAAGGATAAGTAGGGAGCGATGTCAAGATGACAAGGGGTACCAGCGTGTCTAGAGAAGGACACGTGGCAACCCATGATTCGTAAAAGAAACCAAGCGGGGACCTGTTTAGTGTTAGTGCTTGGGACAGGTGTCTACATTGTATCCCTTGAATCTATCAGTTGATAGATCTCAACATTTCATCGGAGGGAGCTGGTCAGAGTGAGTGGAGGTCCTAGTGGGGAAGGCCCTGCGATGGGAGTACTTTGAGGATTGATTTGGGTTGTTGATCAGATGGTGGCCATGATGAAACGATAGCCATTGATCTGTCATGGACCCCACATGATCGAGTATGAAATGTTAGAAGGAAGGAAGTTAAATAGCATACAAGATAAGGATACCAAAATTTTCAGAGTCATAGATCGCCTAGCCTCCAAGACCGTTTGATCTGTCGAAGTTGGTTGTCATCAGATTTAGGCCATCGAAGTAGGCTGGGATGTCGGGAATGGACACACTCTAATGAGAGACTCTGATGGTGGTAAAAGGGGCTCCAAATGGATTGGATCCATTGACATAGAAGGTTGATAGGATGAGGACTGTTGAGATAGGTGGCAGCTCATACATCAGTGCTACGTTAGTGCCACATCAAATGGCACAAGTGGTAGGGGGCCATGTGGGTGCCACATGGCTGTGAGGTGGACCTTGGCCAATGGAAGCCTAAAAACTTTCTGAGGTTGTAGATTTTATATAAGACTCAAATTTGAGCCTAATTATAGTTGTTGGAAATCTCTTGACAAGTAGAAGACAATGGCACCCTCAAGAAGAGACCTCAAGATGGTTGAGGAAAAGAGAAATTTGGACAACCCATCCCTTAAAAGGGTACTTAGGGGGGGGGGGGGTCTTACAATTGATATGGATGCAATGTTCACTTTCCTCTTCAAGGGGGCAACCTCCAATAAAGTAGAGCTCAAATTACAAACGATTTCCGAGACATATTTTACAATGCTTCTTCATCTTTTTATAGCACTTTTTATCTCTTAAAAACATTCTAGAGAAGGAAATTTCTAGTAGGTGGAACCTTCTAGTAAGCATTCTTACAATATGTTTTTCCACACTATACATGGGTCCTATTTACTAGTGATGGCCTCCATACATAACAATACATAGTAACCTATCTATCTACTTAGTGGTTTATGGAGGTTAGGATCCTAACACACAAATGGGAGTTAATCCTTCATACTCCCCCTTAATGAATACTTGTGATTCGATCTAGATGTTTGACATGTATTTGTCTTCAGTATTTGTCATCAATTTATTGTATCATGCATGAGCGACACCATTCTATTATAAGTCTGGATCTTGAGTCAATCATTTGGACTACGTCATCTTCATATAAAGGGTTTCTTTGTCTTACCCTAAATTATCTCATGGGTTTTCGGTGGGTTATCCTTATCCAATACATCATATCCAATTTTCTCCTTGGATTACCCTTAACCATTACATCATCATGGGTTTTTCATTAGTTTACCCTTAAACATGACAAGAGGTTTTTGGATTACCATGAACCATTACAAGATGAAAATACTCATGATTTAATTTACTCAAAGAAAGACTTAAAATTTAAATTGAAAAATTTAACCTATGCATGGTAAGTTGACACTAATATTTTGACTTCCCCTCAATGAAAATTGACATTGGAAGACCAACTAACTCATGGACTTTTTTAATTGAGATATATTGTTGTACATTGGAAGATTTTACCTTGTAGAATCCTTTCAAAATAAAAGTAACTTTCTACCATTCATGCAGATCTATCCAACCACAATGTACCTGTATGTGAGACATTAATATTTGTTTGCTCCAACATGTGTGATGATAAGTTTTGGTAAAAACCAACAAAATTGAAGGATACAAGTTCCAACACTTAGCTTGTACATGTCTCGTTCTTCCACAAAGACTACAATATTTCTCCAAGTTATTGGTTTGTTGTACGGGTACTAATAGATTACTCACTTTATGTAGATGTTTATGCTTTTACAAATTTGACATCACCATTGATTTCCCTCATTTATTGGCCTTAAACATATTTGTATGGGCTTCTAGATGTCTTTCCCATTTTTGCCTAAAATTTTACCTTCAAAACCCATTTTATTCATGAGTTGGGAGTCAATTACTTTTGTATGATTTTTTAAACAACCAATTTCATCATCTTTAATATGAGGTTCACCTTTAGAATCATAATTATAAGTCTCATAGCATGAGAGAGGCACATGTATAACAATTATTAGCATCAACTAAATTACCGGTAACACAATAACTTCCAAGTTTTGATGTAAAACACTTATGTCGCAAATTGCATCACATTACGTTTTCTTGGTTCAATTTTTTCACTTCACTTTCCAACTCTAACAACACATTTTCTTTTGGAAACATCTCTTTCTTCAATGATTTTATCATCTGATCTTTCTTATCATGAAGTTTTAAAATATCAATCACCCTTTGATCTAGTGATTCCAACTTTTTTTTTCTAGTTCACATATGCATTGTGTAGTAAAACTAAGAAATTCTTGATAGAGCACACTATCATGAATTCAATGACTTTGTCCATTATTTAATTATTAAATTTATATAATCCGTTTATTTATCGGAGAGCATATTCAATATCTTGTTGAAGTAGTTCAATTTCATTATTAGCATTATATAGATTTTTTCCACCTTTACCCATTTTAAAGTGTCAAATGATTCATACTTGTCAAAAAATCAACACAAACGAATATAAAGTGTCAAAGACAACATATCATGCACATGTTTTTCAAACACAACAATAATAATATGGATGTGGGATATTACTGAACATGCACCCCAAAGTTTTCCACCACCCTAAAAAAATGAATTTTATTCTTTTGATACAAAATTGAGTGCATCACTTTCACAATTACATAGAATCTCCTTTAAAGACGGAATAAAACCTTTTTAATGAGAAAATACAAAACACCTTTCACTTTTTTTCAAATTAAAAATAAATATTTATTTTAATATATCCACTCTCTCATGTGTTAACCAAAAAAAATATTTTTCACACCTCACTTTGTTTTCTAACTTTTCAATCAATTTCCTGTTGGAAATATCGTTGTCATTGATGTCAAATATAGGGGGAGCCTACAGATGTCCAAGATAAATTGTTATAGAAAATGTTTCCTCACCCCATGCAACTTGCTTGGATGGCCTTTCCATTTCCCTATGCAGACTTGAAGTCCCATTTTTGTACCTTCCAGAGCCAAAAAAACATATTTTTCCACATATACGTGCCCTACAAGTTAGACAACATGTGTATGTGTAGGTTTCTCCATTATAGCCCACGTACATCGAGTTTGGTGCTCAAAATTAAAAATTGTGTCAAGTTTCCATGTCACGTCACGGGATCCATGATCCTTGACCTTCCATATACTGGAAACATTTTGACTCGGCCCTTCAGTTCCATTTGAAGGCTATAAATTGGGCCATATCCAAGCCGTGGAAGAGAAGAAAATTTAACTTTTGCGAGCAAAGATACTCTGGAGAAATTTCACTTCACATTGAGTCTGCATCCCTTTATCCTTGAAAGTCTAAACACGGTGTTTATCCCCCAAGCTCTTCCTTCATTGATGGAGAACCTCATTGCCTCCTTTATATGAGCTTGCCTTTGGTGGAGGATTGAAGTGGTGGAGGCCCAAGTGGTGGAGGCCCAACTAGAGGGAATTAGTTTCTCGGTTCCAATGTGTGTCGTTATAGAAGTTTGTCACTTATACACTTATGTTGATCATTTTTAATAGAAATAATCTTTTTTTCGTCCAATTGATATCTTGCAAATATTTGAATTATTATTCCATGGGCGTATTTGTCATGAATGTTACTGGATTATGCTATTTTATATGCTAACATTATATATCATCACCGTATGCTTGTGTATCATGGTTGTTGAGGACAAGTTGCAGGTATAAAGCTTTGAGTTGTGTGCTCAACATTGGTCTTCATTGAACGTCCAGATGAGGTAGGCTCTTGATATTGTCTTGTTAGCATTTCTTTTATATAGCATACTTGGGATTATATTTGATTTATACGTGTCATTTTGTCTATTGTGTTTTACCCCATGCCATAGAGTGATTTTCCTCGTAACAAAATTGGTGACCATACTGGGGAATGATCTTATGTTTGGGGTTTTGAGTGTTTTTCTCCTTGACTTGCTCTTTGTTAGCCCGAGTTTCCTTGTCACTTGATTGCTTAACAACCTATTTTTACTTTGCATCTGAGTTTCTTGGCTTACTCCTTTCCCTGGAAGTGTTTTACTACATATACGTGGGTTTTCCCTTGACATATGTGTACATACATGAGTTTTCCTTCTATAGGGCACATAAATACACAAGTTTTGCTCAAACAGACATGTACATCAACTTTTTAGGCTTATTGACTGAGTTCGGTGTTTGCTCGGTGAGTTTGGTTGGTTGTTGAGTCTTCTTGGGTCTCTGTCGTAACTGTTTAGTGCTTATAGAGTGATAGGAAACCTTCTTTTTTTTTAATTTTCAGGTGGTATTCTTTCTTATCATATTTTTCATTGGTTGTCCTTACATCTTGGTATGAGTATTTGCTTCTTGGTATCCTAGTTGGCTTGTCTCTTTTTGCTTGCAGTGGGGTTTTCTTGTGAAGGTGCTATCCAATCCTTGCATTTTCTTTTCTTTATTTTGAAAATAAATAAATAAAATTGCTCATTTTGCATTATGGAACTTTCTCTTTTGGTTATTTAGTATTGATATTGACATATATGGAAGGATTGCATCTTATTGAAATTGCAAAATTGCATTTGAAAATCTTACCATCTTTTGATAATTTAAGATTAAGACTTATCACTATGTTTATATTCATTCCTTTGTTATGTTGAGTCAGAATATCATCAGTTTCATGACCACGTCTCTTGAGTAAACAAAGCCATTAAAAGTAACACTAATTATGTAAAATTGATTAGAAACGATTTTATTTTTCAGGGTACACAAACAAGCATAGGATATAGGGCCTTGGAATAGGATTTTGTGAGTAAACTTCTCCAAGGCTATTAAACTAAACATATGTGTCTGACAAGGAGTGGTGAAATCCATTGTGTAATTAGTGACATCAGGACGCTCCACTCACATCGGAGTTAAGAACGAGGTCGCGTGAAGTTGGTTGTAGAGATATCCCTCTAATACCTTCTTAGCATCAAAGCTATTTCTAAGGATCTATTGGTATTTGGGGGCCTTGCTAGTACCTTTACCTCTGTGAGAGGTGGTGCTTTCAAGATTTCGGGATTTTTTACCCTACCCATATGGTGGACCTAACTTACGACTGTTCCCCTACACATTGGTTATATCGTGGTAGATCTAGTTGCTTGACATAGGTATCCAATAGGTTACTTGCAGGGGTTATTCTACAGGTACCCTGAGTCAGATAAGGGTCAGACAACACACAACCTTTATGGAGGATTACCTCTCTGGGGGATCTAACCGACTACATTGTTAAGCCCACGAGGGCCCTTATAAATGATTTTGATAACTCCAATGTTTTGAAGGGATTCTTATGCCCCTCTTGGGAGAGACATACCTACTCTAGTGAGGGAGGCCCCTTTTCAGCCACTATATCATGTTTGTGTACATTGGCCTTTTTTCTTTAATTTAGTGTGCTCTGTAATTATTAGTTTTCATTAGGATTTTGTATTGCGTCATGAGTTTTCATTGATATGGTTAGTGGAGCCCCCGTGACTCCCTCAGTTAGCGCTACCCAACCCATGGTATTTTCTCATTCCATGGGGACAAATCCTTTTGTATTTCCGAGTGGTACATCAAATCATGATACTCAGCCAATAACTTGGGCCTCTAATCATTTTTCTCTTGGTATGTCAGACATGTCTTCGCACTTGCCATCCTTTGTCTCATCTTCTTATGTGAATCCTAGTTTTGGGTTTGCGGGCATGATGCCTCCTTTTTCTCCCTTTTTATTTGGTGGGGATCATATCTCTCAACCAACTCCTATGGTTGGAGGTTGGAATCCTCCTTCCTCTGGAACCAATCCTAGCTTCACTTTTCTAGGAGAAAGTTCTCAAATGAGCGGTCTTTCTACTTATTACATCTCATCCATCTATCCTTTTTCCGCTATGTCGATTCCTACGAATGATTTTCTCATGGCAGACCTCCTTTTGTCCTCTCGTGTTTCATCTGGTGGGAGCCAATTTTATAGTGTGGGAAACAACCTTCACAGAGTTCCTTCATCTAGGGGCAATATATATCCTCACATGAGTAACCCTTGGCATGTTGTTTTCTCTTCGCAAGTGGCTTCCTCGATGATGATGCCCTTATAACCCTTTATAAATCAGTTTGGAGGAGGATACCATCCAACCGGATAGGGCCATGGTGTATACTAGAACCCTTCCTGGCCTGCAATATCTCAAAATCAGTCTTTCCCGAAACCTTGGTCTCAAATGTCGCAACCAGTCGCTACAAGTCATGCTGGGGGTACAATTCTAGTCATTAAGAGCCATACTGGCATTACATCACCAACATATTCTAGTCATGTTGGAGATAGGTCAAAAACCTCTACAATTCATGTTGAAGACCACCAACCAGTTGTTGCAAGTCATGTTGGGGGCGCAATTCCAGTCACTGCAAGTCACACTACACATTTATCACTAGCCTCTACTAGTCATGTTGGAGATAGGTCAAAAACCTCTGCAAGTCATGTTGAAGACATGCAACCAGCCGTTGCAAGTCATGTTGGGGGAAAACCTCTAGTCATTGCTAGTCACACTGCACATACATCACCAACCTCTGCTAGTCATGTTTGGGATTCATCACCAACCTCTGCTAGTCATGTTGGGGATTCATCACCAACCTCTGCTGGTCATGTTGGGGATTTGTCAACAACATTTTCAAGTCATGTTGAAGATCTCTTACTAGGATCTGCAAGTCATGCTGGGAGCGTGTCACCGGCCACTGCAAGTCATGATAGGGGCATTGATATGATTGAGAAGCCTAGACGTATAGGACGCAAGCCCAAATTCCTTTGTATACTTTGCAAAGGAGGTCACCTAACTCACTTGTTCCTTGATACTATTGTGGTACAAGAAGCGCGGTCCTTGGCTAGGGGCCCTTCAGGTTCTGATTCGTCTTTGGTTTCCCAACATTCTAATCCTTCTTTGGTTGATACGGTGGTCATGTCAATGTAATCTTCGGCCGACACTAATGTTTTGGGGAGTGATGCATCTCTTGACCATGTTGTCTCACCTCCTATTCAACCAATGTTTGAAGAAGTGATCGTGTCAATGCAATCTTTGGTCGATCCCACTCTTCTCTTGGAGAGTGACAAGTCTAAGGAAGTGACATTTTCGATGCAATTTTCGGCCAATCCCACTCTTCTTTTGGGGGGTGATGCGTCTTTAGACCATGTCCTTAGCATTTCTGGTCCCGTACCTTCTAAACAAGGGAGTATTCCACTCTCTCCAAGTACTCTCTCCCTTCAACTCCTAGGATGGTTTCCTTTGATTGGAATGATATTGTAGATGATGGATCATCTGAAAGTATTTTATCCTCCTCCACTTGGTAAGTTTTGGGTTCTCCCAAGATTGTGTCAGCTACCTGTGAGTTGTTGAATTTCGACAGAATTCCTGCATGGGAGCCGTGGCCTCTGTCATTATATGTTGCTTATAACAACATCATCTGAGTCTTAGTTAAGCTCTTTTCTGAATCTCTAAAAAAGTGAAAAGATTGTCGAGTGAACTTGTCTCTTTCAAACTCGTTAAATGGATTTGAAAGGATGTCTATTTTGTGTAAGTTTAACCCTTTTTTGGACCAAGTAGACTAATTATGAAAAAGGAACACTCTAGTCAACATTGGCTAGAAGAGTTCTCCTGGGTATTGTTTTATACTTTTTCGGGCTTAGGGGACTAAATCTATGAAAAAGGAAATTATTTGGAGTTAAGTTGTAATTGCATTCGATTATCTTGCTTGCAGTATTGAACCTATTGTTAATTCCCTATTTCTCGTTATAAGCCTTTTACCTCATCAATTTGCATCACCAACCAAGCGGAGCCTTGTTTATATCCTTTGAATCTTGACATCCTATACCCTAAGAGGAAACATTCCCCGAACTGTCCATGCCCCACACGCACTTCCTTGTAATGAGCATAGGTATGTTCCGTTGTTTGGAGCTAGTTTCTTACTCACGATACTTGTTTCCTCTCTTGTATCATAACATTCATTTTCCTATGAAAAAACAAAAAAAAAGACAGGCAAAAAAATAATATTATCTCATATTGGAAGCACTCATGTCTCCTTTGAATAGAGCACAAACTTTTGAGTCCACTATCATCCAAATTTTGGGTTTAGTATGACCTTAGGAAGATGAGCTCATTACTTAGATTTTACTCCTCCAAATGATTATTCTTCTAGTCCCTATGGAGATTTCGTTGATGCCTCCTGCATCATGAAGTTTGATCATCAAGTCTATGTTGTTTGCGTTATCCATATGTTTCATGCTCTTGTTCAAAGGATGTCTATAAGCATGTGTTGGCCATTTCTCAGAACTCTTGACTTTGCATGTCATCCATACCCTCAGTGTGTATCAGAGTCACATGAAGTTGTATTCCTACCATGCACCCTAGTCCTACTTTCATTATGGGTAGGTAACCTTGAACCGAACAGTCAACATCTCTTCATTGGTCGTTGACTTGGGGTTTTCCCTTGTGTTTGACATAAATAAATCTATCCACACATTGGGATTCATGCAATGTCTTGGATTCCATTAGCCTTATTGGTGGTTTCCTCGCCTTTGTCGATAATATTCCTTATTGGATGTTATTCAAAGAGTATTTTTCGTGCACTACTTGCATCTGTTGCATGCAAAATATGCACAAGGTCATTGGTTCATGAACATCCTCTTCGTCCGAGTTCCTCCAAATCATCAAGCTATTGCTTTATACCTCGTGTTGACTGATGATAGATGTCTTAATTCTCTCCTTTCAGTGGGTCTCCTTCCATCAATTCAACTCATATATTCTGGAAACGAGGCCTAGAGTCCTATGAGTACTTATAGGCTTGCAGTCATCAGTGGTATATTCTCCCACCATCAACGGTTGGTAATACATCAATGTCTCCTAATCGATGGATTCTTCAAGTGTTTGACCTCAACACCTTTATTCACACTTGTAAGAATGTACTTGTTGCCTTGATACCTACTTTCATTATCGGTAGGTTGTCTCGCATTTGTTAACGGTATACCTTAATGACCGACAATCAAACAAAGTCTCATTTTGTTTGACATCAACCCCTTTATTCACAATATGTAGAATTTCACCTTTTGCGGATAGTGTAGAAAACATGGAGCATCAGTTTACAATAGAAACTTCCATAATCTGTTGTTGTCTTTCATTGGACCAGTACCTATATGACTTCAGTGATCATGGGAGATCAGACTGTACTCCATTGTATACAAATATCTTCAGATTGAATTTGATACTAGTTTCCACTAGGCCTTGTTCGTGACTATGACAGCCTATGGCATATGTCTACTTTGTATTTCCTATTCATGGTCGTGAACAACTATTTCGTATATTTCCACATGGATCTGCAGTGTAATTCAAATTGGCAGCCATGTGTACAAAGTCATTATGGATTGTAATATTCTCATGAGAAACTAGCACTTCTAGCTGAGTCTCCATTACTCTACTTCTGGGAATTATAATGTATTTTGGTCATTGTAGATACTCCTATGACCTCACACATTAGGGGGCATATGTTATAGAAAAATTTTCCTCACCCCATGCAACTTGCTTGGATGGCCTTTTCATTTCCCTATGTAGACTTGAAGTCCCCTTTTTGTACCTTCCAGAGCCAAAAAATCATATTTTTCCACATATACGCGCCCTACAAGTTAGACATCATACGTATATGTAGGTTGCTCCATTACAACCAGCGTACATTAGGTTTAGTGCTCAAAATTAAAATTGTGTCAAGTTTCTATGTCACGTCACAGGATCCATGATCCTTGACCTTCCATATACTGGAAATGTTTTGACTCGGCCCTTCAATTCCATTTGAAGGCTATAAATTGGGTCATATTCAATCCATGGAAGAGGAGAAAATTCAACTTTTGAGAGCAAAGATACTCTAGAGAAATTTTACTTCACATTGAGTTTGCATCCCTTTATCCTTGAAAGTCTGAACACATTGTTCAACCTCCAAGCTCTTCCTTCTTTGATGGAGAACCTCATTGTTTACTTTATATGAGCTTGCCTTTGGTGGAGGATTGAAGTGGTGGAGGCCCAGCTAGAGGGACTTAGTTTCTCGGTTCTAATGTGTGTCGTTACATAATTTTGTCACTTATACACTTACGTTGATCATTTTTAATAGAAATTCTATTTTCTTGTCCAATTGATATCTTGCAAATATTTGAATTATTATTCCATGGGAATATTTGTCATGAATGTTAATGGATAATGCTATTGTATATGCTAACATTATATATTATCACCATATGCTTTTGTATCCTTGTTATTGAGGACAAGTTGCAGGTATAAAGCTTTGACTTGCATGCTCAACGATGGTCTTCATTGAACGTCTGGAAAAGGTAGGCTCTTGATCTTGTCCTATTAGCATTTATTTTATATAGCATACTTGGGATTAGATTTGATTGTTGGACACACCAACTACACTAAGAGGGGGGGTTGAACAGTGTAGGGCTCTTTTTCCCAAAACTCCTTAGTTAACAATCACCATTAACTCATTACTCATTTATGTCATTTACAACCAGTTAAATGTCAACACATATCAGCAACATATATCAGCAATATATCATCAACAAGTCATCACCAGAAGGAACACAAAGAACACAAGATGTATGTACAATTTTCTTTTTATTACAGACTACAATCCTTGGGGTTTTTCAACAACAACTGAATAGATTACAACCCTACAAGAGAACTAGCTCTATAATGAAATACTCATCTTACACCCTCAGCACCAACTGAGATGAGGCAACAATCCTCCACATATATCAATCTGTACCATAAACAAGTGCATCAACCATGCACCAACATGTGTCAAACAACCTGTAATCAACCTATACCATAAAAAAGTGAATACAACCATGTACCAAGTATATAGAAATCATGTTTCAACGACTCATCAACAATGACTTATCAATATGTACCACCATAATCAACTATACACCTCATGTATGTGCCAACTCATCAACTGCTTGTCTCAACCATGACTAGTTTTGGATTAGTCAACAACCCTAACTTGAAATACTCATAACTTTGTATATGTAATGAATAAAGATCTGAAACTGATACACAATGTTCTTCAGTGTGTTTTTTGAAATTCCTTCAGGTGTCACTACTTGGAACCTCTCAGAAAAGGAGATATAGCAAAAATGGCATACCTTGTTGAATTCTGGCTTATTCTAGAGAGAGACCTTGTAGAGCGTGCTCCGCACATAATATTTGTTCAATCAATATGAAACTATTACAAATCATACTACAGATTGTAATATAACCAACACAATTGGTCTCATAGAATTGGGATCTGTTATGAAGAAGTTATGACGTTTTTACCCGAAACACCTATTTTTGACTAGTTTCAGGACTAGCCACAAACCCTATTTTCCACGGAGTGTAACTCCAAAAATGCAACGACCCGCAAGCTGAAGTTTTTACCACAGATACTTGGATATGTTTTCTTAATGGAATAGAAATTTCACTGTATAAATCATTCTATAAAAAACATTATTACAAAAATGGTGAGATGACCTGAAAAAAAACATACCTTAGAAAACATCATCAAAAGAATTTATCCTTCCTTGAATTTTGGCCTTCTTTTCTTCACTTTTCTCATAAATTTGGCTTAGATATCCTTTGGTTACCTCAGACACCTATAGGTATTCAATAGTCTCAAGTGTGTCTTAAATGAGAGAGCCTTTCCTCTTATTTACACTCTCCAAGTAGCTTCCTTAAAAACATCTTCTAGGTCACTTTGCCCACTTTCCTTATTTTAGGGTTAACCCACTTCTAATTTCTCC
>JZKD02S2179773.1:421264-473137 GCA_000966675.3 Picea glauca
CAGTATAAGCATAAGTTAAATAATTGGTATCAGAGTAGGTTCTTTCAAAAACATTTTAACCACTGGAAGGAAGATCTTGAGCACATATGGCTTGTAAGGAAGGTCTACCTACAAATAAAGCTCCTATATTCGATGGAAAAAACTATGCAACATGGAGTATAATAATGAGGATATATTTGCAGGCCCCTGGTTTTGGGATTTGGGAATCAGTCACAACAGGTTATATAGATAAAGCTGGGAAGGAGTCAAGTGAAAACAATGAAAAAACAATAGAGGTCATATTGAGTGACCTACCAAATTATGAGATTGTCAAGGTAATGAAGTGTACAATAGTTGAACAGATTTGGTACAACCTAAAAAGAATATACGAAGAGAGATCCAGTGAAGAGAGATTTGATGATTACTCCTACTATGAGTCAGAGATAAAAGAAGCACAAGTTGTGAGAAAGAAAAAAAGAGGATATGTAAAATTCAAAGAAAGGGAAGATAGTGATGATAAAGAGGAACATCTCTCCATAACCATGGAAACAAAACATGCCAATGAGGGAAATGAAGATAATCAGAAAGAAAATCCAGATTCATAAGAAGAAGACATTGATGGGGAAGTGAATCTTGAAGAAGAACTCGCTAGTGCCTTAGAAGAAATACACAAACTCAAGGAAGAGAATATAAATCAGAAGAAGCAATTGCAGAAACATGAAAATAAGGATCATGATATTGAAGAAAAAAAAATACAATTATTATCCTAAAGACTCAACTAGAAGAGGAAAATACGATAGAAGAAGTGGTGAGAAGCCAGCTGAAAGAAAAGGAAGAAAATTGCGAGAAGCTAGAAGCTGAAATAGTTTCCTTAAGAAAGGAACTAGAGAAAACAATTGATTAGTTGAATAGAAGCTTGAAGTTTGGAAATATTACTGGATTCTTAGATAATATTCCCAGTTACCAAAGGTCATCATTCATCAAGACAAGTCTCAGCTACAACAATAAACAAAATACCACTGAGACATTTGCAAGCATTAAAGTCACAAAGCCATTAGAAAAAGAAAATGAAGAAAATTCTAAAAGCCAGGCTAATATTCTCAAAGGCTCCACCAAAAATGAAAGTAATAGCAAGAAAGGAAATTATGACCAACAGTAACCTGATTCTTCTCCCAAGAACAACAAGAATGTGTTCATAAGAGTTGTTCCACCATGAATACCTTTCACAAACTGATACCAAAATATCTTTCTTGACTATTGTTTTTCTTGCAATAATTTTGGTCATAAAGCAAGAGATTGTAGATCTTATGAAAGAAGTGATCATGTGAGTGATAGAAATAGAGGTTCTTACAAAGCCTCGAAGGATGATTATGTGAGAAACAAAACCAGAAGTTCTCATGGGTTTTCAAACAAAAACCACAATTCATTTTCTCCTCTACTTGATACTGAATGTTATAAGTGCAATAACTACAGGAACATAGCACATGACTATAGAAGCAACATAATAAAGTATCCTATACAAAACAAGGAAGTAGATGTTCTTACCAAACATAGAGAAGAATACACCAGGGTGTGGAAAATGAAGCAAGAAGAACCGAAGAAGGAAGAATGTGGACTTGCACTTTATGCTCAAAATGAAGGGAACCAACGATACATTGATAGTGGATGTTCAAAGAACATGACAGGGGACCAGGCCAAGTTTCTCACCTTGAAGGAAAGAAAAGGAGGCAATGTTAATTTTTGAGATAAAGCTTCTGCAAGGATAGTTGGAAAAGGTACTATTAATCTTGATAATGGAAATACTAAGACACATGATGTCTTGTATGTTGAAGGGTTAAAGAATAATATTCTAAGTGTCTTCCAATGTGTGATCAGGGTTACAACCTCACATTTCATCCTAAAGGGTGTGAGATAAGGAAAGCATCTTCAGGAAGATTAGTGGAAAATGCAAACAAAACCTCAAGAGATGTATACATACTCGATAAAGTCAAAGGAGAAAAATATTGTATGGGAGTGATATCTTTCTCATATTTTCAAAAAAGGGAAGCACACTCTCAAGGGAATAATCTCTTTTTAATTTATTTCAAAGGGGGATAAGTTGTAGACAAAGGAAGAATTGCAAACACAGGGAGAGTTGCAGACAAGGGGAGTATTACATAATTGACTAAGCATTTCCATCAATGACAAATGGGGAGATTGTTAGAAATATTGTTGTCATTGATGTCAAAGATAGGGGGAGCCTACAAATGTCCAAGATAAATATTGCAAGCCTATAGATGTCCAAGACAAATATTGCAAGATGGATATTGTTGAATGTATTACTTTTGGATTTTTGATGGTCAGTTGAATCCCCTATATTTGAAGGAATTTTCACCCTACATACCCAGCTCAAATGGGAGCACAAGTTATATGGTTGGAAATCTTATTCCAAGACATTTCAAATGGTATATGAAATTCCCTCTAACTCCCTAGGAATGAGGAGATATGAATTTTTCGTCTGACAACCCAGCTAGAAAATTGAGGTCGGCTCAGTCAATATTTGCAGGTCAGCCCAAAAAGTTGGGACATAATTACTATAAATACATGATAGATGTGTTCATTTGTACAAAAACCAAGCAAGAGATCAAGTTTGAGGTGCACATAAGTGATTTGAGGTGCACTAAAGGTGTTGGGGTTTCTTTCTGGGATCTAAAGGTGTGCAAGAGAAGTCTAAGGGATTTTCTTGAGGTCTTTCTTGTTCTCAATGTGTGCTATGAAGGATTGAAGGTTTGTGATTTTGTTGTGTGCACTATTTTGAGGTTGTGATGTTGTCATCATTGGATTTTACCATCGGTGAATGTTGTCATCAGTGGATGTTGTTGTCAGTGGATGTTGTCATCAGTGATTACATTCTGGGAATAATGTTATGAGGATTGATAGGGTTTGAAGGATTTTTTGTGGAATGAAGCATGCAGGTGAAGTTAAAAATACTTTTTGTATGAAGATATTGGATTGGTATCTACACATATCTTATTGAGTTGGTGATTGGTTGAGGATATTGGTGTCTCTAGTAGGTTGGTGCCTACATCTTATTGACTTAGTGCTCGGTTGAGGAGATTGGTGTCTCCAGTAGGTTGGTGCCTACATCTTATTAACTTGGTGCTCAGTTGAGGATATTGGTGTCTCCAGTAGGTTGGTGCCTACATCTTGCTGAGTTGGTGATCAGTTGAGGAGATTGGTGTCTCGAGTAGGTTGGTGCCTAGAATTTTTGTAGTAGTAGGTTGGTGCATACAAACATTTATAAAGATACGTTTATGGTTTTCTCTCGATTCGGTTTCCATGTTAAACTTTGTGCATTATGATTTGAGTTTATATGTGATTATTGTTTCTCAACTAATGAATAATTGATTAATGTTTGAATAAGGTAAAAAGTACCTCCTATTGATTCACCCCCCAGTCTAAGCATTAGTTCAACATTTTCCACCAATGCTTTCACTTTTTAACTATGAACATTTTACTTGCCTGATTTTTAACACATCTCTCTTCCTTATATCTTCAAAAATGATTTGGGATGAATAAAAAATATAACATACCTTGTTCACGATAATGAGTGTGCTTATATTCACAAAAGACATGGCTAAGAAACATTGTTACTAGAGATTAGCTTATTCCTAAGCCCTGAAGAGATTGTATTATGATTTCTTGGACTCAAATTCAGAGAAGATTTGAGCTCATATCACAAAGAAAAAAACTTGTCGCAAAATAGAGTCGTCACACAATCAACCACTTGAATTGACTATTTCTCTCTTTCTATTAGTAACAATGGTCTCACAAACATGAATGAAAAAAACATGGTAGTTGATTTGGAAAATTCATTCTTAATGTTGACCTGAAAAATGATTAATTCAACTATTCCATTGATTTTATTTTGACAAATTCCAACAACAACGATCTCACAAGTTTCCTATGCTTAACCTGATTCATTCCTTGCTTTCAATGTGTGGTTTCCAATACAATATGAATCACGAGAAGTGCAATGTGTGAGGAAAGGAATTAATTGCTAAGCAATGAATAATGTGACATACCTCATGGACTATCCTTTGTGTTGATTTTGGTTAGCGATTGAGCTTTAATGGGGGTGTTGTATTTGAGTGGTGTTCCAATATAAACCTTTGCTACTCTTGGTATTCCAATCTCAAGCTTTAATTGCTCATAATAGGCTTCAATGAACTTCCTCACGCTTCACACATCAACACTAGAGAAAATCTATGCTTATCTCAAGAATCAATGCACATCAAGAATTGGGCGTATTATGCATAATGGCCACTTGATCTAACAACATAAATAATTGGTAGATGCTAGCAATTGATAACTAGAGTATACACAATGTTTCAACAAATACCATACACGCTATGATTCAATAGGAAATAGATAACCTCGATGCATTGATCCTATTGGTCGTTTCTTTGATTGTGGTGGCTACCTTCAGTTGGATCACTTGCAATAATGTCCCAAGGTGCTTTCATTCTATTACAAAACCGTTTCCTTCTATTCATCAAGGAATCTTCTTAACATCTTTTTGACAAACTGTAGGAGATGCCAATTTTGTTGAATCTAGAGAATTGACAAGATATTGTGAATTGTTGTTTCCTCATACATTTACATCTAATCATACAAACAACCAAGAACTCCATGGACCACAACCATGAGCTTTAACACCATTTTAGGAATGTGTGCACAACCATAAAAACATTGACACACAAAATTGCACTATAAGAACACAAATATCATTTAAACATCACATTATATTGATTTCTCAATCTTATCATACATTTCTCTTGTTAAATACATTGCATGCATGAGATCTCATTATGTAGCATAAGGTGACTATAATATGAATTTTCTTTTCAATCATCTGTATATTTATCTCCTACTATATCTTTCCTCATATCTTTCCTTCCATCTTACAACTGATTATGTGAAATCTTCATCTTAACTTCTTTTCTTATCCTCATCTTTGATTCACATAAATTTTTATGCATGGTGTATTTCATTCACATATTATAATATATTTATCAAATATCATAAATACGAATTAGTCCTTCAATCATTGCACATATTTTAAAACCATACCAATAACTAGAAACTAGAAGTTATGGGAAGAATTACAATAAACTTTAAAATAAAAAAATTCTCCTCTAACTCTCTATTCTCTATTATGTTCTCTATTATGTTTCAAGCCACCTTATATCATATAACCTTAAGTGTCTCAAGCCACCTTATAACATATAAGGTTAAGTGTTTTCTTTCATTGACAAATGGTATCGAAAACACTCTTACAAGATATTTGGGCCAACCTCCTTACCCGTTACAGCCCTCTCCCGCCTCTATAATTCGTTTTGTACGTTATCCTATCACAAAAAATCTCCAATACGAAATTTCCACCTTTGAAATTTCTTATAGTATTCACCCCTTCCATCCCTAAAATTTCCTATAGTAATATCTGATTCATTTCACTTTTAAAATTTACCAACTTCTATGAACTATAATAATATTGATAAATTCAGAAATATGAAGATATTTTTTTAGCTCTGAAATTTTTTATATAATAATAATTTATAATAATATTGATAAATTCAGAAATATTAAGATATTTTTCTAGTTCTGAAAATTTTTAAATAATAATAATAATAATAATTTATTTTTAAGGTTACAAGTCAGATATCAAATTGGTGTATGAGATTTTTTGGTCCAACGATTTGACTGGTAAAGTTTATGGAGGTATACATACCCTACCCCGTTCTAGATTTAAACCCCGAGAAAAAACACATGTTCCTAATTATAGTAATCACTTCTTCCAGCTCTAAAATTACCTAGACTAATTTCCTAGTCATTTCACTCATAAAATTTACTAACTTCTATGATTTAGAATAATGTCGATAAATCCAAAAATAAACCAAAATATTTTTTTAATTCTGAATCCATTTATATATTCATAAATACAATTGAAATATCAAAATATTGTAATTTCACCCAAATTTATATTGTCCAATTCAATAAGAAAAACAAAAAACTTAAACCGTTTTAACAACGCCAAACTTTATTATTATATTAATCAATACTTTTAAAGTAAACTTAAAAAGTTGTTTTGAAAATGCCAAATTTTTATTATCATATTGGTCAATACTTTTAAAATAACTTAAAACGTTTTGATAACCCCAAACTTTTATTATCAGATTGGTCAATACTTTTAAAATAGCTACAAAACATGAAAACGCCGAACTTTCATTATCATATTGGTGAATACTTTTAAAATTATGACAAAACTTTCATTATCATATTGGTGAATACTTTTAAAATTATGACAAAACTTTCATTATCATATTGGTGAATACTTTTTAATGTTACTATGGCTGCTGTCTTTTATTATCATATTGGTGAACACTTTTTAAAATTGTGACAAAACAACTGTAACTGTGGCTGCTGGGATTCGAGCCCAGGTCTCCACGGCCACAACGTGGAATTCTCACCACTAAACTACAGCCACATAATGTTTTAAAGCCATTTTAATATAATAATCAAACACATTTGAAATACGCGTCATTTACTACCGAGCTTGTGGCAATCAGAGATATCGAAGGCAAGTTGTGAATGTAGATATTTTAATTATTACAAGTTGTGAATGTAGATATTTTAATTATTATTGTCAAAAAGGCAAAAGAGCTCTTTCACACAAATGAATTGATTTCAAATATCTGGGCAAGGTAAAATTGTAACAGTGATTTTGTATTTTGACTTTATGTATGACGCTAAGGTAGCTAGTTTGAGGAAGGCATAAGACTCATGTTAGCTTTATCAATGATGAAATAGGATACTAACTTTTAAGACATAGATTATGGTTGAAATTGAAATTGTATTTTTATTTTTATTTTTATTTTGGAGTACGATTTACAACTATTTTTAAATGGTTAAAAGTTTATCTTTTTCATATATATAAAAAAATAAAAAATAAATTAATTATGTAAAATCTCAAAACATTTAATAAAAATGGAGATTTATCCTTTTATAAATTAGTAATGACTTCTTTCAAATAACTATCCTTTGTATACAAACCATCATCTCACTAAATATTAACATCTCTTAATTATATTAAGGAATACTAAGCTGATAACCATGAATATTGTAAACTTTTCCTTATTTTAAAAAAATATAATAAACCTTATAAAAATATATTTCTCTCACAAACCACTATGCGCTATGCCACTAGATTCAAATTCAGCTTCTCCATGTTAAAACACCGAGCAAAGATAAAACCTAAACATACTATCACAAACATAATGAAACTATAGGACTTCTCAGTCATGGAAGATATTTCTTCAGTCTACCTCTTGACACTGCCATCATTGGAAATTTTCGTTTATTATTTTTATGATTGAAGTGTTTTTTTGATGTACTACTACGACATGTATTTATTCTCATATGTAATATTTTCCTAAGTATTTTGTTATTTTTTTTAAATTTATATTTTATTAGGAAATATATTATGTTATGTAAAGGTATTATATTATTTAATATTTGAGTAAGTAGCTTTTTATAATTAATTATAATTGTAGTAAATTTTATAAATATGAATTGTATTGGAGTTTAAAAACATTTTAATTGTATATTTTAGAGGATTAAAAAAATAATAATAAACAAAAAAGAGTAGAAGAGTATAAATAAGAATATGTGTTTCTTCCTAAGAGATTACAAGTTCAAATCCAGGGGGTAGGGAATGTATATCTCTGTAGACTTTACCAGTCAAATCTTTGGGAGGGGGTCTCATACAGCCGTGACCTTAAAAATAGATTATTATTATTATTATATAATGAAGAAATATAAATAAAAAAAAAAATAATAAAAATAACACTAATATAGATCCATATTAAATGGAGATTTATTAAACAAAGAGAGGGATACAATTTATTGTGTTTTTTTTTATCACTTCATTTTTTTATATTATTATTATTCTTTTTTAATTAAGCCAACTTTATATATATATATTTTTTAATTGAGTCATCTAACACCTAATCACACTTTATGCCTTAACATCTCCCCCATACTGAGTTCTAGAGAACCTGACTACTATGGGTGCAATAAATTATGAAAAATTGAGTAAACAAAATCAATAAATAAAAATGGAGCATAGTCAAATTAATTATCAAATTTAATAATTAATTAATGGAATAAAAAATTAAATTTAGGCCAAATTTTAAAAAGACTAAAAACAGAAAATAGAAAAAATATTTAAATTAATATGAAGATTACCATTAAATATCCTAAATGCATTTTCAAAAATTCAAAATGCATATTCAAAAATTTAGGATAAACATAATATGCATAGATGGAGCCTCACAAGAAACTCCACCTAGGGGTATCATTGGGTATCATGTGGACTAATGGCTCTCAAATTTGACCTGGATTTCGCTGAGAACAAAATGAGACGCAAAGGAGAATATAGAAAAAACAAGAGAAAATATAGCAGAAATGAAGAGAAAGAGATGTTGGCTATGCTTCATTAGCAACAAGATTTACATCATACTCTATTGCATGCTTAAAGGACCTCCTTCACTTCAATTATATATGAGAGGTTGCACGTGGGATAAATTGGTCTAAGTTTACAAAATTCCATAGGCATGTAAAATACTAGGACTTCCTGGGAGGTCACCCATCCTAGTACTACTCTAGCCCAAGCACGCTCAACTACAGATTTTTAATACAAAAACACCACAATAGATCCAAGAGAACAATATAGAAAAATATCCAATTTATTAATCTAAAACCCTTAGGGTAGGGCAACACCATACAATAGATCCTATTATGGAAGGGATCTACTCTTGTTCACTTGCCTCTTCTAGGGGGAAACCTCATAATGAGCTACTGCTCCAAATACAATACTTCTTGACTTGCTCAATACATTTCTCATACCTCCTTATATAATGTTACCTACTATCTAAGAACATTCTAGAGGAGGGACCTTCTAGAGGAGGAACCTTCTAGAAGAAGAACCTTGTAGTAAGCCCTCTTACATTTATTATGTTCACACTAGGCCTTATTTACTAATATTGGTCTTCATACATAACAATACCTATCTAATGTTATTCCCCTTGAGTACCTCCCTAGGTACCCCATAATATGCCCCTAGCTACACTGCATTCCATCCTCCTTGTAAAAATGTTGTCCTCAATGTTACTGTACAAATCGGTAAGTGTTGACACAAACTAATCTCCCTAACTTCAACAAGAAATTAGAACAAAACATGACAGAATAAAAACTTTTCCTTGGGTTTCCATTGTAATGTATACTAGCTTAATGAGGGATAAATGACATACCGTTTAAATGTTGTTTGAGCTTTGCTAGTGATGTTCTTGCTCCATATCAAGGTTTGTGGGATGTTGAACCTGTTGAGAAACACAAACCAACAAAGAGAGAGAAACAATATATATATTCTAATGAAACCTATGCATAAGATCAAGGAGTTATGCAATAAAAATGGAGCCACTTTTATAGGAAAGAAAAGTATTATTGTATTATATTGATGAAAGTGGAGAATACAACATGTTCCTTGATGTTGCAAGGTCCCTTCTGATGGCCCTTTGCCTCAACACACACACACACCTTTGCTCCAATGCTTTTGATGAAGAGTACACACAACCTGACTTGAAAAGCTAAAGCAAAGATATCACAAGCATAATCTTCAGCAAAATTCTTCATACATAAGCCAGCCTAAATCTTCTCATGAGAGATCCCTCCTTATATAGAGTGAAGGGGAAGGGATGAAGGGATTAGGATGATCCCACTAAATCAAAAAAGTTAGTGAGATCCAAACCTATCGGAGGCCACCTCATCCTTTCGAAGATTCCATTCTAGAACCTTCAAGAAATTCCTCTTTTTCCTTTGTTTAAACATCATCGCACCCATAACACTTAGCAACCAATGACGATGTCGCAAACCACTATGGTGCATCCTGCGACAATTTGGAATCGCCGCACCCTTAACACTGAGTAAGGTGCGGCGATCCTTCTTTACAGGGTTTTTCAATAGGGAAAAGATAATTCCATTTCTCAGGGAAAGTGTTATTTCTTCAACATCCTTCAGGGAATAGGGAAAATGATCTTTCTTCTAATAGGTGATACACATATCATCAGTGGTCATGAGGGTGACGAAAATAATGTGTAACAGAATGCCCCCCAAAGTATGAATTTGGAAAAGCATGATAGCTAAAATACTTTGTAGAGTGTGTCGAGAACAAGGAGCACATCAGTCGGAAACCTGCCAACAAACAAGCATCAACATAATAATATACCATTACTGAGGTAGGCATTCCCATACTCATAATATAAGTGACCCTAAGCATAAGTGTCAAGTGAATCATGGCTGCCAATCATACACTGTGGATCCACGTCATTATGATTCAACATAGCCACGAGAAATACATTGTGGATCTATGCTATAAAGACTTAAATTTGAACATAGACATGAAACTACAAAATGGATCTATGTGTCAGTACATACTCATGAATACTCCATCGCAACCTGGATCCATGTGACAGTATCCAGGATCTTCATTTCCATCATCCCGAAGTATGAATCTATCCATGTGATTACAAATGTTGAAGTCGAACATGGTAGAAACCACTTTATTACCGGTCATTAATGAATATCGTTAACAAGTGCGAGGGAAATCACCATTAATGCCAATGACCCCCAAGGTACTCTAGTACAATCCAACGAATGTGAATTAATGATTTGAAGTCGAACACTCGATGGAATTTTCCAATCAGGGGCCAATGATGTGAACCCACTGTCGAAAACGAGGAAACCTGCCATTGAGCCATGCAGTCTCCAAGGTACTAGATAATTTCTAAGTCAAATGCCTAGATACTGAGTTGAAGTTGACATGAAAAGACTCGTCACATGAGGGCCTTAATATATCCCCCATCAATGACACAAAACATGTAACAAATTTGAAGTAGATCAGAGAATAAATTGATTCAGGAATGACTCAGGGAAGGCCGACATGGTAAGACTTTGAGGACTGCATATGGCCAACCTCGGTAGAAGGCTCGTTTCGGTTGAACATCTCTTGAACATATAAACGACACGACAATTGTCTTGGCATCATTAACTCAAATAAGACCAATATATAGACTTGTGGATGATCAAATGATAGACAAATGGATTTCCCAACCCAAACACAATCAATGAAAAGGGTTGTCATGTTCAAGAGCGGCATACTGCCACTAGCACAGATACAAATATACATTTCTTTCCCAATTTCCCCCCACGGTTTCTGGTGAGTACCTCTTTATTTTTACACAAGATTGAGGAGGATAACATATGCTTGAACTGTAATTTCATCCTTCGAATGAGTCCCTCTGAGTATTTTTAACGAACCTTAGGAAAGAGTGGTTCGGTCCCATATGGGCCTTTCGATGTTTGTTTTATGAGTCCAAGGAAAGAAAACTCAAGGGTTTTTCATATTTAGAGAGTCTAAAAAACACTTAAAGAAAACTCCAAAATGTCATTTTTTGTAAAGTAGTCTGATGAGACCGAAAAAGAGATAATCTATCGCTCAACAAACGTTTTCTTCAAATACTTTAATGATCGTGAAAAGAACAAAATCGCTCAACAATATTTCCATGTTTAGGGAGTTTGAAAAGAGCTTAAAGAGGACTCCAGGGAGGTTCTTTTTTCATATAACCTTCACGAGTCTGAAAAAAGTGATAAAAGTTTACTCGGTCACATTCTCATAGATTTACGAGCATGAAAAAGAACAAAGACTATGCTAGACGTTTTTAACTGAAAAAAAATAAAAATCATATTTACATGAAACGATTTGCGAAAAACATGTAAAAAACAATAAAAGGTTTGATCCATGCCAAAATATCTAGTTGCCTAACTTGTATCCTGTAACATTTACACTTTGAAACATTCATTAGGGTTAACATAGGTGAAAAATAACTTGATATAGGGAAAAAAAAATGGTAAAATAGGTTTAAATGGGTCAAAACTAAATCATTTTTACCATTCCATTTGTAATTCACCAAAAACAATGTTAAGACCCCCGTTTTTACCTGATTTTCAAGCGATGATTGTGGCGCGATCCATGGACAATTCTTCAAGACATATCCATGAGGTTGGTGCTCTCCCTTTCCTCTCTCTTTTGATAGCAAATTTATTCAATTTTATGGTGATTTATGGGTTGTTTGGGAAAATTCTCAAATGGGAACTGTGCCCTCCAATCGTTGCAGGCTCTTTATATCGGGAACTGCGATGATATGGGATCGACGCAGGGGTTAAAGGGATGAAGTGCGACGATGTCGCACTGTACTAAACCTTCAGTCTGCATTGATCACAACTCAAAAAATAAAAAATGAACAATGAACCAAGGAAGCAACCAATTTAGATTTTCAATGAACTAACTCATGTTTAAATGTCCATTGGCAGATTTCCCCCAGTTCACAATGCTAGAATGGTGGGAAAGAGAGCATGAAGAGGAATATTTTATTGCGGGGAATCACCCCAAGACAATTATGGCACTCCGGGAGTGCGACTTTCTTAAATTCTTCAAAGTTCAGGGCATGAGGGCCCAATTGGTTTTATTAGAGCACTTGGTTCGAATGTGGGATCTAAATGAGAAAGTTTTCCATGTTGGAGTGCATACGCTCACTTGGATATTGAAGACATCTATTTCTTGACTGCTTTGTCTTATCGTGGGTCTCGAGTGTCATTATCGAGATGTAGGGGAGGAGGTGAGCCAATGGACCACTATGTTGCACAATACTGCTCAACTGGTATGGAGAAATATAGTGGGAAGATTCCCATAAAGAACATCCTCGAATTATCTTTGAGGACAATACTCTTCACCATTACCCATGTGGCAGGGAGTGAAAATCCACACTTGTCCTTGCAGAATCAATTTCAGTATTCCATTGAGTGCATGCAACCTGAGTATTCAACTAGTGTGAGGGCCTCCTCAAGAATATGAAAAAATAGTTAACAAAGTGCAGGATTGGTCAGTTAAAACAATTTGGGTATGGATCAATTTTGGTGTCCTTTTTCCTTGAAAGGGTCCCACTTTTGCGCCTTCAGAATGTAGATTGGGGTGTGCCTACTCGACAGGATCCTCATATGAGGAGGTGGGTTGACTTGATGGCACGCCATGGTGGTGTCCCAACTGTTACATATGGGCCTACCTTCTTCCAATGGTTGATAGATCAACTCATCATGATCGAGGACTACGCTTATGTTGGGGTTGATTTCTGTGGTGATCGAAATTTATCACTAGTTGAGGGTGTGCATTAGGGAGACATAGATAAAAAATAATTTTTCATTATATATTTTTTTGAGCATTTTAATTATGAAAATTTTGTGCTATGTATCTGAGACTGATCAAAATATCTCAAAATGAAAATGTGGCACCTTACAGACCTCCAGGTTCATCTTCGATCCAGAGACGTCGGGAGGCAGGTGCAGTGGCAAGTCGAGACCGAGTAGTGGTTGAGGATATCGAGGAGATTGAGCATAACCTTGAGGGATTGACTATGGACATCCCTGACATTACCATAGATGAGCTGCCTCGACGCTACCCCCTTGCTTATTTTTCTTCTTCTTAATCTTCCTTTTCTTCTTCTTCTTATCCACCTAGTTACCAGCTTCAGAGCTTTCACTAGGTGAAATAGAAGAAAAGGAAGAAGACACAACAGGTGAAGAATGTGAAGGTTCAACATGAGGTGGATTTTATTAGGGTGAGGGGATTTCATTCGAAGGACCAAGAGAATTCGATATCACCAGAGTGGAAAACAACCATACCAGTAACTCTATAGTGAATATAGCGATACTCAATGTGGCAATATAAGGAGGACCAATGTTTCCAAAAGAAGGAAAAATGAAAGGTTCCCCAGGAAAAGGGGTTCCTTCGTTGGTAGTTCCAGGAACTGATTCCATATACCCATATTCAACCTAAGGTATACTAGGGAAAACAAACAATAGACGCTAAAAAATCTAGGAAGAAAACATGAAAACAAAAAGCTTCTCACAGTGAAACCACTAGTTGGTGATAAAATCCAATGTTGCTAGATCAATATGAAAATGGGCTGAGATAGGGTGGGTGGAAAATTTACATTGGTGATATTCTTAATGGAATTACATCCTGGTTCAAGTTCCCACACAACACAACTGTGGGTTACCCTCCAAGGAACCTGAGTGAGTTTGACCAACATCTGTTCCAGGTACAACAAAGACTTTCACCTTCATCGTCACCTTGTGTATGAGCCCTAAATATTACAACCTCTAAGGTTACCACTTACAATGACAAAATCCTGGGAAATAGTCGATAATCCGATATACATGCAAGGGAAAGGCCATTTAAGACCTAAAATCCCCTTGAGAGGTGCCTCTGGCCGAGGTGTGAACCTCTCAAGTGATCCCCAAGTGTCTTTCGACACCGTTTGTAATACATGCATACCACTCCACCAAAACCAAAGAAGTAGGGTTGGTTACTTCGTTGGTCCCAATGTGACATCATGACTGACCCTTGTGTGAGAAGGGCTTCTGAGACTGATCAAAAGATCTCAAAATTAAAATGTGGCACCTTTCAGACCTCCAGGTTCATCTCCAATCTAGAGACATCGAGAGGCAGGTGAAGTGGTAGGTCGAGACCGAGTAGTGGTTGAGGATATCGAGGAGATCGAGCATAACCTTGAGGGATTGACTATGGACATCCCTAACATTACCATAGATGAGCTACCTCAACACTATCCCCTTGCTTATTTTTCTTCTTCTTAATCTTCCTTTTATCCTTCTTCTTATCCCTCTGGTTACCAGCTTCAGAGCTTTCACTAGGTGAAATAG
The DNA here is from genome assembly GCA_000966675.3 of Picea glauca. NCBI lineage: Eukaryota > Viridiplantae > Streptophyta > Pinopsida > Pinales > Pinaceae > Picea > Picea glauca. The sequence goes on from JZKD02S2179773.1 coordinate 436,118, forward strand.
AAGAAAGGGAAGAAGACGCAACAGGTGAAGAATGTGAAGGTTCAACATGAGGTGGATTTTATTAGGATGAGGGGATTTCATTCGAAGGACCGGGAGAATTCGATATCACCAGAGTGGAAAACAACCATACCAGTAACCCTATAGTGAATATAGCGATACTTAACGTGGCAATATAAGGAGGACCAATGTTTCCAAAAGAGGAAAAAATGAAAGGTTCCCCAGGAAAAGGGGTTCCTTCGTTGGCAGTTCCAGGAATTGATTCCATATACCCATATTCAACCTAAGGTATACTAGGGAAAACAAACAACACACGCTAAAAAATCTAGGAAGCAAACATGAAAACAAAAACCTTGTCACAGTGAAACCACTAGTTGGTGATGAAATCCAATGTTGCTAGATAAATATGAAAAGGGGTTGTGATAGGGTGGGTGGAAAATTTACATTGGTGATATTCTTAATGGAATTACATCCTGGTTCAAGTTCCCACACAGCACAACCATGGGTTACCCTCCAAGGAGCCCAAGTGAGTTTGACCAACATTTGTTCCAGGTACAATAAAGACTTTCCCCTTCATCGTCACCCTGTGTATGAGCCCTAAAAATTACGACCTCTAAGGTTACCACTTACAAGGACAAAATCCTAGGAAATAGTCGATATTCCGGTATACATGCAAGGCCAAGGCCATTTAAGACCTGAAATCCCCTTGAGAGGTGCCTCTGACCGAGGTGTGAACCTCCCAAGTTATCCCCGAGTGTCTTTCGACACCGTTTGTAATACATGCATACCACTCCACCAAGACTAACGAAGCAGTGCTAGTTACTTCGCTGGCCCCAATGTGACAAAATGACTAACCCTTCTGTGAGAAGGGCTTCCCAGGACAGTGATGCAGCAGATGGATTTCTCTCCCTACTTCAAGATGCTACATTTGTTTTATAGCTTTGGAGAATTATCTTAAAAATATCTATACAGACTTTAATTAGCGCTTTGATTTTATGCTTGTTTGTTACTCAAAGGTATGGAAGTGAAAATGATGATATTGCGACCTTGAATCCAAAGGAGTGCAATAGAAAGAGATGCAAAACTTTTTGTACAATGAACTCTATGTATAGGAGGGAGAAGAGGTGTGATTTTATTTTCCAAAAGAATCAACTACCCAATTCCCAATGCAATGTAGCAACCAGTACAAAAACAATTCCTAAATCCTAAGAAGATGCTCAAGACAATGCTTCTAAGTGGAATGCAATCAAATTCTCTTTGTTTGGTTCTAAAATGCAATGTAATAAAATGAAATTTCTTAATGCTTATTTTCTTTCAAATGAAATGAAAGAGTTCAAGGTTGATATAGAGAAGAACATGAAGCAAAAATATTATCCAAACAAAGACGCATTCACAAGCTCAAAAATTGAAAGAATCAAATGTAGAAATGACCTCTAACACTCATTCAAGAAAATAGTTCGAAAAAAAACAATCACTTTAAAAAGGGTTTTAAAACCGACAAATCTGATATCAATTGATGTTGCAGCAGACCCTAAAAGATTTAGAATTAACTTGATGGATCGACAATTTCCAAAAAACAACTGAAATAACAGGGTTTGATGCACTATATTGTCTCCAAGTTAATGAAATGAACTTTCAAAACTGATAAGAAAAGAGCTCGAATGTTTTCAAAAAGAAAAAGATAGAATTATAATGCTTGGACAATCACCCAAAAATTAGAACCACTGACAATCAAAACTACATCCAAGGATCAAATGAAACTTGAATGTTTGACATTTCACAACTTGATCCAAGACAACAGATTATCAAAAGCAAAAAGAGTGCTATAAACAAACCTTTCAAACAAACAAAGTCCTAAGAAATCCAACAAGGATTTGAGTCCTAATTCTGAGTAAAAAATAATCAAGAAATAGAGAGGAAAAGAGCCAAAAATCAGTCCAAAATAGGGGGGACGCTCATGTAATCAAGTAGACAGGGCATCCAAGGGAGGAGGATTCTCCCTAATAGACTAACATAGGGAATCCAGGACTCTCCTCAAGGGTTAAGCAAGGGGATTCCCTAAGGAGGGGATGCACTGTAGGCCACTAGGGGGGGCGTCCTAGCTCTAAACAAGCCAAAAAAGTGCTTCAGATCAAGTGAAATCCATCCCAGACTCAATAGAAATCTAACAAAGGACTTTGTAAACTACTCAAAGAGGGTGAAAACACAAATAACCTCTAAAAGCAAGCATTCAAAACAGCAATGCAAAAGGAAAGAGACTAAAAACCAAGGAAACACTCGTTCCCTAGTGGATTCGCCAAAAAATGTTGTGGTAAATCCAACCCTGTGGATAGGTTGAGCTCTCCTTAGCTGAGTTTTCTTCAACTAAGACAGTTCTAGCAAATATACACTAACATTCCAAACTCCACCTATTCTATTTCTTTACTTATAGAGAGAGAGAGAGAAAATAAAGGGGAATTGTACCTTTTCCTATAGTATGTCCTTGTTGCTCCAAAGCTTGAACTCCATATCCACACCTAAAACGTGAATATGAACCTACAAAAAGGATAGACAAACTCTCTACCACTACTATCTAATGTCAAATGATAACAATCCTACTTGAGACACAAGTAGACACATGCAAGAAAGAATGAATAATATAGATGTATGGAAATAGGCTAAGTTATTTATTAATATGATAAACATGAAACACTTACAATCGTGATGTGTTGCAAGCCTCTTCCACGTTTATCCTTTCCATCCCCTTATGTGCACTGCTACAATTATACATAATTCTTCTAAATTCTAAGATCAAAAGTTTGATACCTTTCATGAACTCCCTTCAACCTTGAGAGGACTATTTTATATAGGAGCTTAGGGGGATTAACCAACATAGAGAATCAAGGGAATGGTTGAAGATATTCCTCCTTAGGTTAGTATTGATTTCCCAAAATGGAGGAACTCGAATCCATGAGTCATCTCAAACCATAACAATCCAAAGATCCTCAGAACTATCCCACGGAAAAGGAGGAATTGGTTAAAATTGTCCTAACAGGAAGGACACTCCCCCAAAGTGGTAGACAGGGCATCCCAAATGCTCCCAAATGGTCTACCAAGGGGCATCCCTAAGGGGGGGACGCTCCCTAATCCATGGTAGGGGGGCACCCCTCTTCCAACTACGTCAAAAAGTGAGGGGAAAAGTGATGTTTTTTACCTTCGAAATGGGTTTTTATTCTCCTAAATGGCTAGGGATGATGACAAAGTGTTGTTCCATAGTGTCAGAGTGATGAAACACAAATGTGACACTTAGGAAAGTGTCTTTTTGGAGTTATGAAATTCAACAACGCAAATGTACATAAATGTGACACTTAATGAAAAAATGACATAAGTGCGACACTAGGAAGTGTGCAAATTTTGTGTGTAACACCAAGTTCCACATACATATCTGACTCAGACTCTGTGAATCTCTCAAAAAACCCTTGTGCTCCTGTCATATGACATGTGGCTCCACTATCCACAAAGAAGTTCCACTACCATAAACTACACTAGAAATGGTGGAGACTAATAAGAACTCCGTCTAAATCATGTTTGCAACCTCATCCATCTCTACCGATGATGTGTGTTGCTTCCCTTTCCCTATCTTTAACTATGGAAACTATGAAGCATAGTGACCTAGTGTATGACAATACAAACACTTGACCTTGCTAAGTTCCTTCTTCTTCCTTTGTTATGGAGATGCCTCTCTCCTTGGAGAATTGTTTCTTCTTCCCTTCCTAGTGTGAGCAACTAGGGATAGGTTCTCATCATCGATACCTCTATGCTTGAAATTCCTAGACTCTATCCGAGCCTCCTCCTAGATGAAATCAATCTACAACATGTAAAATGGTGGAAACTTTTCTCGTGCACAAATCCCCTACAAAAATAGTTCCCAAGACCTAGGAAAACCATTCAATGCCACATTCACCAACTCTATGTCATCAACTGCCTCATCAATGGATACAAGTTGATCACAATTTTGAGTGATCCTCATGAGGTAGCTATTAACTATATATGATTTGGAAATCTCAACAAATCGAAGTTGGTGCCTCAAAATCAACTTCTATCTTGAATTCCTACTTTGGTACAAGCCCACCAAATCATCATGCATATACTTTGTTGTCTTCTTCTTGGAAATATGAGGAATCAAATGATCCTTCATAGAATTCAACAATACACGCTTATCCTTCATTTCCATCTTCCTTTGGGCTACCAATTCATGTACATCCTTTGGATTTAGAACCACTATATCAACATACTCTTTGAGATCATCATCTTCCAAGAACAAAAGGATCATATCCTTCCTGGACTAGAAATTAGTGGCCCCCTCCAACCTGTCCTCCACTCTAAGAGTGTTCACCATTGTGACCTGCCTAGAACAAAACAAAAAGTGTAGAAACCAAAATTTGCAACCACTTGTGTCTCAAGCGATGACCCTTTCTCTCTCTAGATCCTATGCTCTGATACCATGTCAAATTTTTAGGGCAATTCAATGCATTCAATTTCATATCTGAAAATTACTTCCAAGTGACCTCAAACAGTAAACTAGGGTTTCTATCAATGAATAATTTTACACTGACATTATGACATAAAATTACTGTAGCGGAAACACAAATATCAAAGAGAAAATCATCCATGCACAAGAGACACAATTTTTTGTTCAGTAAAATTTTCTGATTGGGAATTTCTAAGGACAAAAACAGTCCTCCAAGAAAATTACAACTTTCAAGAAATTTCAGAAAAACCCTTCCAACTTGCAAACCTATTGTACATCTTGTAGACGCCACTTGTACGACTGTTGATGTCACCTGTATGGACTGTTGATGTCACTTGTATGGATCGAACTATACATACTGTTTATGTCACTTGTACTGAATGTACGGACTGTTGATGTCACATGTTTTTGTTGCTCCTCTCACATGTGTGAGCTTACACACATCCAACCTCTCTCTCTTGGTTGAAAAATTCAGAAAAGAAGAACATAAACCCTAGGATAGATTTTTAAAAGTGAAGAATTTCCTTGCTGAAATTTTACCTCCCAATATCCTTCGCATAAGTGCTCACTCACTTATGACAACTCCATAATGTCACAATGATATTTCACAATGTCTCCTCACATTGTCTCTCCTTTTATAGGAGTCTAATGAGTGAGTTTAGGAACCACTTCTAAACTCAACATTAAATTAGAATTGTTTATTCCTCCATGTGGGTATGAAGCCCCTACAACCCAATTCCAAGCCCCAACTCTATATAAAATGGTTTTTCAAAAAATTAAAAATGCAATGTGGGTGCCAACAAAGATTCCCACATGCCCGACACTAAGGCCAATGTGGGAATACCTCTCGATGCTACAAAACCATCAACACAATGGGCATCTTTGGGATATTATAGGGGGATGAAACTATCCTTTTGGTTTTGGAGTAAGACCTGAAGTTACTTTTGATTGGCTAAGATTTCATATTATTCAAACATAAGGAAACATGTTAACATCCTAAGACACAGAGGCATCTGGAAGTAAAGAAAGTATACCCTCTTATGAACCATTAGTGGGTCATTTTAGGTCGCATGGTTTTCCTTGAATAATGGTTATGAGTCAATTTTTTATAGATAATAGCCAATAATTATTGTCTACCAATAATGGATATCCTCACTATTGGTTAACCACTAAGTTATGATAGGTTTTACCACCTTCGGAAAAAAAAATGAATAAAAACTTTTTAGTGAAAATGGCTAGTTAATATAATATTCTTCAATAATAAAATTTATAAAGTAATGTACTTGTTTTCATCATTTGTGTATCCACGTGTACACACAATAACTATTGAATCAAAGTGAAAATCATAAATGACTTAAGACAAATAACTATTTACTAATAATTTCTAAGTTAAAAATGACCAAATTAAATAATACTAATAATTTCTACAAAATACTAAAGAGTAAATCTAAATGAATTAATCTTATAACCATAATAATAAATTCTTTAAACCCTCAATCGAGTGATTGATTGTGACATTAATGTATTTCCACATGGAGGGAAGATGTCTGACATCTATCTATCCATCTATCATTTCCTCATTAGGACGGTTCGAGAAAATTCCAGATGATGTTATGGCTATACATGGGTGTTTTGGTAGGTGCTATGTGGAAATTGTTAAAGGAGGTGGAGATGAGTACCATGGTTTTAATGCTATGATTGAAATGATGGATCGGGAATTTTGGGTTTTGAGAGATTGTAAGGATGTCAATCTGATGGCCTGGGAGATGATGGTTTTGGGTGGAGATGACATCCTTAAATGTAGAAGCACTAGTCAAACGATTGTGTATCCTTGGGTCACAAGGTTAGGACAAAAACCATGCTTTCTCTATTGGATAGTTAAGGTAGTTTTAATCCTTTCTCTTCTAGGTGCATATTTTCTTGGCCTAATTTCAATTATCTATTGTGTCAATTATGTATCCATGTTTGACTCTCTGGTGTCTAGTCCATTTCTCGTAGTCAATAGGTCGCTTGATCGTTGTTTGTGTTTCATCCCCAATATATGGTTTTAGGTGGCAGGGGTGAGTTGGGTTATCCTACATATTTCTCCATGTCATTCAATTTCTATCTTAGTTCCCATAGGCTAGTGTTTCACCTCTATTGTGGCCAACAGACAGTTTTCTAAGGTGTCTGAAGGTTACAGGTGTGGGGTTTTTCGTAGCTCTCTTTCTATTTGTTTTTTATTGTCTCACATTCATTTTGCATTCCTTGTTATGGTGGATGATAAATGGATAGGGATAACCTTGAATCAAGTCATTGAGGTTCAAGGCAGAGGAGTAAATCCAATCCTTCTCCCTCCAAGAAGGTTAATCCTTAGCCTCGTCACACAAGGGTGGAACAGGTTTTTGAACATGTCAAGCAACTCTTTATCTTGGGCACCCCTCTATACATTTAACATAAGTCCAAGGTTATTGTAGGCCCAGCTCAATAGAAACATCTTTAGAATCATAAGCAACAAATTAAAAAATAATTCCAAGACCAAGTCTTATATTCTAGCTTCTCCCAGTCTAAGGACACAAAGGTTTTTAGAGCAATGGAATTCTACTAGATTTCCAACACAACCATTGCCTTATTAATTTAAAACAAGGAGGACCAACAGAATGAATCATTGGATCAACTTAGTTGGATGGAATCCAAATTCACTATTCTATGCAGGGTGGACTTTGGGCCTAGCTTCAAGGTTTAAGACTAGGTGCATGAGAATGACGAGGAAATGATGGAACCAATTGGTACCCCCAACTCTAAAGGGACCAACTCCAACCCTATCATATTAGAAGATGAACTAGGGAAAGAGTGTTAACATGTGACTCTTATACAATCACAAATTCATACACCACCTTGTTATATTTCACATTATGGGATATACTTTTTATTTTAAGTGTGTTCTAGATCTTATTTTTCCTCCTCCTTGTCGTATCTCTTGATGAGGTGTTGATGTGAGAGAAAATATAGTTTGTGAGGTGGTTTCATTCATGTATTATATATTTGTATCATCGGAATGAAGTGTGTAGAATATGGCTTGAATCCTTCTCCGTCAAGTTCTTTTGTCTATTGCTTGTCTTGTGCTCTATTTATTAACATGGTATCAAAGCACCTTTAGTCTTAAGGGCTTGGTAGCACCATGGTAGTTTTAAATGGAAGGTGAAGTGGAATGATACAAAGATATCTCTCATTGGTTTATAATTGGTTTATAATGAGAAAATCTATCCAAGCAAGAGGAATCCACAATCAAGCGAAGAAGTCATGCTACCTACACCAACAAAATGTAGGTTCACAATCATTTGGATGCACAATGGAAATAAAGAGGTCACAGTTCTTCCAATTTTTTATTAATTTGAATTGCAATTCACATTTTTGGAGAATACTTCTTGAATGTGATATATAAAAATAAAAAATGGGATGTTGATTTACAGTATTGACATCCATTATTTCATCTCTATTAATGTTTTGTTGATCTGGCCAATATTTGATCTACACATCCCTCCAAGCGATCTAGCTCGTTAGTTTTTCATCCAATAATGATTTCCAACCATCATTTACCCATACTCGAGATTTGTATCAACAATTATAAATTTTCCTTATTTCTGCTCCATGTAAAATTTCCTAAATCTTGTGCTCAATATTTATGTATTTCAACCAAAAGTGTATTATTTCCCACTGAAATCAACATTGAATCTAGAGAGCTTGGAGTAGAGGATGTTGATTTTCCAATTGAGAGGCTTGGGCTTGGATAATTATGAAGAGAGAAAATCCAGATGGAAAAATTAGAATCAATATGATAAATTTCCAAGGAATTGATGGGGTATTTGTAAGGCAGGAGAAGGAAAAATGCAAATCAGTAACATAATTATTACCAAAATTAGTTAGTGGGTAGTGGAGACATTGAGTGGAATCTCTACATTGGGACCCAAAAATTGGTTCAGTGTTGAAAGTTCATAGCTGCAGCAAACCACAGACGTGAAGATAAATTCCCAGTTGAAAAGGACAATGGTGGTTGCAAGCTACACTCCCTTACCAAATATAGACCCAAGCTGGAATGAGCAAGTGGCATTTTAATATTGATAGATTCCACGTGTAACTCGAACTCACGAGACATCATCCAGTCTCAATAGAAAAGGAGGTGCTAGCAAGTCACTTATATTTTACTGTGTAAAGACTTGGGTTTCAATTTCATGTAAAACAAGGAACACTTCATGAGATTAAGTGGGGACTACCCTAGTAATTTTTTGAATTTTGAACTGGGCGGGACATCGAGGATGGGGAAGCTCCATCAATGGCAGATCCTGCTATTGAATAGCAGTAGTTAGAGGCAGAGGTTTATCAGTTGGTTTAGATTAGTGAAATAGTTCCTGAGATGGGATCTTTTATAGATTTTTTTGGATTCTTCAGGAAGGTTTGATTAGCTTAGTTGGGTTTACTATGGTGATTAGAAGAAGTTATGTTTCATTTTACCAAGATATTGGTGTTTTTTTCCTTGATCCAACCTTCTCTATTATTTGATAATGGGTGTCCTTTCCAAGGCTCTTATTAATGGTTTGTTTATAGCATAGTTATTACTAGAGTTATTGTCTCAGGTGTTTCCCACTTGAGTTTAGAGGTCAGGCCCTATCTATTTCCTTTCTAGGAAACTAAACCATACGTCCTCCTGGTTTAGTGTCCTTTAGTGGAGGACACATGGCTCATCTAGCCATCAACAACGTAGATAAATATGTTTCAGATTTAATGAGCATTGAGGATGAGATGGGGTGGTAGCATGAAGGCCTCTTCACGAAAGTTGATTCTCTTAGTGGGGGTCAGGTCCCATCAATACACTTAGCAACTGATGTGATGATAAAGCTAAGCATTACGACATCCTATCTGACAACTGAACTTGGTACTGCAGGAACCTAGAAACCTATTTTCTCTAGTCACTTAATCGGGTCCCCGATTGTACCAAGACCCTCGTAGCTAGAGGATGTTCGAACTAATGTACCTTTCTCTCGTCTGAGCAACAAGGGTGTTTACTCACTGCATAGGAATAGAAATTTTCATAAAGCTCCATTATCGACAGGCATACATAGTTAAGTGTGGAAGACAAACAGGAAAGTCAGGAAAATGGTCTTAGGATCTGACGTGGGCTTAGAAGAAGCCTGTAGGTTGGCACTCTGCAGGGTGGTTGGCAGATTAGCATACTCATATCTGAGTAATGGTAATTTTTTTGATTGGTTGGAGAAACAATGGACTCCCTTCCTAGGCTACACCCCAAAAATACTCCATTTGAAAAAAGGGTGAATGGGATTTGCTTGCAAATCATCGAAGGATGCTTCTCGTTTACTAGACTCGACCTGGGTGAACATGGGTAGTATTTAAATTCTCAAATGATGGAGAGTGGAATTTGACCCAATGATGGAACATTTTCAGTTCCTTCACCTTTTGGTACTAATGCCCGGTCTACCGATACATATGTGGAATGAAGGTGCTCTGATGGCTATAGGGGAGTCACTAGGGAAGTTCATTTCATTAGATACAACACTTATGGAGAATTCATCTAGGAAAATGGCCAAAGTCCTTGTGGAAATGGATATTCATGGAGGACTGTCTGAGGTCTTGAATATTGAGTGGCGAGGCCGACATTACACGCAAAATTTGGATTTTCTTGGAATCTCGTTTCATTGTAGCGTATGTCGTTGTACTGGTCATCTGCGTCGTAAATGTTCAAGTAATCTCATGGAAGAAGAGTCTAAGGAAACTTAGTTACAAAGAGAGCCTCCTGACTATGTAACAGAGGTGGATTCTTATGGCAGTGAGGCTTTTCCTTTTGATTCAGTCCCAGATACGCAGGAGGCGGTCCCGGCGACTCTTACGGGTAAGTTAAAAAGACATTGCCATGTTTTATACTCCTCTCTTTATTTGTGGGAAAAGGATGCTTTAGATAATTTTTTTTAGCTCCAATCCTCGACATCTGGTAACTTGGAAGTTTTAAATGAAGGATTTCTCTCAAAGAAACTTCCTATGGAGGTCTCAGTGAGCTCCCATAAACCCCTTCCTTTACCGGGTTTGGAAACTGAGGCTTTAACAAACTTTCCTAAGGGTCTTCCTTGTTCCCATCCATCCATAGTTAATGAATCATTGTCTTTTCCTCTCCACAGCCCCCAACCTACACTTGCCACCCTTGGACACTCTTCACAGGAGAGAGAGGTTAATTCGGTGTTGCCGAGATACAGAGAATCGGAGGAAGACGAACCCACCCTCAGTGCAATCCTTGACTCACTCATCCCTTTTATCCGAGATAATAAAAATGTCTTTAAGCTACCTATTTACAAGGGGAAGGCAGTCATAGATACTACTACAGGTTCGGAGGAAAATTCTTCCCGGGCACACTCTAAAGGAAATGGGAAAGAATTTGTGTGGTGGAGAGGAATTGGTATTGAACTTTCGCCACTAAAAAACCAAATCTCCCACAAAACATTGGTTGCCTTACCTCCAAAAATTGTTGATACTACACCCTCCACCACTGATGGTGGGGCTCTTAGAACATTGAAAGCCCTGGTGCAGGCTAAGTGATGTTATTACTCTCTTTGAACATTAGAGGGATTGGAGGCACCCTCAAAATGGCCTCAGTTAGGAGAATCTTGGAACAGTCTCAACCCAAAATTATTTTCCTCTAGGAAACTTTGGTATCTACTCAAAAATCTAGAGATTTCATTCAGGCTCTGAGACCTTCCTGGGTATCGTGTGCAGTTAATTCTGTGGGAACTTCGGGGGGCTTACTATTCTCTTGGGATCCTATGATTTATGATATGGTGCCCTATCTCACGATTGGTGGTATTCTATTAACATGTGGGTGCAATAAGGATAAGCGGGAATTAGCTCTGCTAAATGTATATGGACCATGCATGGACCGTTTACTCTTCTAGCAGTCGGTAGCTGACAGTGGTATTTTAGAGATTAGGAATTTGATAATTGTTGGTGACCTGAATATTGTATTATATCTAGATGAGGTATGGGGTGGTGCTACTTGGCATGGTTCATCGGATTATTATTACAAGGATTTATTTTGTGATAGGAAGATGATAGATATAAAACCACCAAAACTGGTCCTGATGTGGCAGAATGGTCATTCGGGAATTGAAGTGGTGGCTAGGAGATTGGATCGGTGTCTTGTATCTAGAGAATTATTATCATCAGTTGGAATTTATAGATCTTGGTTAGAGTATCCATTTATTTCAGATCACGCGTCGATCCTCCTTCAGTTGGAAATCCTACCTGTTTACAAGGCATATCCTTTCAAGTTGAATGCCCACTGGTTAAACGAACAAGATTTTGTTGAACTAGTTTGAAAAATCTGGAAAGATACGGTGTTCCTCTCCGAAAGAGGTGGTTAGAAGAGACTGGTTTGGAAATTAAAAGTTTTAAAGAACCATTCAAAACAGTGGTATAAAGCTAAGCTGGAAAGGAACAGTGAAAACTTTAAGGAACTAGAAGCTAGAATAAAGGATTTGATCCTGCATCTGATGGGTGATTCCTCAAATATTGAAGAAGGAAAGCTTCTCCGGCAGAGGGAGTTGGAAAGCAACATTGTTCTTAGAGGAACCGAAAAAAATTGGAGACTTCGAAGCAGAGCAATTTGGTTTTCTAGTGGAGACAACAATACAAAAAAATTTCATAATTTTGCTAATTACAATAAAGCCAAAAAACATGTATGGGAGATAAATGGTGATAACGAGAATGTAATTACAAAGCAGGGATCCATTAAGGAGGCAACGATCAATCATTTCAAAGATTTTTATAAGGCACAAGACTCTATGAACATTGCTGAGCAAGTCAAGATTGCGGGGTTTTATCCCCAGATGCTTAAGGATGAAGAAACAATTTCACTCTTCCAACCAGTTTCACTGGAAGAATTAAAACAAGTCATTTTCAAATTCAAAAAAGCAAAGAGCCCAGGGCCGGATGGCTGGACTTCTAAGTTCTTCACCTACTTTTTTGATATAGTTGGTGAGGATATTCTCGATATGGTGGAAGAAACGATAAGGTTGGGATCTATGGTGGCAAGCCTAAACTCGACTTTTCTGACATTAATTCCGAAGGATAAGAAAACAAAAACCTTCGATGACTTCCGCCCGATCTCATTATGCAATTTGTGCTATAAATTGATTTCAAAAATCATCTCTAATCGAATCAAACCGATCCTTTCTAATGCACTCTCTGTTGAACAATTGGGTTTCCTATAAGGTAGGAGGATCCAAGATGCTATCAGAATAGTCCAGGAAAGTCTACACATTATTAAAAAGAAAAAATTAAAATCTATGGTTTTTAAATTGGACCTAAGGAAAGCTTACGATTATGTCGACTAGGGATTCTTAAGACTTCTCCTTATTACAGTTGGGTTCGGAATCCAGATGACCAATTGGATCATGGTCTATGTGACATATTCTACTTTTGCAGTTTTAATAAATGGTGAAGCCACGGATTTTTTTAGAAATGGAAAGGGGCTGCATCAAGGGTGTCCACTCTCGCCCCGGTCATGGAGGTCCTCATCCTATTAATGAAAAATGCCCTCAGTGAAGGTAATATTACAGGTATAAAATTTTCTCGTTTGTATAAGATTTTGTATTTACTGTTCATTGATGATGTTATTATTATGACGAGGGCGACTTTAAAAGAATGGTGGGAAATTGAAAAAATTATATGTTTATTTTGTAAAGCTTCGGGGATAACAGTAAATCAATCAAAAACTACAGTTCATTATGCAGGCATTTCGGGAAGGGAACTTGCTCCCTTCGAGATTCTTCTTCCATACACCTTTATTGATCTCTCGTTGGGCTTCATATACTTGGGATACTTTCTAAAGACCAGTGCGTCCAGAGCAGAAGACTGGGACTGGTTGGTAAAAAAATCACAAAGAGGATAGGCTTATGGTGCAATAGGTGGCTTACTTTGGGTGGTAGATACATCTTGGTTAAAGTTGTGCTGGAGGGTCAGCCTGTTTATTGGATGTCGATGGAATCCATACCCTGTTTAGTTCTAAAGAAAATCAAGAAGCTGATGTTTCATTTCCTATGGAATGGACACAAAGATACTCAACAATTCCACCTTTACAGATGGGAATTACTTTCTAGACCAAAAACGAATGGTAGTTGGGGCTTTAGAAACCTTGTATTGTTCAATACGACACTGAATGTGAATACACTTTGGAGGGTCCTGACACAACAAGGAATTTGGCACAAGGTTCTAAGGGATAAGTATTTACAAAATTCTACAATTACAAACTAGTATAGGTTGGAAAATCAAAAGGTAAGCGTTGCATCAAGGATATGGAATAACCCAATTCACTTTATACATGTTATTATTCATTGGCTTAGTTGGTCCCCAGGCATGGGACACCTCATTAATATAGGAAGAGATCAGATCCTCGGTTTGGGTCCAAAATCAATCCTATCGGAAGAGTTAATAACACATTTAACTATTAAAAGAATCACTATACTAGCTCTAGCCTCGGTTTCTCAAGATCTGATTAACTTAACCAAGTCATGGATTAGCAGCACGGAGTTGGGGTTAACAGGAAGCTTAGCGGTCAAATGGGAGTGCTATTGCGATAATTTAAATGTAGTTGGGGTTTCACTCCATGATGTTGAAGACTCTCTTCTCTGGACGGGAGGGTATTCAACTGGGAATATGACTGTAAAAAATATTTATGCAGCTCTTATTTCTACCCAAGATCTACCTCGTTGGAGTGGATGGAAAGTCAAACTATGGAAATGGAACGTTCAGCTGAAGGTAAAAATCTTTATTTGGATGGCGGCCGATAATAAGATTTTAACTTGGCAAGTTTTGCAAAAGAAAGGTTGGCAGGGTCCTGATATTTTCCCTCTTTGTAAAATTGATGTTGAAGATAGCGACCATATGTTTGTGCATTGTCCCTTCACACATTCAGTGTGGGACAAAATTTCTATCTTGCTTAAACAAAAACTCCTTTGGATGGGCACCTCCCTTAGTGACTATTTTGCTTCTTGGACAAAGGACAAAACTGTATCCAATACTCTAGTTGTTCATTTATGTTGGTTTATATGGCTGGAGAGGAATCAAGTTATTTTCAAGGGAAAATCTCCCTCGGTTTGGGCTATGATCTGTAAAACTTTAAGAGCACAAAGTACCTGCTCCTATCCCCAAAGTTTAAGTTCTTTTAGATGGAGTCTGATATGCCAGTGTTTAGATCATACTATTGCTTTTTTTTTATGGGTCTTCCATTCAGGGTGGATCGATTTGTGGTGTTGGGGGAGCCATCAAGTTCCCAGACTTGCAAGTTTATAGATGGCATATCAATGGAGGGATCGGTACAAAATCAAAAGCGGAATTGTTGGGGGCTTGGGTTACTCTAACTCTTGCAAATCTATGGAATATTCCAAAGATACAAGTATTGGGGGATTCTAAGGTGATCATAGATTGGCTCAACCAAAAAGGCAATTTAAATGCTATTGACACTAAAGGTTGGAAGCGCAGAACCAAGGTATTATCTACAAGCTTCCAAGAAATTAGCTACAAACATATTTACAAAGAGTATAATAAAGAAGCGAATCGTCTCTCCAAACAAGACTTGCTAGGTCCTACAGGCAGATTAACCTACTATAAATGGGAAAATGGGAAGGTTGGTCCACTTTTCCATCTAAATCTATTCTAACATTGGAGTTCCTAGTTATATATTTTGGAGTTTTTTTGTGGTTTGAGTGTGATTAAAGGAATCAATGTCCTTAGCCTCCTGAGTGGAGTTGATCTATTTTGTATTTGGTCTATTTTGAGGAATGATATCTGTAATTTTCCTTTTTTTGGTTAGCTCTTGCTGAGTCATTAGACATAAGTCAAGGGACCTGGGTTTGGCTATTTTGCAATTTTTTATGGAACTGTGGGATCTCCCTATACTGAATGGTAATTGTTGATGTAAATGAAATTATAATCTAAAACAATTTCGAGCGAATTTTCTATTGAAAAAAAAAGTTCATGTAAAACAAAATGAGGTGAGTGGACAGTGTTTGAGATTTCTTATTTTTTCCCATTATTATATTTGGAGATATTTCTAATTTCCATTATTATATCGGGAGAGATTTCTAATTTTTTCCCATTATTATATTTAGAGAGCTTTCTAATTATTATACTTTTGCTCCAAAGTAAATAAATTGTAATCTTTAAACACTCGAAACAAAAGGGAGAATAAAAGTATAGTTGAAGGCTTAGCAACCCTTTGCAATGAGATGTGAAGATAAAGGTGGAATTCTCATTGGTTTTGGAAAAGAAAATTGTTTATTACACTCTTCAAATCTTATGAGTTGTAACAATCATAACAAAATTTCTTTATTTTTTGTGGTAGACTTGTCTCAGGCTCGTCCTGAAATTGGAATAAGGGGGTGTAATGTATCTTGTCTTTGTTCTTTGGTGGATGGATTTTTATATTTGATGGTGCATGCTTTTTTGGATTCTTGATACTACTTTTTTTTTGGTCTAGTTTTGACACTACAATTGCAATTTTTCATTCAATACATCACACGCAAAGTACAAAGCAACTTAATGCAATTTGAGCGGAAATTAATTCCAATCTGGCATAAGTAATCAAGTAGTTGAAAATCATATTTAAGAAATAATGTTGTAAATCATATCAGCCATGTACAAATGAAGCTAATCAAAGGAGAACATTATGAACTCAAATCATTGTTAAGCATTCAAATTTGAAAAAATTGTAACTTGCAAATAGTGTTTTTTTTGTAAGTTTACTTGTATTTTTTATTTAATCAAGTTGGAATTGTACTTGTTGGGTGCATTCTCGGTTGAAATCGACACCCTAATAGAATTGATTAATTCATAATTATAAGTCTACATTGAATTGGTTGAGTGAATGAATTGCATATAGGGTAAAGTTGCAAGAAGCTTTTTTGTTTTGTCAAGTCAATTGTAATTAGGACATATATGCATGAGGAAGCCTCATTCAATCTTTAAAAATGGATCTAAGTATATAATTATTACACAATATTCATCAACAAAGAAACTCTTAAAATAGTTCTGGAATGTTTGCAAGTGTCGCAATCTAACGTTAAACTACTTCAAACTTAGAATTAGCTTCTTCTAGGTGAACTCTAGCGAAAGAATCTTTTATATTCTGAACTAGTCCTTGTTTAGAACAACCCACTTTTTGAAATCGATCAACAATCATCACAGGATCAACTCAGTGATCAACCTATAGATGCAAGTTTAGATGAGAATGAAGATATTCATGAAAACGTTTATCATACTCTTTCCAAGCCCATTATTACACCTTGGGAAGAAATCATAAACAACAAACATAAAACAGGACTTGGATATGATCAGGAAGTAACTTTTCATATTCCATATTATTCCATAAAAAATAATTTCAATAGTACAGGATTAAATTCACATGTTCAAGTTTAACATCAAAATGCTAAGTGCCAACATTGTCAATGAGTTGGTCATATGGATGATTAGTGTTTTGATCTCCATCATTATCATCATTGTGGAAAGAATAACCATTCGTCAAACATATGCTCCAAACAAAAGAAACCTACAAGATTAAATATTCACTATGGGTGGATCAATACTTGGCAATGGTCATCACCAACGAAGCATTTAAATCAGTCTTGCCAAAGAATTATCTCTAAAGTAAAGACACATCTTGCAGCATATAGAAATCCAATGTCTTTGCACCTTAAGGGGGGGATGAATACAAATGGAAATCGAGTCAATGAATCCCAAATGGTACTCTCTTACAGCTTAAGGGGGGGTACACTAATAAGTGAAGATAGTTTGTGGTAAACTAAAACCACCAATGAAATTAAAATGGTTAGTGGTCAACCGAAACCACCAAATACAATGATGAATTGGTTAAGAGTAACCCACATAAAAATCCATCATGTCTCACCTTTCGACTGAAAAATGGGGGGATATATATGATTTTCAAACTTCAAGTTTCGACAACAATGAGAAACAGTTCGTAGATGGTATACTTAAACAGACAAATTTCCAAATGGGAAACAATAGTGTGTAGATGGCAGACTTAGACAAACCAAACACCAAATGAATTTGGGATTTAAGTAGTTCTAGTGGAACACCTGGTTTACTACTCAATAGTTATTCGGTAGAATTGTGGTTCAACTGAATCATACAAATTGATGATTGGGATGCTAATTGACATTGTTTTTGTGTCATTTTTTAGAGAAATATTGTGGAAATTATGTTCACCTGGATGGTCATTCGACCTAGCAAAGGATAATTGGATCCTTCTACATTGTTGCTTGGAATTTGATTGAGTTGTCAGGCATTTTCAAGGATGATCAAGCTAGAAAATGATTTACTTCTCATGGTTCACTCTCATCATATTGGATTCCACATTAGTGAACAAATTACAAGCATTCTGGCTCATAAATTTTATGAGTTTCAAAATCTAGATTTGATATTTTTTAGGAAATTCTTCATTGAGGCTCAATTTGGGAGTTTCATCATGAATACATGAAGATGATGCTAGTTTATGCTTCCTTACTGGTATTATTTTTTGGACTTATGATTGAGGGGGTTATTGTTAGCTTGTGACTCCAATACAATCATGAAGTCCTACACCACCTTGTTATATTTCACATTATGGGATATCGTTTTTATCCTAGGTGTGTTCTAGATCCTACTATGCCTCATCCTTGTCTTATCTCTTGATGAGGTTTTAGTGTGAGAGAAAATATATTTTTTGAGGTGTTTTCATTCATGTATTATTTATTTGTATAATTGAAATGAATACATTGTGTAGAATATGGCTTGAATCCTTTTCTACCAAGTTCTTGTGTCTCTTGTATGTCTTGTGCTCTATTTATTGACAAAGAGGTGAATGGAAAAAGAAAATAGCCAACAACTTCTAGTCAGCTAGGCCCATCTACACCACCTCCATCTTGATCATCTTGTCTCTTAGTATGTACCCAGGTTCTAGCTACTTGTCTTTATGTTTATTTAGTTTTACTTTTTTTTATTTGAGGTCTTGAACCTCTATAGTTATGCCGAATGTATGTGGATTGATTTAGACAAACCTAGGATGATTTTTGGAAGCAACATGAGGTCTAGTTTCCTATATGGAAAGCCTTAGATAGCCATGACTGTAACTTTTTTGTATGATATTAATATAGAAGTAGACTAACTTACAAAGAAATAAATAATAAACTAGTTTAAAAAAATATTGTAAAGTGGGTATGCCTCATACATCTCAATATTGTGTAAATGGAGAGAGTGTAGTAGAATAGCATAGATCCATCTTAGCTCTATATTTGTCATGCACTGAGAGGGATCAAATCCCTAAAGGTGCAAATCTTTCCTCAAGTTTTTTCAATTTAAAAAAAAAAAAAAAATCACCTCAAGGGACTTGATCCCTATCAGTGCATGATAAATTTATATTTAAGATGGATCTATGATGGAAAACCCTCCAAGTACTTCCCCATAATCCGATTACTTCTCCATGTTGAGCACAGAAGGAATTGCACATCTCCCTCATACTGGATTGTAGAAAGCACATTTCGATGCAACATGTTGACATGCCCCATTCTTAGGGATTGGAATGGATATTTTAGTGGTGCATGGTGGCATTATGTTATGTTGTGATTTGTTACCAAGAAAAAATTGTCAAAGAAAAATAAATATTAAATTTTATTAAATAAAAAAATATGACATGTTTTGTTATGTTAGAAACTTATAATTAAATAAAAGGGTTTTTTTGTACGTTAATAATTTTTTCTATAAAGTATAGTTTAAATTTTTATTAAATCTTTGGTGCTTAGAGAGAGAAGAGATAAGTGTTAGGATTTTGTTGTTTTAAATTTTTTTGGAGGTGTTATTTTCTTGGCTATATTACCACTAGAGTAGATCCATCTTAATTCCATATCTATCATGCACCGAGAAGGATCAAATCCTTCGAGGTGCAAACCTTTCCTTGAGTTTTTTCAATATAAAAGAATTTCTCACTTTGAGGGACTTGATCCCCTTCCATGCGTGATATATATATATATATGACACATGTCAACTCCATGTTGAGCTCAAAAGGTATTACACATCTCCCTCATACTAAGAAGCACACCATTGAATTTAACCATGTGAAATTTTTAATTTTCAATTTCTACATACATACATACATATACATATATCAAAATATTTAACTTAAGGTGGATATTGAAATATTTAATTTATGGTCATAATTGATTTAACATGTGTCATTCACATTGTCACAATTATAACCTTTTGTAATTACATAGTTCCTTCACCATTACAAATATGTTATTCTTTCGGATTGTCTACAATAATTGTGTTCTTAGCATCATAAGCACCTTAGTTGTAGCCTTCCTCATAATTATGTGTGTGTCCTTTTATTTCATTGCACGTTGTATATGTGTTCCTCCAATTTAATTGTTGGGTACTATGAGAACAAATTGTAACCATGAAGCGTGCATGTAGTTTTTGGCTGCGCTTGTTGGGTATCATAGTAGGTTGTTATACATGTGTTTGAATGTGAAGGACAATTCCAAAAAGGAAATAATTTTGGGTAGAATTTTTGTAGAAGGAAAATAGTCCGAACATCAAGAAATTGTTACTATCAAATGAAGACATAACAACTAGGTATTGTGTCAAAGACCATGTAGAGGAATTCCATGCAAATGAAACTACCCATATGTTGAGAGCCATGACAATCAAGATGGATGTCGTGGAAGCAACTTAGAGAAGATGAGTTGTACATAATACTCATGTTGTGAGTGGCGATGACGGGGAACAAGAAGCTCCACAAGAAAAATTTAAAGAAGCTAAAGTTATTGAGAAAAAGGATTACAAGAGTATTGATAGATTTGAGAGGTAGACCAAATATGGAAACATATACGTACATAAGAATTTTAAACCTAGAAGAGCTCATTTATTGGATTATAGACATGGAGAATTTCTTCGAATTTGAACAAATTGAAGACCCCAAGACAGTAAATCTTGCATGCTCCAAGTTGAAAGAGTGTCCATCCCTATGGTGGGACAATGTGCAATTAGAGAGGTAAATAAAGGGAAAATATAAAATTAAATATTCGGACAATATTGTTGCCATGATGATGGTTAAATTATTTCCATTGGATTATTCTTTAAACTATAACAAAGTGATACAATTCTTAAGAAAGAAGGAGATGACCATGAAAGGATACACTAAAAAATTCTATCAATTACTAACCCATTAGATTTTGGAAAATTAATGAAGGTGATGAGGTTGATACTAGGTATATCAATGGCCTCCTGTATGTAATCTAATATGAGTTAACCATGATGGGAGTTAGGTCGGTGGAAGAGACGTATTGAAGTGTCTTGAAGGTGAAAGATAATTTATCTATAAAGCAACAAATTTTCCTTGGAAAATGAACAAGAGGTAGATGGAGCAACATGTCTAAAATGAGATAGGATACTAGAAGCAAAGGAGAAGAGGCCAACAATACATTTGTTGCAAGTCAAAGTTACAAAGGAGATTATGAATCCTATAGAGGCCAAGGAACTCCTAAAGGAAGAGGACAAAGATTTGGTGGAGCGTGCTTCAAGTGTGAAGCACTAGGGCATCAAGATTCTGAGTGTTTGAAAAAAAATGAACACTAATATAAGGAAATAAGGCATGACTCACATATCTTAAGGCATTAAGAGTTCCATTAATTAGTTGTTGGAGACAACATTGATGAAATCTAGCAAGATCATGGAGAGAGCCTTATGTTCCAGAGAGAGTTGTTGAAGCCAAAGCAACAACATGAAGAGAAAGAGCTAAAGAAAAATAAAAAAAAAATCAAACTAGGTGCAAGATTGGAGGTAAGTGTTTCTCACTTATTGTTGATGGAGGAAACATGTAGAATTTATTGTTTACTATTGGGTGATTCAAAATTTGAATTACAATGTACCCCATTCCCAAATTTATATTCAATCTCTTGGTTGCAAAAGGGACATTATATCACTATATTAGAATTGTGGTTGGTAAATTTTTATCTTGGGAATTACCATCAAGTTCTTTGTGATGTTGTACTATTGGACACCTATTATCGTTTGTTGGGAAGGCTTTGGCAATTTGATAGGAAAATTGTTTATGATAGACTAAAGAATACCTTCTTGTTTAAGAAGGGAAAAAATAAGTTTAGTTTGTTTTCCATGAACTGTGAAAAAGGGGGAAATGGTAACAACAATAATAGAGTGATGATATGCACAATGAAAGAGTTCTTGAAGCAAGAGAAGAGGGAAATATTTTTTTCTCCATTTTTACAAAGAATGAAAATTCAAAATTGAAAAGTGGTGACATATTGATGAAGGTTAGAGAGTTGTTGATAGAGTATAATTAATTTCTGATGAGATTCCAAGGGGATTCCCACATGTGAGGAGCATTTCCCATCAATTTGAATTTATTTTAGAATCAAGTATATTAATTAAAGCATCACATAGATTTACTCCAGATGAAAGTGAGGAGATCAATAAGCAAGTCCATAACTTATTGCACAAAGGATTCTAGGAGAGATTGAGCCCATATGCAGTTTATGTTTTATTATCATTGTACAAGGGAGGACATGGGAAGATGTGCATCGATTTATCTACCATCAACATGGTTACCATCAAATATTTAATCTCGTTTCCAAGTATGGATGACTATTTGATGGATAAGTAGAGTGAAGTACTTCATAAAGATTGATTTGAATAGAAAATATCATCAAATGAAAATCTATGAAGGTGAAGAATGCAAGATAGCCTTCAAGATGAAGTAATGACTACATGAATTGCTAGTCATGCCATTTTGTTTGATGAATGCTTCTAGTAGTCTCATGACTTTGATAATGAAGTATTGAAACCTTAATTGGGTAAGTCCATGGTTGTGTATTTAGATGACATATTGACTTTTAGTAAGACTAAAGAAGAGCACATGATGCATTTGAAGAAAATATTGGAGTAGTTGAAGAAGGGGAAATTGGTCATAAATTTGCAAGTGTTCTTTTATGAAGGAATAATTGGCATACTTGGGATTTATGATATATGAAGATGGATCCATAGAAAGTATGTCATGGTTTAGTTAGCTTCTACCATAATTCTATTCAAAATTATAGTGGGATGTGTGCATCACTAACAACTTGCATGAAGAAAGGAGAGTTTTAATGGAATGCAACAACTCACAAAGGATTTGAATTATTGAAAAATAAGGTAATAAAGAAATTGATGCCAACTTTTCTAAACTTTGGAAAGGTGTTCCAAGTAGGTTTTGATGCAAATAGAACAACAATTAGAGAGGCACTTATCCAAGAGGGAAATCCAATTTCATTGTTCAATGAGAAGTTGAACGATACACAAAATAATTGTTTCATGTGTGATCAAGAGTTCTACATCATCATTTAAGCATTGAAGAAGTGGAGGCACAACTTGTTTCTCAAAGAATTTGTTTTGTACACCAATCATCTAGCACTACAATATATAAATAACAAGGAAAATCTAAATCAATGGCACATGAAACAGGTAGATTTCTTATAGATCTACTCATGTGTGTTGAAGTATAGATTCATAAGGTCAAACAGAATTGTCGATGCATTAATCAAAAGGACATCATTTCTCACTACCATGATCGTGGAGATGATAGGGTTGGATGAAATGAAGAACATGTATGAGAAGGATGCAAATTTTGAATACATATGGAAAGCCAACAAGGAACCATGGAACCAAGACCAAACTCCATTCTTGGACTACTTTATCCAAGAAGAATTCTTTTCAAAAATCATCAATTATGCATTCCAAGAGGATCAATGGGGGATAACCTGATTAGAGAGATTCATAATGGTAACATTAGTGGATATTTTGGTATGAATAAAACCTAGGCATTAGTAGAAGAGAACTACTATTGATTGGAAATTGTCAAGACAACATGAAGAGATGGGTGGAAAGTTACAAAAATTTCCAACATACAAAGGGGAAAAGAAAAAATATTGGATTGTAGAAGTCATTGCTAGTATAAAAAGTGCTATATTAATGAAATGCAAGATAATTGTGAATAAATATTCAATCAAATTTAATATTTTAAAAATCTATTTTTCATTTTCCATAAATATAGTAATAATATCTATTTTAACCAACCTTACATAACTTTAAAAAAAAACATTTCAAATTCATTTATATAACAAAGAATAATAAAAAATACTATCCAAAGTGAAAACTAGTCTCTACCTATTTGTATATTTGTAGGGACTAATAATCCAAATCCCATGTTAAGATTAAATTTAATGTAAATATTTTCAATTTAAGAAAATGAAATGATGAAAAGAGATAATGAAAAATACTATCCAAGGTGGGAGCTATAGTCTCTACCTACAGCACTACTAATAAACCAAATGCTATGGACTATTAAACTAAATTTAAGAAACAATAACTATGATTTCATAATATTATATTATAACATACATGATTTTATATAGATATTATTGTTTAAAGGTGGGAGCTATAGTCTCTACCTACGGCACTACTAATAAACCAAATGCTATGGACTATGTTTAGACTAAATTTAAGAAACAATAACTATGATTTCGTAATATTATATTATAACATACATGATTTTATATAGATATTATTGTTTAAAATTATAATGTTATATTATAAGTTATATGATTTTATATAGATATTAGTGTTTATGCTTAAGAGATAAGATTATAATAATTATCATTTAATTTTATTAATGACTAATAAGCTAAATACTAATTATCATTTAATTTTATTAATGATTAATAAGCTAAATGCTATGTTATGGATCATGTTTAGATTATGATTTATGGTTAAGAGATGAGATTAAAATAATCAATCAATAAGAAGTACCATTTTCTTGTGACTTCCTTATTAACATAATAATTTTGGTATATCAAAATTTATATATTATAATAAACCAATTTTCTAAATTAATATAAAATAATAAACATTTAAATCAAAAGACATTTATATCATGAAAACATTTACATATAAACATTTATAACTCTCCTTTAAATATTACGGGAAAAAAAACATCTTAAACTCATAAAATTTATAAAATTTTACTTATATAACGGTGATAAATTATCAATACTTACATACCCTAAATACCCTATTTCCCTTTAAAATCTATACAAGCTCAGTGCCCTTTTTATTTTTCTTCGTGGGGCATATAAACCATTCCATCGTTCACCTGCTTTTTAAAAAGCTACAATGTAAGAAAACCATCAAAACCCATTTGAGTATTTTCTTGTTATGGTTAAACAAAGAAAAAGTAATTCTGAAGTCACATAGCATGGCCCACTTCATTATTGTTCCAATCAAGGAAGCTTGTCCCCAATCTTTTCTTGCATAAGAAGGTTTCTTCCATGTTTCTTCAAGTAATGTTAAGTCAATCATGGCATAAATCAAGTAACACAGAGCCCTTGATCCTTTGTTGAAACTTCATTATTATATTAATGGAAGAAATTTCATTATTATTTGTGACTAAGATTATATAGCGTGACACCTTCTTCTTTTTTAACCTAAATGGTTTTATAAAAATGTTTTTCCTTTTTCTTGACACTTCTTTTTTTCACCTAAATGATTTTATAAAAATTCTATGTCAATGTTTTTTCTTATTGTTCTCATGTTTGCTTCCATGGGGCTTTAGAACCATCTATCACCCCATCATGTAAGCAACAACAACTTTCAAAGATTTCATTGATTTTGCTATAAAAAAAGTAAGGAACATAAAATAAGTTTTAGTTGTGGTTTGTCAAAAGATTACAGGTTTCAGTGATCCTCCTATTAAATGTTAAGAAATTTGCAAAAGCATTTATTATAGGAACATTTAATGCTTCTTAATAAAATTTTAACATTTAAAAAGGTTGATTAAATGACATTACATGACTCTCATCTAAAGTTTGGTATTTCATTCTTATGTTTGGTATTTCATTCTTATGGTAGCAAAGAATTTCTCTTTTTTGTTTGAAAGAAAAGAGGATACTAATAAAATCATTAAAGTGAGGTCTTTGTTATTAGGCCTTATTAGGTTATACCTAAATCATTGACCATTAAATTTTGACTATTTGAAGCTTTGAAGAAGATATCTTAATGGGTTTGTTTATCATTCATATCACTAATGATTTGGGATTTGAAGAATGGTTTTCCATAGATCTTAGAATTACATCTTAGGGACCATTTTGGAAAAGGGGATGCTCACATTCAGAAGAACAAGGAGGAAGAGAAAACAAAGATACATGAGAATAGATAAGGAGAGTTAACAATAGGCAAGCTAAAGAAGAACATAGATCAATAGAAATTGTTTCTCGTTTTGTTTAACACTGCTTGTATGGTTCACTAAGATTAGATTAAAAGTCATTCCTTTTGATGTTCGAGTACAGTATATTAACCCAAGAATTTGTAACAACATCAAAAGTATGTGAAGGCATGAATGTAAAAGTTTTGAAGTTTAATGAATTTAACATGGTGAGTTTTGGTCTTCCTTGTTGTATGTGTTTTTTTATTTCTTTAATTGTTGTGTGTACTTTGATAATTGAATTACAACTAGATAATTTGGATGTATTTTTGAGCTACACCAATATATTCACTTTAATTAGATGATTTTTTTTAACAAAGTAACACAAAATAATTTTCAAAATATTTAAAGAAATTTGAATATGGATATATTGAAAGTAAATAAAATAGAGTAGAAATTTGAATATGGATATATTGAAAGTAAATAAAATAGTGTTAAGTAGACATGATATATGAGATGCGATCTAAAGCAAGAGATAGGAAGGAATCAACCAAAGCACTTTAAGGTATAATATTTATACCAATCACAAATATGGAGGCATATCCCAATGATGCAACGAAGTAGTAAATTAAATCCAATATTTATAGAATGTAAGAGAGGTGCATATAAGTTATTAAATTTAAATATTTTATAAAATTATTTTTTGTTTTTCATAAAAGATTAATATATTTATTTTAATATAATTTTGAAAAAACACAATGATGCAACGAAGTAGTCAATTAAATCCAATATTTATAGAATGTGAGAGGTGCATATAACACAAGTACTTGTGAGTTATTAAATTTAAATATTTTAAAAAATTATTTTTTATTTTTCATAAAAAAATTAATATATTTATTTAATATAATTTTGAAAAAATACTTTCAATTAATTTGTCTATGAAGAATTCATGAAAAATATTGTTTAAAGTAAAAACTATAGTTTCTATCTACATGTGGACTAGTAAGTCAAATATTTTTTAATATATTTAAATTTAATATAAATATTTTTAATTAAAAAAAAAAATTATTTTTATATTTTTTATCATATCTTTTAATATATTTAAATTTGATATAAATATTTTTAATTAAAAAAATAATAATAATTTTATATTTTCTATCATGTGGACTAATAAGCCAAATATCTTTTAATGTATTTAAATTTGATATAAATATATCTTTTAATGTATTTAAATTTAATATAATGTTAAACAAATAAAATAATATTTTTATATTAATCACAAATATGGAGAAATATCTCATGATGCATGGAAGTATTCAATTAAATCTAGTATTTATACAATGTAAAAGAGCTGCGTATAACATAAGTACTTATGAGTTATTAAATTTAAATATTTAAAAAATTATTTTTCATTTTTCATAAAAGATTAATAATATTTATTTTAATATAACTTTGAAAAAACACTTCCAATTGATTTGTCTAAAGAGGATTCATGAAAAATATTATTCAAAGTAAAAACTATAGTTTCTATCTACCTTGGACTAGTAAGCCAAATACATTTTAATATATTTAAATTTAATATAAATATTTTGAATTAAAAAAAATGAAATAATGAAAAGAACTAATTAAAAATACTATCAATTCAATAAATCATATTTAAATGAAATTTGAGAAATAAAAATGTTCATTTTTTGACATTATAACATTATATTTTAGATTTTGAAATTGAAGAATCAAGAACGTGGCGGAAGGGTTTATTAGTCAAGCTCTGCAAGATTAGGGTTCACATGCACCATCTACCCTCCTACTCTGACCACGTATGAACTCCTTTGCACACCTCTAATCGCCTCTGTACCCTAATACTGACCGCCACAAAAGAATGGGAACAGAAGGGGGGGTGAAATCCCCCTCTTACCGCAACGTCATTGCCAATGATCCGGAGAACTCGTGGGTGTGTAGACCATCCTTTGAGCCGCCATTGCACTTACGATACCAATATCTGTAGGATGAGATGGATATAAGCAAAGAATCGAACATGCGTGCTGAGTCCTCGCATCCAAAAGCAACTCGGGTCTGGACACCGACAAATGTATCGCCCAAGCCTCATTTGCGCCCAGGTACATCATCAAAACCACCATGATAGGGGAGCACACGCAGTCCATGAGAGACCATGCCCTCATAGGAAAATTCCTAGGTCTCTGGACCTCAAAAAAGGACCTAACTCGCTAGATCAAGGCGTGGTGGAACCCCAAGGGAGACTATGAGCTCCAGCTGAGCTCCAAAGGTTTCTACACAGTAATATTCTACAACCTGGAAGACAAGGACATGATCTTTGAAGGGGGGCCATATTTTTACAATTCAGCTGGCCTCTACCTTCGCTTCTGGACATACCGCTTCTACCCAGAAAAGGAAAACTTTGCATATGCACCGGTATGGATTCACCTCTATTCCCTACCTCAGGAGTTCTCATTAGAGGAAATTTTACTGGGCATAGGCAACACCCTGGGTAAATATGTCAAATTTTCTGAAGCTACCAAACAAAGAAAATACACCTCGTACGCAAGGATATGTGTCTATATGAACATCTCCAAAGCTCTACCAAGCACAGTTACCTTAGAATACCAAGATGAGGAATGGGCCCAAACCATAGATTATGAACACATTCCTTTCAGATGTCGAAAATGCCATGAACATGGACACATTTTCAGAGACTTCCCTCTCAATACCCCCCCGCCCCAAGAGGGAAGCTGAAGATAAATCAAAGGAAGGATTTACCCAGGTGCAAAATCGAAGGAGACAAGCGCAGAAGAAGCCCACTACCAACAACGGGGAAAAAAAAATAATAATAATTCATTTGAAGCCCTCAATCGCCTCCCAGAGGCAGAAGAAGTGGGAAAACCCCACAAGACCGTTGGGAGAGATCCCAACAAGCACAAGGAAGACCAGTCATCATAAGAGTATCAAAACCCAACAACCAAGCAGATCCACAGACTCACCCAGTCTCAAGGAAGGAACCAGAAAGAGAGGAAGACACAGTCATGGAAATGGATAAGGAGGACCTAGCAGAAATCGACCTAGACAGGTTAGGATCTTCAAACCTTACTAGACGACCAACTCAGGAAAGTTCACAAAGTATTTATGGACTCATCAGCAGGGTCTACATCAAGGTTGGGGATCAACAAAGACCCAAACCAATACCCAAGAAAACACCCAAAAGAAAACAAGCGACGAGGCAGAAAATCGGCTCATCGGCTGATAAAGGAAGTGGGGAACTATATGATCAACTCAAGACAGATTCACAATCTCTCAGAGAGATCCTTTTCCCACCCACCTAATTTTTAACTATGAAGATCCTCACTTGGAATATCAGAGGCCTAAATGGAAGATCCAAACAAAGGATTCTCTGAAACTGCATCAAAATGGAAGACCCTGATATATTCCTGATACAAGAGACAAAATGTGCAAGGCAAACTGCAAAAGATATCATCAAAAGATGTTGGCGTAATTGTGAATCCTATCAAACGGAATCAAAAGGGGCTTCAGGAGGCCTGGCCATCCTATGGAATCCTGCAACAGTCATCCTTGATCAAGGCTTCTCCACTCTGTGCACCATCACAGTGCACTATAGAGCCATCGGCTCGGACAAGGAAGGAATGATCACAAATGCCTATGGACTGCAAAACAACCAAGACAAAGACCTCTTTCTTCAAAACATGGCTTACCTAGGTTCCTTAGTGGAGGGTAAATGATGGATAATAGGGGGGCGACTTCAACATGATTCTCACGATGGAGGAGAAGTAGGGGGGGGAAAGTGCCTGGAGTAGGATAGCGTAAAATTCCAGGAAATTATAGAGAACCTCAGACTGGTAGACATTGAGAATAGCAATGGCACCTACACCTGGACCAGCAAAAGACCAGGGCACCATAAAATAGCAAGTAGGCTTGATCGCTTCCTCATCTCGGAAACTCTCCTCTTGGAAGGTCCCCTAGTAGATTCCAACATCCTCCTGAAGGTAGGTTCAGACCACTGGCTGGTTCAGCTCTGGATTGACACTATTGCCACCCCCAAGCTTAAACCCTTCAGATTTGAAAAGTTTTGGCTCTCCCATCCAAATTTCCAAGAGTTAACCCGTCACTTGTGGAGCACTGCAGAAACACAGATGGATACAAAAATGTATTGCTTCTAGAAAAAACTCAAACATTTTAAACAACAGGTGTGCAAATGGAACAAAGAAGTCTTAGGGAACATTTTCCAGGAGAGGAAAATACTGGAACAAAAACTAGATAACCTTCAGGGACAATTCATTCAAGCAGGATACACAATCACTCAACAACAACAGGAGAGTGAAATCAAAAGGAAACTAGAAGAAAGACACAAGCAGGAAGAAATCTTATGGAGACAGAAATCTCGAGTTCAATGGCTCAACAAAGGAGAGAAGAACACCAAATTCTTCCACCGTTCTATGATCCACAGATGCCTTATCAATTGCATCACGAAGTTGGATGACTCGCAAGGCAACACCTTGTTAAATCATCAAGAAATAACACACGAGATGACAGACTTCTACAAGGAACTCCTCTCAGAACCCAAGGTGGACCGCACCTCAGGAATAGAGTAGGTGACCCAAAATATCTCAACTATAATCACCCAGGAACATAATAACCCTCTCATGACATCAATAACGCAAGCAGAAGTGGATCGGGCTATTCAGGAGTTACCCACAGGCAAGGCTCCAGATCTAGATGGTTTCACAATAGACTTCTTCCACTCATGTTGGCCAATGTTAAGGGAGGAAGTGTGGCAGCTGGTGGAGGAATCACAGAGCTCAGGCAAAGTTCTTCTAGCACTAAATGCCACTTTCCTCACCCTAATACCTAAAGAAGAAAGAGTCACAAATCTGAGGAACTTCATACCGATAACTCTTTGCAATGTGGTCTACAAAATCATTTCCAAGGTCATAGCTCTAAGACTCAAGCCAATTCTACCCTTCATCATCTCCAAGGAGCAATCATGATATGTCGAAGGAAGGAAAATCACGGATAGTGTCATTCTTGTCCATGAAATCATTCACTCGCTCAAAAGCACTCGCACTCCAGGTATGCTTCTAAAACTTGACCTTTCAAAAACTTTTGACAAATTAAGCTGACAATATTTGAAAGTGCTCCTATCGGTGTTCGGTTTCAACAAGGTTTGGGTCTCCTGGATAATGAACCTCATATCCTCAACCTTTTTCTCAATCCTCGTCAATGGCATCCCCTCTCAACCCTTCTACCCCTCAAGAGGGATAAGGCAAGGTGACCCTCTCTCCCCTTTTTTTTTTGTCATAATGGTTCAAGGTCTAGGACGTTATATAAAGGCCTCAGTTCAAAATGGATTCCTCCAAGGCCTCCCTCTTCACGGATTACAACTGGAAGCCTCCCACAGCCAATTTGTCGATGACACGCTACTAATGAACATCCCCACTGTGCAAGAAGCAATTAAACTAAGCTCCATCCTCTCTGATTTCAGCGAAGCCTCTGGCACCACCTTTAATCTGGCCAATTCAAAACGCTTCTTTTTCAATACTCCTGTGGCAATCCAACATCACCTTTCTCAAATCTGAATACCCCTATCTGCACTCTGCCCTCTCGATACCTAGGACTCCCTCTTTTTGACTCAGCAAACAGAAACATCTCCCGGGATTCTCTCCTACTCTCCATCACCAACCGTCTTAGCAATTGGACCTTTCGCTCCCTCAACCTTCCAGCTAGAATTGTTCTCTTAAAGTCAATCCTCCAAGCCATCCCATCTTACCTCTTCTTAGCCCTAGTTGCCCCCCAACCAGTCATAAAGAAAATAAGGAATCTGCAAAGAAACTTTCTATGGAATGGACACAACCCGAACAAAAAATGGGCCCTAGTCAGCTGGGACAAAGTCTGCAAGCCCAAATCTTCAAGTGGTCCAGGCCTTCGGGACCCTGGTAGATTAAATAGCACCATGGGAGCAACAATTTGGTGGAGATGGCTCAAAACTCCAGCAGAGATCTGGGAAAAACTCTGGAAATGAAAATATGCCCCAAATACGCACCAAAGTCAACTTATAAGAATGCAGGGGAAAATTCAGGGCTCCAACATCTGGAATGCGGCCTGGAAAAATTGACCACTCATACAGGAACATGCTTTCTGGTAAGTTCGCAATGGACAGAGTGCCCCATTCTGGATGGATTCCTGGCAGCAAATGCCACCCCTACAACTAGAAGAAAATCTCCAATCCTACGAAAATCATATTCAAGATCTTGCCACTCTCAAAGTAGCAGATCTGTGGACAGAAACCCCCAACAACTCTCCCTGGCAAAGCTGGAAATCTACTCATCAGGAACTCCAAGTGGCAATGAACTGTGACCTGCAGCACTGGAAACAAGCTACAATCCAAAGGTGAATCCAGAAAAGCACAGACCAAGATATTCTTAGATGGGGATACACACCTCATTGAAGCTTCACTCTCAAGGAGGGATACACTCTTCGGGAGAATTCCCATAACCTTCAGAAAGACAACATCTGGACAACAATATGGAAATCAAAACTCTGGCCCAAAATCTCTACTTTCCTCTAGCTTCTACTCCAGAACAAGATCTTAACCTGGGACAATCTCCAAAGACGAGGTTTCATTGGCCCCCCGATCTGCCATCTCCAGGAAAAAACCATGGAGGACCTCTTAAATAAATGTCTACTCAGTGAGAACATCTGGAACCAAGCCACTCAGTTCATGAGAAGAACCAAATGAGTTAAAAACAACATCATAAGCACCATCAGGGACTGGGGCTTTGGTTCCTTCAAAAGTCCTATCCTGAATAGAGCCTGGCAAATCTTGCCAGGCTTCATAGTTTGGAAACTATGGAAAGAGAGGAACAAAAGAATCTTTCATTCCCAGCCATCTCCTCCCACCCTCCTGCATCTACAGGGAACTCTTCAGCTACAATTATGGACCAAGGAAGACTTCCCCACTAACTCAGGTGAGCTCTCACTCCTCAACTCTTAGGGCTTCTCGTTTGCACACTACACCCCTCTTCAACATCCCCCTCTAACAAAATCCCTCAGTCCCTCTAAGTGGCTCCCCCCCCGCCAGGCTTCCATAAGGTCAAATTTGATGGCGCATCAAAAGGCAATCCAGGACACTCAGCCTATGGAGCGGTCATAAGAAACAACTTGGGCCAAATTCAAAGCCTCATTGCAGAAAATCTCGGATGCGACATCAACAATTCAACAAAAATTTGGGGTCTCATCAAAGGAGTGCAAATGGATTTAGATCAAAATCTCACTTGTCTGATCATTGAAGAAGACTCCAAAATCATAATAGACCTGGCAACAAAAATCTTGAATGGAAGAGATCCAGGGAAAATCACTCCCAGTTGGTGCCTCCTTGGCCCCCTTCACAACTTCCAGGCTCTTCTCAGACCTTCTCTAACTCTAACCCCTTCACACATTCGACGAAGTGAAAACAAAGTTGTCGATAGACTGACCAATGCAGGGGTTGACTTGATGCAACAGATCATTCTCCATGATTCCAGGCAGCCCCAAAGCTCACCCCTCTGGCTCCAATGCAAGGAGATTGCCCAACTGGATGGCCCCAATCCGGACGGGGTGCCACCTTTGTCTACTTATAATTTCTTCCATGTCAGAAATGATCAGAAGCTCAGGAGAGAGGGCAACTATAAGCGTTAGCGTAGAAGATCATCAGTCGACAAATGATTTCGGGACCTTGGCAACAGGGAATCAGGAGCATGAAGGATGTTGTTTCCCAAAGTCGCGAAGTCGCAAAAAGTGAGAGTGGATCTAGACCGTTGGTGCTAAAGGAGATCTGGATCGTCGATCTGGTCCCATTGATCTGACGCGAGAAAATTTCAGGAACTCGGCTATCGGGAGTCTGAAGCATGAAGGCAACTATTTTCCAAAGTTGCGAAATCGCGAAAAGTGAGAACATATATGGGTCGTTGGCACTATAAGAGATCTGGACCGTCAATATGGTCCCATTGATCTGATGCGAGAAAATTTCGGGAACTCGGCTATCAGGAGTCCGAAGCATGAAGGCAACTATTTTCCAAAGTCGCAGAATCGTGAAATGCGAAATCGCGAAAATTGAGAACAAACCTGAACCGTTGATACTAAAAAAGATATGGTCCCAAAAGACTCATTGATGACATTTTTGTATAAACATATAGATTGCAGGTATTTTTGTAAGCTTTCGGTTGGAATTAATATAAGGATACACTTTTTATTAAAAAAAAAACTTTATATTTTAAAATACTATTGAAAAAATAACTCATATATCAAACTCACGCTTAATTTAGTAAGTGTTATGTATATTGATTATTATAGTACATAAATTTATATACATGTAGTTTTTATTATAAAAGATGAAATTATAACAATTTATAAGTAGTTTTTATTAAAAAAAATGAGATTATAACAATTTATAAGTCATTATATTAGTAGAAAATATCACAATCCTCCTGCATCTCCAGGAAACTTTTCAGCTACAATTATGGACCAAGGAAGACTTCCCCACTAACTCAGGTGAGCTCTCGCTCCTAACTCTTGGGGCTTCTCGTTTGCACACTCCACCCTTCTTCAGCAACCCCCTCTAACAAAAGCCCTCATTCCCTCTAAGTGGCTCCCCCCCCGCCAGGCTTCCATAAGGTCAACTTTGATGGCGCATCAAAAGGAAATCCAGGACACTCAGGCTATGGAGCGGTCATAAGAAACAACTTGGGCCAAATTCAAAGCCTCATTGTAGAAAATCTCGGATGCGACACCAACAATTCAACACAAAATTGGGGTCTCATCAAAGAAGTGCAAATGGCTCTAGATCAAAACCTCACTTGTCTGATTATTGAAGGAGACTCCAAAATCATAATAGACCTGGAAACAAAAATCCTAAATGGAAGAGATCCAGGGAAAATCACTCCCAGCTGGCACCTCCTTGGCCCTCTTCACAACTTCCATGCTCTTCTCAGACCTTCTCTAACTCTAACCCCTTCACACATTCGACGAAATGCAAACAAAGTTGTCGACAGACTGGCCAATGCAGGGGTTGACTCGATGCAACAGATCATTCTCCATGATTCCAGGCAGCCCCAAAGCTCACCCCTCTGGCTCCAATGCGAGGAGATTGCCCAACTGGATGGCCCCAATCCAGACGGGGTGCCACCTTTGTCTACTTATAATTTCTTCCATGTCAGAAATTATCAGAAGCTCAAGAGAGGGCAACTGTAAGCGTTAGCGCAGAAGATCATCAGTCGACAAATGATTTCGGGACCTTGGCAACAGAGAGTAAGAAGCACGAAGGATGTTGTTTCCCAAAGTCGCGAAGTCGCAAAAAGTGAGAGTGGATCTAGACCGTTGGTGCTAAAGGAGATCTGGATCGTCGATCTGGTCCCATTGATCTGACGCGAGAAAATTTTGGGAACTCGGCTATCGGGAGTCTGAAGCATGAAAACAACTATTTTCCAAAGTCATGAAATCGCGAAAAGCGAGAACAGATCTGGGTAGTTGGCACTCGAAGAGATCTGGACCGTCGATCTGGTCCCATTGATTTGATGCGAGAAAATTTTGGGAACTCGGCTATCGGGAGTCCGAAGTATGAAGGCAACTATTTTCCAAAGTCGCGGAATCGTGAAATGCGAAATCACGAAAATCGAGAACAAACCTGAACCGTTGGTACTAGAAGAGATATGGACCCGAAAGACTCACCGATGACATTTTTGTATAACCATATAAGCTATGTAAGCTTTGAATGGGAATTAATATAAGGATCCACTTTTTATTAAAAAAAAAACATTATATTTTAAAATAATATTTAAAAAATAACTCATATATCAAACTCACGCTTAATTTAGTAAATGTTATATATATATATTGATTATTATAGTACATAAATTTATATACATGTAGTTTTTATTATAAAAGATGAGATTATAACAATTTATAAGTAATTTTTATTAAAAAAAATGAGATTATAACAATTTATAAATCATTATATTAGTAGAAAATATCACTTTCTTATAATTATTGGTATTAACATAATGATTATAATAAATTACAAAAAATTATATTATCATTAATTAATTTTATGAATCAACTTCTAAATTTTTTTAATAGAAAATTTACTTATATTATAAAAATAATTTAAAAATAAATAATTATAACTCTCTTTCAAATATCTAAAACAAATCATCTTAAATTTATAAAATTTAATTTATATACAATTAATCCAATCTGTATAACCTAAGTACTCTGATTCTCTATTTAATCCAGTCTAATCCAATCTGTATAACCTAAATACTCTGGTTCTCTATTTAATCCATAGAGGCCCAGTACCTTATCTCATTTTCTTTTTGGCCCACATACACCATCCCAGAATCAATCTGTTTTAAAAAAGCTGCAAAACCTATCTGATTATTTTTCTTGTAATCAATCTTACAATCAAAACCCATGTGACTCTTTTTCTTGTAATCAATCTGCTTTACAAAAAAAACTGCAATGTAAGGTATTAAAGAGAACCATACTTTCTTTCTTGCAGTGGTTAAAGAAAGTAAAGGTATTTCTGAAGTCATATTATATGGTCCACTTCATTACTGTTCCAGTCAGGGAAGCTTGTCCCCGATCTTTTCTTTGTATTAGAAGGTTTCTTCCATGTTTCTTCAAGCAATCTTCAGCCGATCATGGCATATATATCAAATAACGCAGACTTAAACAAGAATCCTTGATCCTTTGCTAAAACTTTAGTGAATGAAACAGGACCAGATAAATACACTACAACCCCAAATCCAAATAAAATGAAAAAATGATCTCATATTGAGTATTTTCCTTGTATGATTGCAACCACATTTGAAGCTTTGTTGGGCTTCATGTCCCTTGAAACAGCCCCAGATAGATACATTCCACCCCCAAATCCAAAGAAAATGACTAAATGATTTCATGCCCAGTGAGTATTTTCCTTATATGATTACAACCACATTTGAAGCTTTTTTAGGCTTCATGTCCCTTGATTAGAGAAGCTGATGCTGACTCTGGTATATATCATAGTAGAGATGACATCCAGTTTTATGAATTCGGTAAGCAGCACAATTTCATTCTGCTGCTTCAGTTATTGAAATATCCCACACCCAGACACATCACACGACTGCATCATCATATTGCCTCAAATTGCCGAAGCAGGGGCATATCTCTTCTTTGAAACCAAGACTCCTTC